>CM052804.1:1400726-1460781 GCA_028533885.1 Nasua narica | reverse complement strand
CAAGGGCGACGCGCTGGACAAGTGCCAGGCCGAGCTGAAGAAGCTCCGCAAGAAGAGCCAGGGCAGCAAGAACCCGCAGAAGTACTCCGACAAGGAGCTGCAGGTGGGGCTCGGCCGGCGGCGCCGCGGGGACGCGGGGGCCCTTGGGCCAGTAGCGCCGAGGCGGGGCTCCCGTCCTGGGCGGAGCCGCGCTCCTTCTCCTGGCGGCTAGGGCCGCGAGTCCCTCCGGTCCCGCAGCAGGCAGGTGGCCGGCGTGGCCCTGTGGCCCTGGCGCTGCTCTCGGAGCCTCAGTGGGGCCCCGGAGGGCTTGCCGCCAGAGGAGCAGGAACCCCAAGGTCGTCTTCCTGCCCTGTTCCTCTGGGTTCTGCCCCCAAGAGAGACGTCAGACTGTCCCTCTAATCAGCACGTGCCTGCCCGCCGCAGGAACTAGGCCCAGAGCCTCCGCGGGCAGACGCTGGCCGGTAGGCGTCCCGGCCGCCTGGCTGCAGCAGGCAGATGGCAGGGGAGGCTGCGGGAGGGGCCCGCCCCCATGGGGCTTCCCTCGCCGTTGTGCCCAGCCTTGCCGGCACCGTGTGCGGAGTGGGCCAGGGATCCAGGACAGCACGGTCCCCGATACCTGGTTTCTCGGAATCCCCGGCCGGCCGACACAGATGGGGCTCAGAACGCCCACTGCCCGAGGCCGCACGGAACCCGGATAAGGAGGAAACACAAAGCAGGACAACGGTTGTTTCCAGAGGAAGTCTCCAAAAGAAAACCTCTCTCTAGCTCCCCAGCCCCTTCGGGGTGCAGGGGAGCCCCTGGGGCCGGGCACAGGCATTAAGCCCTCCCCTCCCGGGGCCCCACGCTCTGGGCCACCTGTCAGGTCAGCAGGCCCTGAGGTGCGCCGTGTACCCCACTCTCGGCCCCGTGTGTGCGTCTTCCTCCAAGTGCCTCGGCCGCGTGTGGGACCACGAGGTTGGTGGTGCCCGTGGGGCCCACGCCCTGCGTCCTTCCCGAGCGTGGTGCGGGTGAGCAGGCCTGCCAGGTGGGGCGCACGGACCTGGCAGCAGCAGGGGCAAACCGCCTCCCCCGCAGAGCCCCACAGCCTGGCGAGGGGAGCCGGAGCTGCCTGCCCTCCCGCTCCGCCTTTCCCGTGTGGGGCGCACATCCCAGCGTCACGCTCTTGCTGCCATCGTGTCCAGGGTCTGCCTGGACACCGTCACTGCCTTGGAGGCCTGCGTCTCCAGGGGCTCTCCTGCCGAGGCATTTGCAGCCGGAGTCGGATCTGGGAGAGGGCCAAGAGGCTGAGGGCCGGGAGCCGCGCATCACTGGGCATCTGTGTCGCTCCCTTCACCCTCCCCCGCCCGAGATGTGTTTTGCTGTGTTGCTCCCTGGGAGCCTTGACCATGAGCGGTGCCCCCTCCCCTGGAGGCTGGGAACCCACCTGGAGGGCGCCGGGGACACTGAGCCGGCGCGTCCGGGGCTCAGCCGCCTGCCAGGAGGGAGGGGCTGGGAGCCTGTGCACCCCTTTCAAGGCACTTTTTTTTTTTTTAAGGTTTTATTTATTTGACAGGAGGGAGATCACAAGCAGGCAGAGAGGCAGGCAGAGAGGAGGGGAAGCAGGCTCCCTGCCGAGCAGAGAGCCCAATGCGCGGCTCGATCCCAGGACCCCGAGATCACGACCTGAGTCGAAGGCAGAGGCTTTAATCCACTGAGCCACCCAGCCGCCCTATCAAGGCACTTATTTTTTTTCTTGGCATCGCCTTTGAGACATGCTTCACGTGCCACAGAAGGGACAGTGGGTGACTTTGAGTGTGGCCGTCCGTAGGGCTCTGTTTTACAGGATTTCCCCTACCCCAGAGAGGAAGCCAGTGCCTCCTCCAACCCCGGCAGCCCACAGCCTCCCGTCTGTGCATGACCCGGCCCGGGCTGGGCATCGTGTGTGAACAGGGTCCCCGCTAAGTGGCCTCCCACACGTGGTGTCTCCCGCTCCATCCTCAGGGGTCGCGCACACAGTGGCCCGTGCTGGTGCTTCCTTCCCTTTTACATCCGTGAACACGGAGGCCGTGTCCCGAGCGGGGCCTGGGCCCTGGACCGGCCGGCGTGCTCGGTGACCAGCAGCTGGAGGGTAGAGGTCACCAGGTTCTACGCCCAGGGGTGGGAGCTGTTGGGAAGGAGGGCTGGGCTGGGGGGAGGCCAGACGCTTGGAGGCTGGAGGCCTTGACAGCCTTCGCTCCTCCACAGGGAGCCTGAGAGCCCGTCTCCCCAGACTGCACGTGGCCTGCAGTCGCCTACACCCCTTGGGGCTCCCCGCACCGTGCACCCCGGGCCTGCAGGGCCAGAGGATGTGACCTGCTTCCTTAGCTGCGCGGGGCCGGAAGGGACACACCAGGGGCCCTACACACCCTGGTCTTCCTGCGCTGCAAAATCGGGGCCCGCTTCTCCCTGCACAGGGTCTCCCAGCAGCGCCCCAGTGTGGGACACTGGCCACGTCCACCCTGGCATCCTGGGGCTCCTTCTCAGTGACACGCAGCTGACCTTTCTTCCCACGTCTGAGGGTCATCCCCTGAGCAAGCCGCCCCGTGCTCCCAGCACGGCTGGCTCGCACCCCCTCCTCCCGAGGCTCCCCGACAGTCAGATCTGGATTCACACCCGGCTCTGCCCCTTCCGGGGGTATGGTCGCGGCGGGCTCCGGGCGCTCGCGCAGCCCCCCTGCCCCCCGTGCTGACGCCGACAAAACAGGTTCACCTCCCTCTTTCGTGCACCTGTTCAGGCTCCTCTCCTCAACCCCCGCGGGTCTCTGCTTCTCCAAACCCATCTTCCTTCGCTGCTGGATCTGGAACCACGCAAGGGTTTTGTTGTGATTTGCCCCAAAATCACCGAGCCCCTCCGGGGAGGGCTGGGTCCCATGTTGCATGCGCGTCCCGCGCGGTGCCCAGCCTGGGGCGGGCACACGGTGACAGCCAGCTTGTGCCCGGCGATTTCCATTTCCTTTCTCGAGGGTGGAAACAAAGGGACCGTGGGAGCCGCGCAAGGAGCTGAGAAGGCAGTGGGGACGGCCTCAGAGCCCCGAGCCGGCAGGAGGCATGCTGCCCAGGGTGGGTGTTTCCGGCCCTCCCGGCAGCCTTGCCGAGATGCCCGCCTGCCCTGGCACCCGCGGGCCCCTGGGCTCCCCGTGCTGGCGGCTGTGGGCCTTGCAGAGCCGGCCAGGAGGCAGGGTCCGAGTCCTGCTTGGAGGTGCGGCTGCCGGTCTGGGAGGGCCATGGGGGCCTCGCGGTGTGGCCAGCCTGCGGGAGGTGCTTTCGGTCCTGGGGCTGAGGTCCCGGCCTGTGGGAGACCCTTCCATGAGGAAGAGCGAGGCCCTCCCCTCGCTGGCTCCTTCCCGGTGTCCGGAATGCCCGGCCCCAGCGCTCCTGCAGTCCCGCGGGCCGTCCCCATGGCCACCGCACCGTGTGCTCCGAGCTCTTCGCTCCTGTGTGTCCCCTGCACAGTCTGCAGGGGGCTTTAGCGTTGTCCCCAGCCCTGAGCGAGAGCCGGGGGACGCAGGTGGGCCGGGGTGGTGTTCAGGGGTGGGGGGGGCCTCTGACCTGTGTGTGCTCCTGGGGCCATCCCCTTGGGCTGGCGAGGAGAAGAGGAACGACCCCAGGGAGGGGGAGTGACCTGGGTTCCAGACAGCAGATGCCCCCACCCCCACACTCCACTCCTGGGGGCTCTTCTCTCCGCCAGACCCCCCTGGGGGTGGGGTGGGGGCTGGGCCCGCAGCCCATGACTCATACAGCGGCCCCTCCCGGGGACCCCCAGCTGCACCGCAGCCGCTGCCCTGACAGGCTTGTCCCAGCCGAGCAGGTGGCAGGTGGCGAGCCCAGACTGCCTGACTTTCCTGGGGCTGGGCGCTGTGGCGGGGGGCTCCAGCGTGTAGGCTCAGGCGTGGGCTTGCTCCGTGCTGTGGAGGGGTGGGGGGGCTTTCGTGAGGCGCAATTGCTGGGATCCCCCGCGCATCTGGCAGAGCCCCCGGCCCACGCGTCCTGCCCTCCGGACGTGAGCGTCGTGTGCAGGCTCGCCCGGGAGAGTGCTGAGGCTGCCCGCCAGGTGGGACGCTGCTCGGAGCTCCTCGGCAGCCGCGTGCCCCCCGACGCGGCCCACTGGGCACAGGCCCCACACACCCTGGGCTCCCTCCTCCCCGAGGGCTCGGAGCTGTGTGGCCAGCGGCCGGGCTGTCCCGGGGGTGGGGGCTGTTCGGGGATTGGGAACGGGGAGCTGATGGGACCCGCCCCACAGAGAGCAGAAGACCGAGAGCGTCAGTCTGTCTGGGGTGGGTTCCCCGTGAGGGAGGCTGGGTCAGCGCTGGCCGCGCTCTGGAACCACCGGTAATTGAAACTGTGTTTTGGGATTTCCGGGAGAACTGATTTTGATTATAGGTCAGGGAACAAGCGCTCAGAGGCATTGGGGGCGCTAACTAGGACGAGGGTTGAGTCTGGAAGTAGGGAAGGCACCACGTGCTGTCCCCGCAGCCAAGGCCACCCCCCAGACCTCCAGCCCCGCACGTGCAGAGGTGCCCGTCCGTGCGGAGGGCGCCGGGAGGCACAGGGCCAGTGGAGGATGTGCGGCGTGTCTGCCGGGGTATGGTGGCCAGCCTCGTAGGGCGACCCTGGCCCTCTGGCCCTCGGCGTCTCTGCCAAGCCTGCGTCCCCTTCCCTAGCCACACGGGTATGAGTGGTTACACCGTGGTTTGTGTCAAGGTTTGCAGAGCTTCTGGATGGTTCTGAAGGGCAGCTGGTGGTCCCAGGTTTCTGGTCCTAGGTGTGGAAGTGGCATATCTTCCCCTCTGCAAATCCTGTAGGGCCTGAGTGACATCGCCTGCTTTTATTTTGTTTGTCCCCAGCCCTGGGCAGCTCTGACTAGAACGGGACTGAGGGCAGGCAGCCGATCTCAGCCTCCAAGGGGGGTCGTGACTGATAGGAAATCCAGGGGTTCATGTTGGGTGTGCGGTGGGCAGGGGTCACAAGGAAGCAGCGTGGCCCCGCCAGCCTCTCTGAGGGCTCCGTGCACTGAGAGGGGCTGGCAAGAGCTCAGAGGCGGAGGGGAGTGCTCAGGGAGAGGAAATGAGACCGAGGGGTGGACCCGTGTCCAGGGTGACCCGGGTGTAGGCCACAGCCATCTGGGTTCTCAGGCAGCCTGGCCCGGGGAGCCCCTGATCCAGGCAAGGTCCGGCTGCTGGGAAGGGCAGGGGCGTGGGGGGCTGGGACTGCCAGGGTGCTCGGAGGTGCAGGGAGTGTCCGGCCGGGCCCAGGGCTCCTTCCGTTCCCTCCTCCCGGGCCACACAGCCCCGGTGGCTGGCTCTGCTGGAGGACGGAGGTCCGGCGAGTTCCTGAGCCTACAGCGGGGGGCCAGGCCTCCCCACGGAGCCACACAGGCTCTCGCTGGGGCCTTGAGCCGCTTCGCCTCCCCCACCCTGGGCTCGCTTGTTCCCACAGGCGCGCGCGTCCAGATCGCAGTCTGGGAAAGGGGGAAATGGGTTCTATTTAAAGGGATGTGTAATTAACGAAACAAAAACAAAATAACCGCAATTTAGATCTTCAAAAAAGATCACGGCAGAGGCTGGTCCCCTTAACGTGTGGAGTCTGACGCGGTGCTGGTTGGTTCGAGCCCTTTAATCGCCCCGCTCTCGTGTCTCCCGGGCTCGTGTGCCCTCGGCGGTCTGCGGACCGTCAGCCGTGCGGCTGCGGTGCGGGCGCCCTCTCAGCCTGCGTCCCGGGAGGACACTCCGCCCCCGGGAGCCCATCTGGCCCGCGCCCCTCGCCGTCTCACTCCCAGGCCTGGCCACGGGAAGAGCGGGACAAGCAGCCGCTGGATTTGATAACGTTCGTTGCGGTAACTTAATCGTTTTTAACGTACTTTGCTTGAACACGTTTAAAGCGTAGTTTCGACACGTGATCACCGTACGAAGTGTTGGTGACACGTGTGATGTTCTTTTTCTGTTAAGTCTGTGTGATAGGCTTGGATTTTGAACCGCAGAAACCACGGCCCCAGGAGGCCGTGGCCGCCGTGTCAGGCCGTGGCCGTGTGGGTGGTGTGGCTCAGCCCCTCCGCTTTCCAGGGGAAGAGAGACCCAGAGGCCTTCGCAGCTCAGCAGGGGTTGGCTGGCAGAGGCATTTCCTCGGGGCCGAGGGGCAGAGCTCCGACAGCCGGGGGGGGTGGGGTCCGTGCGTGCTGGAAGGCTCCCAGGCAGCCGCCCACGGCCTTAACTCAGGCGTGTGGAGACCCGTCCCCTTGGGTCCTGGGGACATGCTGATCTGTGGGTCTTAAGCCTTTGTCAGAGCATCTGGCCCCCAGTGTGGACCTCAGTGTCCCCCTGCTCTTCCTTGGACCTCTGGGCACAGGGGACACTGGGCACGTAAGGATACTCGGGCAGGGCAACTGCAGTGGGGGCCTGCTGGCCACAGATCCCTTGTTGATCTGATGACAGCTCTGGGCCCTTTTGCCAGAAAACAGGAACCCCAGGGCCCAAGGAGCGGAATGACCAGCTCTCCCACCCACCCGCCTGGGGGCAGCATGGCACAGGGCCCAGCCCTGAGTCTGCTCTGGCTTCCCGGGTCGAAGTGACACTTTAAGGGTCCTCCAGTGCACGGAGCTACTGCTGTGGCCCCCCCACCAGGCCCTCGGCTCCGTAGGTTGAGGCTGGCTGCCCTGTGGCTGGGGGCAGGGTCCGTACCTCAGGGAGGGGACACGGGCCTGGTCAGCGGGTACCCCGTCGCGGAACGCGACCGGGGGTCAGATTTTTGCCGTCCCTTCCTGAGCATCACAGCCCATGGGGCTCCTTCGTTGTCTCCTGCGTGTAATGGTCTCCAGCGGTGACAGCTGAGGGCCCAGAACTATACTCTCATTCACGAGCTGCGGGGACCCGAAGGGGTAGCGTGGGGTTTTGAGAAACGTGGGGAAGCCACCGCAGCGGCCACATCAGATGGGGCAAACCAGAGCCGCCCGAGTGCTCTGGGGCGCCCCTCCCCCCGTCTGAGTCACCGCTTGCTTGGAGAGGAGACGTATGTTCCGATCACTTTTGTCTTCCCGGATTACAGGGCTGTGCAGCCCGGGGTGACTAAGTGGGAGCGTTCCGGGGTCTTAAATGCTTTCAGCTGGGGGTTTCTGTAGCGCCGTCGCCATAGCACCGCCCGAGCCCGAGCGGAAGGGCGGCGGAGGGGCGGGAGCCGGGAGCCGGCCCCAGCGCCCACCTGCCTGCCCACGGCGGGGCCGGGCCGGCACCATTCCCAGTGGCTGAGCCGTGGCCTCTGCACCGGGCCACAGAGATCCGGCACTCCTCCACGCGTGGCCGGACCCTGTGGGGGAGTGTCCTCCACTCGCCGTCCCCCTTGGGGAGTGAGGCTGCTCGGCTGGCCTGCCTTCCCAGGATCTGCCCGGTGAACTTGTGGCCTCTCTCCACAAGGAGCCGCACCCCAGACAAGGGGGGCGAGAAGAGCAGCTGGTGTTCCTCGACAGAAGCGGCGGCCACGGGTCCCCCCTGGCGAGGGCTCTGGCCCGGCGGGGGTGCTGGGGGCAGCCGGACGGCCCAGGGGCCCGTGGCCAAAGCTGTCCGCTGCCCCTGGGCCTCACGCCCCACCGAGGGCTGGCTGCCCCGGGGCAGAGCTCTCCTGCCTGCTCCCCGGGGGCTGGGGGGCCTGGGGCCCCCCCAACCAGCCTCTGCCAGGGCCGTGCTTTCCGCCTCAGTCCCGTTCCCCCCAAGACCCACGCTGCTCCCAGCCGTTCTCCGAGCTTGTTCGAGTAATGGAAATCTTAAAAATAAATCCCAGTCCCTCCCCCGGCCCAGGAGGCCGGCGGACCCAGCTAATGAGGCCAGCGCCCTGCATGGCGTGGGTCCGTGCCGCTGTCTCCCCACTCCTGGGAGCGGGGGGCACTGCACGGCCGTGGCGCAGCCTAAAAACCCAGAAACCACGTGCGGAGCGGACGGCGTGGCCGCCTCGGGGGCTGTGCGCACTCAGGGCCAGCAGACCCAAGGGGCCCCGCGTCCCGGTTTCCACGCTGTCCTGGGCCAGCTGTTCACAGTGGCTTCTGTCCTTCAGAGTCCCCGCTAGGTGACAGTGGGCGTGGAGGCCGTGACGCGGGGCAGACTCTGCGCCAGGCCACGGCCGGATCTCTGTGCGCGAGCTCTTGCCCAGACTTGCGGTCCCCGGGTGCCCGGCCCACCCCCAGCCCACAACCCTCCAGGCCTGGCCACCGCTGCTAGAGCAGCCCCCAGGGACGGGACGAGGTGGTGGCACAAGGGGAGGTGGATTGGGGGTCTCCCTGGGGGTTAAATCCTTCTCTTCTGGAACCCTGCACAGACTTGTCCCTCGGGGGCTCTCGGGCACTGAGCTGAGCCCGTGCGTGGCGTCGAGGAAGGCGTCCTTGCTGTGGGCCACGACAGTGCCCCTGACAGGCCCCTGGGGGGAGGGTGGGATGGCCACGGACCCGAGCGTGTTAGCTCCGGGGCCCTGGGGGAGTGCGTGCCCCTTCTAGGCCCTTCCATCCAGAGGGTATTCTGTCCTGGGGCTCTGGGCTCCCTTGTCTTCGCGGGGCTTCTGGGTGGGCTGTGGATGCGAGCGGCCCCCTTGGCAGCCCCCGTCTTCCACGACCACCGCTGGAGTCTTCCCTGTGAGTTCAGTCTTGCCCCCAGGGACCGCATCAGTCTCCGGACTTGCTCTCCCCTCTCCTGGAAGAGCCGCAGTGCCAGGGAGGTGCTCGTAGGCGCGTGTTTCATAAGCAGGGAGAAGTGCTCAGGCAGCACAGGGGAATGGGGGGAGGGGGGAGGAGGCTGCAGGGCTGTGGGGAGCAGAGCAGAAAGCCCACGGAGGAGCTCAGACTTTTCTCCCAGGCGGGCGGGGTTTGCTCCCCGAGAGCCGTCCTGGGTCCCCTCGGGCACACCGTGGAGGGGCCCACGGCCGCCCGCGGGCCCAGGGTCTGCTCCTTGAGGCCGTGGCCTCGGTGTGGCAGCTCCGCGGGCGACGGGCGGGCTGTTTGGAGCCCCGTCTAGGCTGCCACCTCCAAGGGGCACGGGGAGCTCAGTGTGGTGGGCTGGGCGGTCTGCAGGGGTGGAGGGAGGGGATCCCTGAGTTTTGATGGCAGGGCTGGGCAGGCTTTGCCTTGGGTGGTGTGGCTACTTCACGGGGGCTGAGCCCGTGCGCTGGTGGTCGTGGTGGGAACAAGCCCCACCCTCAGGCTGGCCTCAGCCCTGCGGCTCCTGCTGGGAAGGGAGGCGGCGGGAAGGGCCTGTGCTGCGCCTCCCTCGGCACCCAGCTCAGCAGCATACCCCCCACCCACGCTGAGTCACAGCCCGTGGGGGAGGCGCCCCTCGAGGCAGGGAACACCCCGAGGCCACAGAGACCAGGCCGGGGCAGCAGTGCCTCCCCACGAGGGTGGTGGCCCCGGGTCGCGGATGGAAGGAGCCGAAGGGGCTGGAAACGGGGCCTTGCGGAGGAGCCCAGCACACACGCTGCCGGGGCTCTGCGGACCCCAGCGCTGGCGTGCTCCTGCCTCCCTGCGACGGCTGCCTACAGTCTCGAGGGTGCTTTGTTACCGCCTGTTCCAGCAAAATCAGAACGTTCCAGCGAGCTCCAGCGCCAAGCAGCGTCTCCCGCGCTCTGCCCACCCCCGCAGGATTTGGGTGTGAATTAGTCATTCTCAAGCACATCGTGTCGCTGAGCTTTCCTGGGCCGCCCGCAGGGGGGATGCAGATGCCTGGATTCAGGATCTACGAGGGGGTGGGGGCCACGATGCCCCAGGCCTTCTGATCTGTCAGAGTGGTCCACACGTGTGTGGCTGCTGGGCACAGGGGCAGGGGCCGGGGGGCACGAGCTGCTAGGGGGACAGGGGCCCGGTGGGTTGTGGCATTGCCCGGCCATCACTCTGCCCCTGCCCTCTTGTCCCAAGTGGTCATGGCCAGGCCCCCACCGTGGGGCAGCCAGGGGTGCGCTCCACCCTGGGGCGGGGGGCAGAGCTGGCACAGTCCTGTGTTCCGCCAGCGGCTCACATGTGTCCCCCACGCGGCTTGCCCCCCAGTACATCGACGCGATCAGCAACAAGCAAGGAGAGCTGGAGAACTACGTGTCGGACGGCTACAAGACAGCGCTCACCGAGGAGAGGCGGCGGTTCTGCTTCCTGGTGGAGAAGCAGTGCGCCGTGGCCAAGAACTCCGCCGCCTACCACTCCAAGGTGAGATCTGCGGGCCACACAGGGACCCGGCCCTCGAGGGCAGAGGTCGATGCTCCCTGGAGGCCAGGGGGCGCGTCCACTGTTGAGCTGTGTTGAAAGGGATGCTATGCATTCCGAATTCCCCCAGGGACAGCGCGAGAGTAGCGGAGTCACGGGTCAGATGCCGCAGACGTCCTTGAGGCTTAGATGTCGCCGACCGGAGGCTGGCTCCTCGAGGAGGGCCGCAGAGCCAGGGAGCCCCTCATTGGGGATGCACCGGGCGCCGGCTCCCCTGTAGGGTCAGACCGCTCCAGAGGAGCTCCTAGTCAGAGTTTATGGTTAGGAGCTGGGGACGGAGCCGATCTGTGCCCCGGAACATTCCAGAGCATTCCAAGAGCTCAGCAGATGAGGCCAGGTAGCCGAGTTCACGTCCTTTTTCCATAAAGTGATCTGCAAATCAGGGTAAACACACGTTCCTGTATGCTTGATGGGAGATGCGCGGTCTGGTCCCCGTGGCCAGGGCTGCGTAGGGGGAGCTGCCCTCCCTCCCAGACTGGCTCTGCCTGCCGGCCTGCCCGCGGGCCCGTTCACAAGTGCAAGGCCAGGGCAGTGAAGGGACTTGCGTCCCCTGTGGGAGCTGGGAGGGTTCCCGGGGGCAGCTGAGCTGGGCCTCTGCCTGCAGCTGGGCACCAGCTTCTGTGAGCCGCGGGCTGGGCGCACCCCCACCCAGCTCCTGGCAGCGGCGGCGGGCGGCGGCGCCCTCTGGCGGCAGCAGGGCTCCATGGCAGCTCCTCGTGCGGAGGTGGTGGGGGGGTTAGCGGGCGGGAAAGCCATGGTCTCTGGGGCCCAGCCGCTCCCGCTCCCGCTGTGCGCGAGGTGACCTCCCAGGGAGCTGACACAGCCTTCCCAAGGGGATTTAGACAGACAGGCACGGGGGGCCAGGGCACCAGGGCAGGACCCCACGGGCAGGTTTCATTCCTGGGGGAGCCCCGGGGTCACCCCTGTTCGATGCCGGGTCCCCGTGGGCCTGTCTCGTCACCACCACCTGACTTCAGCCAGGGTGCAGGTGCCGTGCTGGCTTCGGGCCGTAGCACAAGCAGCCACAGGTGGGCGTTCCAGTCGGACTGTGATTACAGAACGGGGGCCAGCCCTCGGGCCCGGCTTACTGGTTCCCGGTCTCAACCAGCAGGTTGTGGAGGGCGTGGCCTGCTCACAAGGCGCCCCCTCCTCGCCCAGACACAGGTCAGAAGCGGGGAGAGGCAGTGAGGGCCGACAGCCGCTTCGGAGGCCCTGGGGACAGTGCATGCCCTGAGCTGGTCTGCCCAGGGAGCTCCCAGCTCTGCAGTGGGACATAGGTGACACACCTGCTACAGGCCAGGCAGCCACTGTGGCCAGACAGATCGGAGGATGGAGGGCACAGCTGCCCCTGGCCCTGGACAGGCCCCGCAGTGGGCACCAGACCCTGGCTGGGTTACAGGGGACTTCAGGCTGGCGCCCCACTTGGCTGTCCCTCGTTCTGGATTCCTTGCCAGACCCATGGCTTTGTTATCCTTTGCTAAGCCCCGTGCTCGTCTGGCTAGCTGTGCCCTGGGCACAGCCGGGTGCACGCCAGAGGGACAGCTGGGTTCCTGGGCCCTGGGGTTGGGGGCAGGGACCTCTAGCACCTCGCACCTACGGAGTACCGCCCGATAGGGTCTCGTCTTCCTGCCCCCTCCCGCAGCTTGGCCCGACCGCGGCTGGGGACCCCAGGATGACGCTGTCCCTGGGTCTTCATAGTGGCCCCTGGAGCGTCTGTCCACTGCATGGCTAGTGAGCCCCTGTCCCTTTGTCCTCCTCTGGCGGCCTCCGCCCGGGTCGGACCCTGGTTTTTGTCTCAGCCCCAGCGGCCCCGTGACTGCCTGGCTTCCGGCACAGCCCACCTCCTTCCCGGTCGGGGCTCAGGGGCCCCCAGGCGGCCTCTCTGGCTGGGAGGCACCACCGGATGCGGGGCAGCCATCAGCCAGCCAGGCGGGCCCTCCGAGAGGAGCATCTCGGGCCAGGCAGGGGCCCCGGGAGCACGGTTAGGGAGGCCCACGGAGCTCTGCAGGAGGGACCCCGCCGCACGGCCGGCCCTGACCCCATGCCGGCCCACTCCCTCCACTCCAGGGCAAGGAGCTGCTGGCGCAGAAGCTGCCGCTGTGGCAACAGGCGTGCGCCGACCCCAACAAGATCCCGGAGCGTGCGGTGCAGCTGATGCAGCAGGCGCCCAACAACGGCTCCGTCCTTCCCAGCGCCCTGTCAGCCTCCAAGTCCAGCCTGGTCATCTCAGACCCCATCCCGGGGGCCAAGCCCCTGCCGGTGCCCCCCGAGCTGGCCCCATTTGTGGGGGTAAGTGTGCGGCCTCCCGCAGGCCTCCCGGGCGTGGAAGGATGGCTCCCGGCCCGGCTCCGGGGAGGTGGGGCTGAGGGGTCCCCGCGCCGGCCTCGCCTGACCGGGCCCCCCCGCGCCGCCGCCCCCCACCCCCCGCCTCTTCCCCACAGCGGCTGTCTGCCCAGGAGAGCACGCCCGTCATGAACGGCGTCTCGGGCCCAGACGGCGAGGACTACAGCCCCTGGGCCGACCGCAAGGCCGCCCAGCCCAAGACCTCGTCTCCTCCGCAGTCGCAGAGCAAACTGAGCGACTCCTACTCCAACACGCTCCCCGTGCGCAAGAGCGTGGCTCCGAAGAACAGCTACGCGGCCAGTAAGGGCTCGGACGTGCCCCCGGCCGTCGCGTCTCACCCAGGGGGTGGGGGGTCGAGGAGCCCTCCAGAGTCCCAAGCGTGTGCGGGCCCTCGTGCGGCCCCCTTGGGCCCCCTTGAGGTTTCTGTCCTGGCCCCTCAGGCCTTGCTCCCGTTGAGTCCCCACAGCAGGCGGGGCCGGGCCGGGCCCCTGAGCTCTGCCCATGACCAGAGAGCGGATGCCTGGCAGGGCCCTGGTGGGCAGTGGGACGGCCCCCTCCCCGGCCGGTGAGGGTCTGCCCACGAGCAGACGGGTCGGGCCCAGAGTTCCCCGCGGCCGGCCAGCGGCGGGTGTGCAGCTGGGTCTGCCCAAGCGAGGGTCCCCCTCCAGGCCCACCTGGGGCCTTCTAGCACCTTCCCGTGAGGCGGCTGAGGGGACGGGAGGACAGTCACGTCCCCTCACTTCACCCCTGTCGTCCGCAGCTGAGAACAAGACCCTCCCACGCTCCAGCTCCATGGCGGCCGGCCTGGAGCGCAATGGCCGCATGAGGGTGAAAGCCATCTTCTCCCACGCGGCCGGGGACAACAGCACCCTGCTGAGCTTCAAGGAGGGGGACCTCATCACCCTGCTGGTGCCCGAGGCCCGTGACGGCTGGCACTACGGGGAGAGCGAGAAGACCAAAATGTGAGTGGCCGCACCCCGCCCGGCCGACCCTACGGCCCTCGGCCGTCCGGGCACCTTGGGGGCCTTTCCAGACCGGGTGTCCCACCGTGTGTTTTCAGTGCTCAGATGGCACGGCACAGACGGGACCGCTGTGTCACAGTCACTGCCTCGCCGGCTCAGCGGCCCGTCACCCACTTGGCCCAGGGCCCCGCACGCACACACTGCGGCCCGTCTGGCACCTTCCCTGCTGTCGGGTGTGCGGCTTTCCGGTTGGCGGAGGCCAGCCGTCCCCCACGGCCTCCTGTTGCCCCGAGTCTCTGATCAGCCTGTGGGCTGGGCGTCCGGTCACGGGAGCCGTGTCTTCACGGTGTAACGTAACACCCGCGGCCCCGAGGCTCGGCTGACCCCCCATTCTTGCGCGGCCTCGGGGCTGCCTTGGCCCGGCACCACCGCTGCCGCCTGGATGTGGCTGGTGGTGAGGCGGAGACCCGCAGCCCCCACCTGCCTTGGCCAGGGAGGGAGGGGCTGGACGCAGCTCTGCCTCTGCCAGGGGCAGCCGCCATCGAGGGAGGGGCGATGGGCGGGGAGATACTAGGACATCTGCGTCCTAAACAATGCACCTGCCTGTGCTCCAGACAGCGTCTCTGCTGTCGCTGCCTTGCTCCGTGCGGCTGGGAACCAGCCCTGGCCGCTGTGGGCATGGGAGCTCTGCCGGAGACCCCCAGCCTCCCATCGGGGCCGGTGGCGAGCCCAGGGTGCAGGCTGGGGTCTGCCGTCTCCCCGGAGTGCTCGCTTGTGTCGGTCACGCAGACGGGCGCAGCCAGCCTGGGGGGGGACCTGGGCCCCGGCACCCTCTCACCGCAGGCCTGTCTTGCAGGCGCGGCTGGTTTCCTTTCTCCTACACGCGGGTTCTGGACGGCGACGGCAGCGACAGGTTGCACATGAGGTGAGCGTGCTGATCCGGGCTGCTGGCCCTTCGCCCTGGAGAGGCTGCCGCGGGCACAGGGCACCCCGCTCCCTGCGCTCTGCTCACAGGCCTTGGCTGGCTCTGCTGCCTTCCCTGCCCACAGGGCTACCCCATGCCCGACGTGCTGTGTGTGGAGGCTCCTGGGCGGTGTGGGTGCAGCCGCTTTGGGAGAAGGGGTCAGCAGGTGCTCCGTGGGGTGGGGCTTCCCTTGCCCCCACTGGGCCCGGGAGCACAGCCCTGCTGTCGCCTCCCCTGGACAGGGGGTGGGGGGGCCCAATAGGGCCTGAGCGGCACCAAGAGAGCTGGGGTAGAGATAGGGTCCGTGGGCTTTAGGAATTTTCTCCTTCCACGGCTTCAGGCCCCATTCAGCGGCTCAGTGGGGCTGCGGCCCCTCGTTAGGCCTTCCAGAAAGGCCCAAGGGAGGCATAGGGAAGGTGGAAGGTCGGGTGGGGGCCTGGGGGCCTGGGTTGAGCCCGCTCCTAAGCCCCCCGCCCCCACAGCCTGCAACAGGGGAAGAGCAGCAGCACAGGGAACCTCCTGGACAAGGAGGAACTCGCCCTCCCGCCCCCTGACTACAGCACGTCGTCCCGCGCGTTCCCTGCCCAGACGGCCGGCACCTTCAAGCAGAGGCCCTACAGCGTGGCCGTGCCTGCCTTCTCCCAGGTGAGCACCGCGGTCGGCCGCGGAAGGGGCCTGGGCCAGAAGGGGCTCTCCCAAAGGCAAGGTGGTCTTGGAGCATCGGTGGCCTTCAGGCCTCCCAGCTCTCGGGGAGCCTGGCATCGGGGCTGATTTAGTGTGCAGGAGCCCCTCCCCGGGGCTGCTGGGCTCCGGCAGTCACGGGTCCGCGTGTGGACCTGAGCACTTGCGTCCGACGCCTGGGACGTGGCCTCAGCCTTCTTATTAGTGTGTCTGGGCCTCGGGAGGCGGGGCTGGGTGCTCGTGCCCAGGTCGCCCAGGACCAAGTGGCCAGAGGCAGGAGGTCAAGGCCTAGGTCGCAGGCGTGGGTCCCCAGTGGAGCCCCTGTAGGGCACGGTGGTGGTTGTGAGGTCTCGGTGGGCCGGGGGGTGAGTGTGGACCACGCGGCTCCGTGTGGGAAGGTCAGAGGGTGAAGGAGCCCAAGGCTTCTAGAACGTTGGCTTGCTCGTGGTGGGAGTAGGGCCAGCAGCTTTGCTCTCGGTTCTGGTCTTCAGGGACTGGAGGGCCCGGGTCAGCCCCATAACCCCCCGGAACGGGGGAGAGGAAGGGGAGTTTCTCTAAGACGTGGGCCGCAGGGGCGACCACCAAGGCTTCGGCCTACCTGGGGCTGTGGCGAGTGAGGGTAAAGGGGGGTGAGGTCCAGGAAGGACCCCACTCGGCACAGTCCTGAGCAGCCTTGCCCCGCCTTCCTGTGGGAGGGCCCAAGGAGTGGGGAGCTGTGCGCGAGGGAGGGGTGGGCTTCCGGGAGCTTACGGCCCCGCGGAGTGAACGCCAAGGTGGAGACCACGGTAGGGGGAAAAGGATCAGCTAGGGGAAGTGTAGCTAAAGCTCTAGGATGGAACCTTCTAGAAAGAGGGAGGCCGGTCCTTGCTGGCACTCAGGGCAGCTGCAGCAGGGAGGCCGGTCCAGCCTGTGGGAGGCATGGTGTTTCGGGGTCACAGGGCCAGCCTGCTGGGCAGGAGACGCTCCAGCCCCGTCCGGGCCCCCGGGGACACAGCTGCCTGAGCCCAGGTGGGCCGGCCGCTGCACACTGCTCCCGCTCCCCGGTGTCCGGGTTTGGTCGTGGCACTGAGACAGCTGAGGAGGAGGGTGTCCCCAGCGCCCGATGGCGGCTCCCGCAGCCCCTGCCCCAGCCTGACCGCTGGGGCCCAGCTGGTGTCTTGGGATGCCGGGGCACACTCCGCCCAGGGGCCAGCCCAGACTGACCTCCACGCCCGCCCGTCAGTCCCTCCCTGCCAGTGTCCCTGGCTCCCGGGGGGCCCCCTAGGCGCTCCGAGACTCGCAGGCCATCCCAGGCTCCCACCTTCTCATCAGCTGGCGCGCAGGTGTGCTCAGGCCCCGCCCACTCACCCCGGGACCCATGTGTGGAGGGGGTCACAGGGAGCTGGCTTGCGTGTGCCCGGGAGTGGGAGCTCGTGCCGTCCGGGGTCTGCCGCTGGCCAGAGATGTCCCCGTGTATTTGCGGCGGCACCGCTGTGCACGAAGGTCCCCTCCATGCCCCCGGCCGCAGGCAGCACTGCTCGCGCACGCTGGGCTCAAGGGCAGCGCACTCGGCTGCCCCTCGCCCTGCAGACCCCACCTCGCGCCCGGGACCGCCTCCTGACGTGTCGCCTTTCCTCCCCAGGGTCTAGATGACTACGGAGCGCGGGCTGTGAGCAGGTAAGGGGCTCCCGCGCTCGTTCTTGGGAGCGGTGGGTGGGTAGGGCCGGCCCCTCTTGCACACCTGCGCCTGCTCCGTGGGGCCTGCCTGGGGGCCCAGGGCGCCTCTGCTCTCTGCCGCTCACTCCTCTGAGTCGTGGGGGTCTCGGGGCACGAGCCCGCGATCCTCGGATGGCGCCGAGTGGGTCCAAAGAGCCGCCTTTGTGCTCAGACCCTGGGTGGGCGGCAGGGGGCCCCGAACCACGGGGGCCCAGCCTGGTGCCGTGCCCCCCGCAGCCGCTGGGGCTCCCGGCCCTCAGCCTGGTGCTTCCCCTGCTTCTCCTTTCTGCGGGCCCGGCCGGCACAGGTGGCCAGGGCCGCCGCTCCTGCGTCCCCCGCCTAGGCGCGACCCTTGTTCCCGCTCGGGGCCCTGGGGGGCAGGCAGCCCGCCGACCCCGAGTGGCTGCAGGAGGGGCGTGTGGCCCGCAGCGTCCTGTGCTTCGTTCCACAGCGGCAGCGGCACGCTGGTGTCCACAGTGTGAGGGCGCTGACCTCGGGCCGCTGCTCAGAAGAGCCCCCCCCCCGTCTGTCCGGCCTCCATCAGTTCTCTCCTCCGCGCTCTCGTCAGTTTGTTCTCGGGTTATATTTCTTTCTGACCTGCCCCGTCCCGCCTTTCGGTTGGTGACCCCAGACTCTGAGATCCCCCAGGGTCCATGGTGCTGCCCCATCTCTGCTCCCCGTGTTTACACGCCCCCAGCCCCGTGTGTCCGCCAGGCGGGAGCTGCTGGCCGGGCCGCGGGGGCCGGGTGTCCTCACCTCTGCTCTGCGGCCGCCATGTTCACGACGCACTGTCCCTTTCTGACGGCTCACCGCGAGCCAGTCCCAAAGTCTGAAGAAAAAGGAAAATTAAAAAAAAAAAAAAAAAAGAAAAAAAGAAAAGAAAAAAAAAAAGAAAAGAAAAACAGGAAAAGGACTTTTCTTTCCTGAAAAACACAAGCCGATCTGCATGGACTCCGGTGTGCGTGCTGTTACTCCTGCATCCGACCCCCCCAGCGGACGCTGGCACCTGTGT
The DNA here is from genome assembly GCA_028533885.1 of Nasua narica. Taxonomy (NCBI): domain Eukaryota; kingdom Metazoa; phylum Chordata; class Mammalia; order Carnivora; family Procyonidae; genus Nasua; species Nasua narica. The sequence continues at coordinate 1,442,885 of CM052804.1, read as the reverse complement.
CAGGAGAGGGAGGCCCCTCCCAGGGCCGCGCGGATGGACAGACGGACGGGCGCGTGCCGAGCCAGGGGGCCTCCTGAGGAAGCTGGCCGCTCCTGTGAGGGAGGCCACGGCCCCCGGCCCCCCGCGCGTCCTCCGCGGACAGCGCGGGCAGGCGGCGACCCCGGGGCCACGTGACCCCACGCGGGCCGACGGGGCGGGGGCAGGGCAGGCGCGGCCCCTCGCAGACTTTCCAAAGAGCTCCAGAGACCACCTCCCCCCACGCATCCTGGAAACCGGCGGACAGCCTCGGGAGGGGATCGCGGCCCCGAGGCCGCCCCGGGGGCAGCAGGCAGCCCCTTGCCCCGTCCTCCCTAGACGCTGTCGTCTCTGTGTGTGTCCTGGTGACTCCGGAACAGACACGCCGGACTCCGTGGCTACTGGTTTTGCCTCCTCACACCCTGAGCCTGGGGAGGGGGAGCCGGGGCCCAGCCCGCCCGGCCCCTCCCGCCACGGGAGCCCCCGTGAAGCTGTGGACGCCTCGTTTTCTGATGGGATCGAGCAGAGCCCTCCGCCCGCTCCCCTGCGGCCTGGGATGCGGCCGGGAGCGTTCATGTGAGAAGCTTCTCAAGACACAGACCCGTTTTATACGTAAGGAAAACGCGAAGCCGGAACATGGACCCGTGTGCAAAGAGCCTTCCGTGTTGGTGTCCTAATTTTGCTAAAAGATCTCAAATCCAGGGGATTCCATGCTCAATGGATGAATGTAGACACAAAACTGCGACACTCGTATGAAGATGTAAAGTGCTCAAAATATTTTCCTGTTTCCTTTCCTCTTTTTTTTTTTTTATCTGAATTGTGCCCTGTACCGCAGTCGTTTGAATAAAAGTTTTATTTATTGCACTGAGCCGGGTGTGGCGCCTCCTTCCAGGCCCTCAGTGTCGATCCGGGCCGCCTGGGCAAGCCGGCTCCGTCCAGGGACCGAGGTGCACAGATAGATGGCGCGGTCACTGTCCCCGGAGGGAGGGGGCTGGGCCGCGTGGGCTGATTGGGACACCTGCTGCGGAGGGCCCCTTCCTGTTCCTCCATGGCCGGGCGGCGTGCCCCAGGCGGGGTCCCCCATCCCCCACCCACCTGCACCAACAGAGCCCTTGTGTTTCCTTGCAGCGCCGATGTGGAAGTGGCCAGATTTTGAGCCGCCCCTGACTAGAGTTAGTAAGTTGCCCTGGTTTTCTCATGCTGGTCGGTCTGCCTTCCCAGCGGCTCTGCAGACCCTCTGGCCGCGGCCCTGGCAGGCGGGGACGGGGGCGAGGGTCTGCCCAGCCTGTCTCCGCTCTGGGCCTTGGCTTCTCCTCGGATTGCTCCTTGGGCTCTGGGCTCTCCTCCCTCTGTCTGGAAGCTGTGGGTCTGATCGGCTGCACCCGCTGCGCCCCCGGCCCCTCCCTGCACCCCTGGGCGTGGTCCGGCCCTGGCCCTCTGCCTGGGTCTCTCTCCTGCCTCTGTGGGGCGCGTCGGCCACAATAGGAGGGAAACGCAGTGATTGGCCGGGAGGCCAGCTTTGGGCTCCTTTGGCTGAGTGTCCCCTGGGTCCGGCCCGCGGGTGTGGGTCTGAGCCCGGCCGGGCTGGCTCACTGGCTGGGCCGGGGAGAGCGGGGTCGGTCTTGGGGACAGCACCGCGGCTCGACCCCACGTGGGTGTCTCAGGCACACCGGAGCAGGTGGACACGGGGGCTCTGCCGCCTGGCCTGCCTGCGCTCACCCCGCCCCTGCCTGGAGGGGGCTCCACGAGGCCGCGCAGGACTTCCCAGACCAGGCCTCCAGCCGCCGCGTGCGGGGGCCCCTGCTGGCCTTCTACAGCCCGTCCTGCGACGGTCCCTTACACTCGGCCTGGGAAAGCAAGCACCGACGGCCAGTGCGGGAGAGCCCCGCACTCTGGGCCCCTGTGTCTGGGACAGGGGCGCCGCTGCCGTCTGTCCCCACCCCTGCCCGGTCACCGACAAGTTTGCCCCGTGAAGCTGGCACCTGCGTCCTGTGTACCCCACGGAGCACCCCGGCGATGTGGTCCTCCCCAAGGGCAGCAACTGCCCCAGCAGGTCCCGGACTCGCTCTTCTTTTACTTTGCCTGAGCCGCAGCGTGAGCAGCTTCTGGAAAGTTCTGGAGACAAATGCTCCCAACATTTGGGGACAGGGTGGGAAGGCCTTCCCTGCCTCTAGATTCCTCCTCTTCCCAGAGGCCATCAGAGCCTGCGCCTCCCACCCCTGTGGCCCCTGCAGCCCCCATCGCTCTGGAGGCCAGAATGGCCTCTGCCTGCGCCCTGGTCCCCAGTATAGGGCAGCCCCTCGCCCCCGGGGGCACGGTGGGCATCCGCACTGCACCCCCAGCTGGCTTCTGCGCCACAGAGCTGGCCTGGCCTCGAGACCGGAGGGTACCTCGGGTGGTTGAGGCCCCCTGCCTGCTCTGCCGAGCCGTGCCCACCCGAGATGTGGTCCTGGGGCACACGGAGCAAGGTGGACTCGACCCCAGGAGGGCCACTTGTGCCTCAGAGGAGAACGTTCGAGAGAAAGTGGAAATCGGCCCAGCTGCTCTCCGCTCCCTGTGCCCCAGAGTCACGAAGGCTGGAGACTGCACCCCGAAACTGCTCGGCTGTCCGATTACCCATCTCCCTCGCTCTCGCGTGCGCACTCAAGACCGTTACCAGCGACTCCTTAACGCGTGGCCAGAGGCAGGGATGGGAAGGTGCCAGGCCGCGGCGATCAGCACCCCTCGGCCTGTAGGGTTTCCAGGCAGGGGCCCCATGGCGCCCCGAACGGCGACCCCAGTACTGGATCTGCCCCCCTGGGAGGGGTCCTGGCTCGGGGCTTGGGCACTCGCCATGCTGTGTAAATCCGTTCCCCGTCGAGGGCCTCCAGAGACCCTGCTGGGGTGCTCTCGGTGTCGGCGGCGGGTGGAGGGGAGGGGGGTTGAAGCCACGCCCGTGGGAGGAGCCTGGACAGCCCCTGACTTGGAGCAGACTCCATTCCGGGCCTGCTGTCCTCACATGGTTCCCGTCGCCTGCCCTTTGGCGGCAGGACTTGAGCTGCTTTGTATCTTGGTGGTTTGTGGTCGGGCGTCTTCCGGCCGTGCTGCTGGGAGGAGGCCTCTGCCCCGGGGGCGCGCCCCCAAGCAGGGCCCCGTGTCCCAACCAGAGACTGAGCGGCCTCGGGTCTGAATCTTGTCCTGTTGCGTCAGGTCGGTGTTGACCGGCCTGCCCTTGGGGAGCGCCGGAGCCCGTTCGTCCCCAGGAGGGGTGGGCCCCCGAGGGCCGCGTCTTCCCAGCCAGGGCTCTCCGGCCGGGCCGGGCGGGGGCCGCAGGGGGAGGCCCGGGGTGTGCTCAGCCCCTGCCTGTTTCCTCAAACCCTTCAGCATGATGGTGCTGTGCTCCGAGGTCATGTGGTTTGGGGAAGGGGATTAGAAAAGTGGGGGTCCGGGGCCAGATGCCCCCTCGAGGCGGGCCTGCTCCTTCCCCTCCTGAGGAGGCTGCTCGGCCGCCCGTCCTTTCTGTCGAGGACTCAGGTGTGCCCGGGGCAGGAGGACGGTGTGTGCTGCCCAAATCCACTTGGGCCATCCTGCTCGGGCGCCACTGGGCTCGGCCCTCCCTCCCCGGCCGCGCGGCCTGTGCTCCTTGACCTGCTCAGTCCCCAGCGCCAGACGAACAAACCTGCCCCAGTTCCAGCCCCCAAGACGTCCCGCCTTGACCCCGGCTGGGGACAGCCAAGGGCCTGCAGCCTTCCCCCAGAACCAGAGTCTAGTCAAGGTGGCAGGCAGGGCCTGGGCCACTGTCCGCCCTCCGTCTTGGGGCAGTTGTCCCCAGTCACAGCAGCCGCTGCCCCGACCGGGAAAGCTGGAGCCCGTCTGCACGCGTCCGCCGGAGAGACTGGTGCGTGTGGAGGGACCTGAGGTGCCGTGCGGGGCTGGAGGCGGCCTTGAACCCGGGGGTCGCAGCCCTCCGAACCCGAAGACGCTGGCGAGCCCCGCCCGCGGGGGTTCCCGGCCACCCACTTGCACGTGCAGAAGCCGCGCGCCAATGAGTCGGCTCCTCTCCGCGGCTTATCCTCCAAAAGTTCAGCCCGAAGTGTCTCGGAGTTTAGGAAACCCAGGGAGGCGCCGCGGCCCCCGCGTGCTCCCGTGGGGACTGGACAGCGCGCCCGCCCGGCTCCCGCGGACGCCCGCCCGGCAGAGACTCCCGCCCCAGGTAACGGCCGAGAGCCGAGCGCTTGGCCGGGAGCGCATCCTGTCCGTGCCGAGCCTTCCGTGTCCCACGTTCCATCTGTGCTGTCGCCCCGGGGCTGCCTGACGACCCCCAGCCCGCTGTCCTGCGCTGTCCCTGCCCGGGCGCGTGTCCCCGGTGCGCCCGGTGGGGACTCCGAGGAGGGGCTTCCGCAAGGACCAGGCTGGGTGCTGGCCTCTGCTGGGCTCCTCTCGTCCCATCTCAACCTCTTGTCTGGCCGGTCCATCTGTCTGTCCACTGTGGCCTCGGGCCCGCGGGGGTGGGGGACGGGGGCTGAGCCCCACTGCTGCCAGCGTGCGTGCACCCCGTGTGAGTCGTGTCGGCGTGGGGCGGCCCGAGGGCCCGTGTTTGCACCCAGCCGCCATCCGGGCCCCCGGGATGCATGGGCCGGGTCTGTGGGAGCTGCTGAGCTGTGTGTGTCAATGGCGTGTCTCTAAAACCGGGCCCCTGCTGCTGTGGGGCCGCGGGCCGGCTCACCGGGCTGGGCGCGGGCCCATTCAGGGCGGCCTCGCTTCTGGAGGAAGAACCGGCTCCCGGCCCCGCGGGCCGCCCCCTGCACCCCCACCCGGCCTGCCCCATGAGCGCTGGCCCCACGCACCGTGCCCGGCCCTGGCTGTCCCCACCCGGCTCCGGGCCCAGAGGTCGGGCCGTCCGCACGGCTGGGGGACCCTGGGGCAGCCCAGGTGGCACGGCGTGTCTCCCTTGCTGAAACTTCTCTTCTCCTTTCTCCTCAGGAATCCCTTCACCGACGTCCAGCTGAAGCCGACAGTGACCAACGATCGGTCTGCCCCCCTCCTCGGCTGACAGCCAAGTCCCTGCCACTGCCCGCTGGCCCCCCACAACACACAACCTCTTTTCTAACAATCCGTGTGGTCCCTGTTTAGAGAGTTTTCTCTTCCTTCCGTGCCCTTCACCTGCCTCACTGCCCCCACCTCAGTCTGGCCTGGGCGGGACCCGGCCGTTGAGGGGCTAGCCCCCCCGGGAGGTGCGGGTCGTGGCCCCCCGGGGGCAGGGCAGGGCATTCGGTGCTCACAGATCCCAAGTGTCCGGTCAATAAAGAGGCTGCCCTGTTGTGCCTGCTTGTGATCCGTCGGCCCGAGGGGGCGGGGGGCCCGGGGCAGAGGCGGGGGGAGACACTGCCCGCTTCCCCTGGAAGATGAAGCTATCGCGAGCCCCCGACTGGGGGCACTCCCGTTAGCAGTTCTGGGGGGCCGCTCTGCCCCACCCCTCCCAATCCCCAACTCCCCTCCAGAACTGGCTGCTGGGCCCCTAGCTCTCCTCTGTGTTCCCGGAGTGAACAGTGGGTGCTGTCATCGGGGGGTCAGGGGACACCCACCCCAGCTGCTTCCACAATACCTGTGGCTGAAATACCCCTGGCGACCAGCATGGTCCCCATCTGAGGAGACGCTCCGGGCAGCCGTCCCCCCTCCTGCCGGGCTCCTGAAGGAGGGGGTCTGTGGCCCCGATCTGACCAAAGCCTGTCCGGGGCCCAGGAAGAGAAGCAAAAGGGGTCGCAGGTAGGGCAGGCGGGGACACAGGCCTCTGGCCTCATAGGAGCTGGAGATGGGCCAAGGGTCTTAGGGCAGACGTTTGGGGCAGGGATGCACAGAAGCCCGGACCTCCTCCCAAACCCACTTGCCTCCGATCACCCTGCCCCTGCTGCCGTGCTTGGGCGAGGCAAGGGGAGAGAACGTCCCAGGGAGCTCTGTGGGTCCCCCCAAACAGGGCAGGAAGAGACGGCTAGAGGGCTGCTGTGCCCAGTCCCCTCCCCTCCCCAGTCACTGTCCCCCTCCACCGAGGTGGCCCTCTCACACCGCCCCCCAGGGTCAGGAGGGATTACTGTGCGCTGGGCCGAGCTGGCAGCGAGTCCCCACCCTGCACCACCCAGGCCCCCTCCTGCTCCTGGCTTTATGTGCAAACAAACCACAAGAGAAAACACACACTTAGCATGAAGGCTTTTTCTTGGCTTGATTTCTTTTAAAAAACAAACAAAAAAGGAACAAGAAAATCATTGCACCAGCATCCTAAGCCTCAAACTAATAAAAAACAAAAAACACAAACCCAAAACAAGTTCCCCACCCACACCCCCAAAGCATCACTAAGCTTTACATCTCTTTGGCAACAATAACTTAAAATCATCCCATTTCCATTCGCTCAGACAACAGCAGTTACAAAAATACTCCCTGGGCTGCCCTGCCCTCGCTTCCTCCCGGTTCCACCCCGCCCTGTGTTCCCATCCCTGCAGGCGGGAGCCCCTGACACTGGGGTGCAGCCCCCCACTTTCCTTTTGCCGCCGCGCGGGTCTGGGCAGTGCCCTGCAGAGGGGAGCCAGGCGCGCCGGCCAGCCGCAGGCACCTTTAGAACAGGTGAGTGGGGGCAGCCCCCCCGGCGGCCGGCCTTGGCCCACCCGCCCGCGCTCCAGCAGTGGACCCCGATGGGAGCTGGCCCGGGCCGCGTGCGGAGGGAGAGCTGATGGGTCTGAGTCTCTGAAGGGAAAGACAGCCACATACTTTGAGGTAAGGGGACGGACACACACAAGCCCAGGGTCCTCTCGCATGGAGCAAACCCAGAACCAGGCAGAAGGGGCAAAGGGGGCAGAGAAGGGCCATCCCAGCAGGCCTGTGCCCTCTCCCTTGCCTGGGGTGACGACAGGGTCCGGTAACCACAGGAATGGGTGGGCAGGGCGTGCAAGGCACCCCAGCCAAGGGCAGGTCCCCTGGCCTCAGAAGCCAAGCAGCCCATTAGCAGGGGCGGGGGCGGTGGCAGGGGAAGGAGCTGCTCGGGCCTCGGGCTAAGGGCGTCCCCAGCAGCAGTTAGTGACAAACCCGAAGGTCCAGGACAAGTCCTGCCCCCGCCTGGGGCGGCGCGGGATCGGCGCACGGGGCTGCTCCACCATCCGGGGCCGGGGGCGGCCTCTTGTCCCACCTTGCTCCTCCAGAGTGCCGCGTGGAGCACCAAGGCGCGGGAAGCTGCTGCCGACCACCAAGGCCAAGGTCCCCGCTCTCAGTCACCATCCTCGCTGCTTCCGGGAGCAGGACCGGCAGGGGCTCCAAGGGGGCCCGCCCGGGCCTCAAGCCTCTTTACAGCTGCCCCCAGCACCTGCTCCAGGACCTGGCAAACACAAGGTGCCACGTGAGCGTTTGGAGAGACACCGGGGACGGAGATTCCTGAGAGTCCCCTGCCCCAGGACTCCCACCTGACTTCCGACCTCGGCCAAGGGGCCAAATGACCAGCCAGGGCTGCAGCCCTCGGGCCCCTTCACCAAAGCGGGCCTGCCTCTCCGCCTGGGTGGGAGCCACGCCCACTTCTCTGCCCACTGCACCGCCAGCGCCCAGGCCTGCCCCTCGGGCCCAAAAAACCCCAGCAAATGCCCTCTGAGGTCCTCCTTTTACACGTGGGGAAACTGAGGCACAAACAGGGAGGGCAGGCTGGTCACGGTCACGAACAAGCAGGGAGGGAGGTGCGAGCTGGGCGCCTTCAGGCAAGCGCCATGGGATCTGAGATGGGCAGTGGATGAGCCCCAGCAGCGGAGGTTGGAAGGTTCCGGTAGCTGCTGCAGGTTTGGGGGGCGGGGCTAAGGTCTGGCAGAGAACAGAGTAGGGGGCACTCCGTGTCCAGCCTGGCGCCTCCAGAGGAGGGAGAAGAGGGAGAGGTCTAAGGGCCAGGGAGAGTCCCAACTAGGCCCCAGGGCCCAGACAGGTGCTGGGCCAACTGCTGGCGGGGGTGAGGGCAGGACCTGACCTCTCCCTGCCTCAGTTTCCCCGTCTGAAAACCGTGCTTGTCCAGATGAGAAATAATGAGCAGGGAGCCTCGGCTCCAAGCAGAGGACCTCCCGGCCGCCCTCTCCACTGCCCCGCCTCGGTGTCCCCTCCCACCAGCCCCGCCGCAGCCTCACCTCCCACGGACCCATCCGAGTCCGAGACGTGCGTAATGGAGAAGCGGGACGCGGGCGTCGGCGACACGGTGAAGCGCGAGAAGGGGCCGGGAGCTGCCGGCTTGGGGGGCGCGGCGGCGGCGGCGGCGGGCAGGGCTGCCTCCGTGGCCGGTGTCGGGGGGAAGCTGTCGTCCCACGCAAACCCGCGGCCTGCAAGCCGAGGGAGGGCGCAGTCACTCGCGTTGAGGACGTCTGGCCCCACCCAACAGGCCCGCCCCGCCTGTGACGTCACGCCCCGCTCTGACGCCACACCCGCCCTACAGGCCCCGCCCACCCGCCACACCACCCCGCCTGGCAGGCCCGCCCCGTGACGTCACGCCAGGCAAAGCCCCGCCTCCAGCTCACCGTGTTGGGCTTCAGGGGCTGCCGAGCTGTGGTCGGGGGAGCGGTCCGCCCGCCGTGGTTGGCCGGGGGCGCCGGGGGTGCGGGGTCCGCCTGCCAGGAACATGGGGGGCGACTCCTTGCCTCCGGGGAAGGGTTCCCCGAGCTCCCGGGTGGGGCTTTCCTGGAGGGTCAGGGCAGCACGTGGCTCAGGTGGCGAGCGGCGGCCGCTCCCACGGCTCCCCATCTCCTGGGGGACCCACACCCGCCTGCAGAGCCCGGGGCGGCCGCCCACCTGGTCGAAGAGGTAGACGGTGACGTCGTCGAAGAAGGACACGGCTTTCTTCTTGCGCTCCAGGTCCTCGCAGAAGGCCTCGGACAACAGGCTGGGCATCTTGAGCAGGCTGCGCAGGTTGCGCGCGCTCTGGCTCTCGGCCACCACCACGGGCACGGGGGGCGCCTCTTCCTCGCTCTCCTCGCTGGGCTCCTGGATGCTGTAGCAGCGCAACTCCTCATCCGACTCATCGCTGTCCTCGCTGTCCTCCTCCTCCTCCTCCGACCGGCCCTCGGGGGCCGCGGGCAGTCCCGGCAAGGCCAGGCAGAGTGGGGTTCTGGAGGCGCTGGGGCCCCCTGTCCGTTCCTGCTGGGCGTGCCCGGGCAGCAGCCCTGCGGCCTCCTGGAGGTCAGGGCGGTGGCTCTCTGAGCTCAGTGGCACTGGGGTCAGCAGGAAGACCTTGGAGTGCTCCAGGCTGGGCCCTGCGGGCCCTTGCGCAGGGCCTTGGGGCCAGGAAGGCCCCTGTCTGGGGCTCTCTGGGCAGGTGCTGCTGGGCCCTGGAGAAGGGTCCTCTGGCAGCGGCAGTAGCAGCAGTGGCACGCCCCTGGGGCCCGTGCCCTGTGCCCCCCGAGGCACCCCAGACTCAGGGGAGGGCTGTGCAGACTGCAGCCCAGGGCTCTCCAAGTCCAGCTCTAGCCCGGAGGCCAGGACACCTCCTCCCTTCTCCTGGGGGCCCAAGGTGGACTCAGGCTCTGTATCAAGGTCCGAAAAGTAGGCTGAGTCACGATAGGGGTTCTTCTCGCCAAGGCCTCCAAGGGAGGTGGAAAGCTGAGTCTCGGGCCCGGGGCTCTCGCCCTCGGAGACCAGCTCCCCGAAGGCCTCGGGCTCGCATGGTTCGTGCGCTTCCTTGAGCACAAACTCTGGGGACTCGTAGTTCTCCGTGTCGTAGCCACTGTCCAGGGCTCGGGGCTGCCCACCAGGAGTGCCAGCAACGGATGGGCTGAAGACCTCACAGCCACCACCATCGCTGGCAGAAGATGGGATATCCAGGGAGTCCACGGAGTCGGGGGTCCCCACCTGCTTCTGCAGGGAGCGGAAGGCCGGCGTCACGTCCGCCTTCTCTGCAGGTGGGCCGTCACTGGACACATCCGTGAAGATGCCGGAAGTGGCCTCTGTCACATCCTCGTCCTCACTGACTGTCGCCTCCAGCTCAGGGGAACCAGGGCAGCTGTCCAGGCTCGGGGCTACCTTGGGGGCAGTCTCCCAGCTGCCGGCAGGCATGGGCAAGGCGGGTAGGCTGGAGAGGACACCGGCCTCCTCGGCAGGAAGCAGGGCTCCCTCTGGGGATGGGGCGGGGAGGGATGGGAGGGGTCGCTGAGGTCTGGCAGAACCCTCAGCCTCCTCGGCAAGCCTGGGCTCTGTCTGGGGGCTGTCACCCCCGCTTACCGCCGCCTGTGTCCGGGAAGATGGCAGCAGGCAGGCGGCAGGCGGCAGACTCCCAGCGGGACACAGATGAGGGAAGCCAAGGCAGCGACCAAGCTCCTGGCCAGAGGAGACCCCCTGTAGCCCAAGGAGAGGCTCTGTGGTGTCCTCCAGGGCCAGGGGCCGGCCCAGCTCAGGGATGGCCCGTAGGCTGTGCTCAGTGCTGGGGCAGCAGCCCATGCAGCCACCCACATATGCCGGGTCCCAGGAGCCTGGCGCCCGGCTGCCACTGTTGTTGTTGGAGGACACGTTGGAACTCCAGTGTCTGTGCTGGGCAGCCCTGCACAGCTCAGCCTCGCCCCTCACCTCCCCACCCAGGGATGGCCGCGCCCCAGAGCTCCCCGAGGGGGACGTGCCCAGTGGGTCCTCCAAGAAGGGTGGGCAGAAGGCAGCTGTGCCCCAGTCGCTGTCCTCCTCCCTGGGCTCCGCCAGCAGGAGGGTCCCCAGTGAGGGTGAGCCCAGGGAGCAGGGCGGGTCCCGGGCATGGCTGCCGTGCAGGTAGTAGTCACAGTGGCCCCAGGACCCCTCGGGGGGCGGCACATGGCCCAGCAGCGGCTCCATGGCCAACGAGGCAGCCGCGCTGCCCTCCGAGTCATCGTCCTGGTCGCCGGCATCAGGGAGCAGGTCCACAGCGTGGGGGCTGGCGGTGCAGCCGGCGCAGTCAGGATCATGGCCAGAGGCGGGTGTGGGCTCCTCCAGCCGGATGAAGTACTCGCTGCCCACCGAGGGGCTGTGCGCGCTGAGCACGGGCACCACGCCCGGGGGCGCGCCGTCGGCGGCACGGAGCTCCTGCAGGCGCGCGGCGCGGCCGGGGCTGGCTGCGCCCCCTGGCGGCGGGAAGGCCTCGGCACCGCGGCCCGCCTCCCACTTGTACTCGAAGTTGAGGCCGCGGCTCGTCTCCGTCACCGTCAGCACGTCGTCCCCATCCGCATGGAAGCCGTCGCCCGCGAACTGCTCCAGCAGCGGGAAGGACGAGGCGGCCGCCAGCTCGCCCGCGCCCCCCAGAGCCAGGCCGGCCAGCCCGGGGCACGCGCCACCCCCGCCCGGCCGCAGCGAGCGCCAGCGCCGCTCAAAGTCTTCCTCCGCCTCCGTGGCGCCCTCGGCGCAGAGGTAGGACAGCAGCAGGTGCACCTCCTCGGCCGTGGGCCGCTGCTCAGGCTGCAGCCAACAGAACTGCATCACCTCGTACCTGCGAGGAGGAGGCCCAGGGCTCAGCCCCCGCCCCCCGCGCCCGCCCCGCCCCGCCCCGCCCCCCGCCGCGGGGTGCCCGGGAGGAAGGAGCAAATCTGCCCTTGGCAAGAAGGTCTGGGAGCCTCGCCTTCTACTCAGAGTCCCTCCAGGACAGGGAAGGGAACCTCCAACTTAGTTGCAGGAGACCCCAAATCTTCCAAGGTGGGCTCCGAGGTTTGGGAGCCCACGGTGGGCGGAGGGACCTTCGCTCGTCTCCACCCTGGCTGCAGGTGAGTTTGTTTTGGGTAAAGAGACCACTTCCGCTGTGGATGCGCGACAGGGCCCAACGGTCACTGCTGGCTCGAGCGTGAGCTGAAAACCCGGGCAGCCCGACTCCGAGCACCTCCCCTTGGGCTTGCCCTTCCTGCTGGGACACCGCACCCCGCCTGGCCTGCAGGCCCTCACCAGCGGTCAGACAGGGTGAGCTGCAGCTGCGGCTTGGGGAGTTTGAGCTGCTGCTCCCGGACGGCGTAGGCCAGCACCTGCCGGTCGGAGTGGTGGGGGTAGGGCTGTGCACCCAGCTCGAAGAGCTCCCAGATGCTCACGCCCAGGGACCTGCGGAGGGGCGGCCATCAGGGGGGCTGGGGTGGCTGCACAGACCCCGGAGCCTCGGCCACCCCAGGCCGTGCCTGTCATCACTCCGGCACCCTAGGGACACCCCTCGCAAAGGACACCACCTTCCTTCAGAAAACGGGCAGGACAAGCCACCCGGCCAGGTCCAAGTCTGTGCCCAGGTCCTTTAGGCAAATAAAAACCACCAGACCTTTCCACAAACCCGTCCCTTCACTTGTTTGTGTATTCATTTCCCAGCTGCGGTGACAGCCCAACACCGTGGCCGGGGTTCGAGCTACCATGTGCGGGAGCTCCCAGTCCTAGGGGAGCCAAGGCCGTGCGGCTGGTGGGGGGAGGGGTGCCTAGGAAACACGGGCAGGGGCGGCTGGAGCGTGCAGGGCCGGGAGAAGGCCACTGGGTTCCTCCGGTGTGCTTCACCCAGCTCCCTGGGACCCTGGGCTGGCCCGGGAGCATGAGCAAAGGCAGCAACAGAGGGGTCAGGTGGCCTGGCCCAGAGCCGTCTGGAGGACCCTCATCAGCGTGCTGCAGGATGGGCTGGTGGGGTAAGTGAGGGGATGGAGTGGTGGCGGACTGTGGGTAGAGGCCTCGGGCGTGGTCAAGAAGGAGGGGGGGATCCATGAATCCAGGCTCTGAGGACTCCCTGGTGCAGAGGGAGGAGGCCAGACAGGCCTGGGGAGCTGGGGGGCAGGGGTGGGGGGTGGGGAGGAGATGCTGATCAGGGACAGAGACCACCATGGCGGAGCCTCCAGAGGCCAAGTACTGGGTCTGAATGTCCTCTCTGTGCCCTGCTTGGCGCCCAAGATGGGGGGCCCCTCCAGACCAGTCACAGGAGAGCGCTCCAGCCCCCTGCACCGCAAGCAGGTACCTCGCTAAGGCCCCACGTCTCTGCCAGAGAGCCTGTTCCACTCCCAGTAGGCTTTCCAACCTGAGTGTGTGCTCGGCCCCTGGTGACTTTGGGTGTCAGGGGATCCCTGGGGGGCTGGGGGGTCAGGCCCTGGGGCCACTGTCACCGGGCAGCTGCAGGTGGCCCCAGCAGCCCCATGACCTTCCCTGGGCCAGAAGCAACCACCTCCCACAGAGCGCTGAGGTTGGACAGAGAACCATGTCACCGCACGTATAAGGCAGGTGGGACGCGGTCGCCTGCTGCCTGGTGGGCCTGCCGGCCCTGTGTCCTCCCCGGACAAGCACCTGCACGTGGCCACAAGGTCTGAGGGCAACAGACCAGAACCAAGGCAAGCAGGCGTATCCTTGTGGCGCCCCCGGCCCCGCCCCTTGTCGCCCGGGGCCCCGCCTCCCGCCGCCCGGCCCGGCCCTCGCCCCGGGCCCCGCCCCTTGTCGCCCGGGCCCCGCCTCCCTGCCGCCCGGCCCGGCCCGGCCCTCGCCCCTTGTCGCCCGGGCCCCGCCTCCCTGCTGCCAGACCCCGCCCCCGGCCCGGCCCTCGCCCCCGGGCCCCGCCCCTTGTCGCCCGGGCCCCGCCCCCCTGTCGCCCGGCCCCGCCCCCGGCCCGGCCCTCGCCCCTTGTCGCCCGGGCCCCGCCTCCCTGCGGCCCGGCCCGGCCCTCGCCCCGGGCCCCGCCCCTTGTCGCCCGGGCCCCGCCTCCCTGCGGCCCGGCCCGGCCCTCGCTCACCACACGTTGCTGGCCTTGGTCTGGTCCACCACCAGCAGGTTGCAGTGCACCTCGTCCACCAGCTCGGGTGCGATCCAGCGCAGCGGCACCCACAGCTGGTCGGCGGTCACGAAGTAGTCCTCCTGCGGGCGCAGGGACAGGGCTGCCACGGGGAGCCAAGCGCCTGGCCCTGACCCCCGCACGGCCCGCCGTCTTACCCTGTATTTGCCGTGGGACAGGCCGTAGTCGCCGATTTTCACGGTCAGGTCGGCGGCGAGCAGGCAGTTCCTCAGAGCCAGGTCGCTGGAGGGCGGGAGGAGGGGTCAGCGGCAGGGCCAGGCTGGGGCGTCCGGGGCACAGAGGGGCCACAGCGCCTGTCGCCTCGGGCATTGTCGCGAGCAGGAGGAGGGGCGTCTGAGCGGCAGCCTGTCTGCCTGTGCCCCCAAGCCCGGGTCCCTCACGGGGTACGGGGCACGCTGGAGGGCCCACGTGGACAGGCCTCAAACATTACAAGGCAGACGAGGAAAACGCGGCCCAGAAGAGGCCCTCCGTGAAGGCACGGCCCAGCCATCGCTGGACCCCTGCTGACCCCAGCTGGCGCCCCCTCTTCTTCCTCACCGGCCGCTGAGCCACCCCTCGTGGGCGAGACTGTCAGAGACACTGCCTTCTCTTTCGTCCCGCCCACAAGCCCCTCACCCTCCGCAATGGGGACTCTGAGATCCCAAGCCTCCCAGGGGATCCTGGCCCTACCCGGCTCACATGGAGCTGGTCCCCCCTCCCGGCCCAGGGCAGGGTAGGGGCGGGGAGTGACCCCACCGCTGCCAGCCAGTGGCTGGCCTTGGGCTGCGGGCTGCTCCCCTGCCTGCTCGGCGGCCGCAGGGGTGTCTGGGGGCCGAGGGCACCACGGCAAACGTGGGGTCGGCGCACATCCACCAGGGGCGGCCGGCGGGCCCAGGCACTCGGGGCTGGGTGGGCCCAGCGGGCAGGTCGGGAGGCTGGCAGCTGCCCTCTTCAACAAAATCACTGATGCTGGAGTTACACGTGCCACCACTCAGCACCAGGATATTGTTGGGGAGGACGGCCCGTGCGGCGTCCGGGGCCGGCGGGGCCGCTGGTCCATCGCCACTTCTTCCGGCATGTCCCCCTACACGGGGCACCCTGGTCCCTCTTTCTGACTCCAGGGCCAGGGCGGGAAGCAGGATAGAGCCAACCCTCCCCCCGAGGGGCCTCCGAGACACATAGGCGAGCAGGGCCCAGTGTGGGGCCCCCGGGTGGCTCTGACCGCCCCAGGGACAGAGGATGGGCCCTGGGCCCTGTTGGGAGCTCACCCAGGCCAGCCCGACATCCTGCAGAAGCAGGTGACCCCCGCACCCCCATATCCCATCTGTCTATTATTCCAGGAGATGCCTTTGCAGCAGGTCCCTAAAGACTAGATAAAGACGAACCCAGCTAAGCCCTCACACTAGCCCCCAGGAGGGAAGCTGGTGTCCCTTCGTGCAGGGGTGAAGCAGCAGAGAGCCAGCAGCCCCACCCCGCCTCACCTGTGCACATAGTTGTGGCGATGCAGGTGCAGAACCCCAGAGGCCAGCTCGCAGGCCATGCGCTGCAGGGTGAGGGGGTCAGGCGCCATGGACTCCGCCACCCGGCAGCTTCGCAGATAGCCCTTGAGGTCCCCCTGCCAAGAGGGGCGGCATCGTCACCCACGGGTGGGGAGCAGGGACCCCGCAAGCCCGCTGCCCAGCCCCTCCCTCCCCACAGAGGGCCTGCTAGTAGCCCGAGGTGTGGCCCCCGGCAGCCGGCCCTCGGTGGGACACCCACGGGCAGTGGGCGCTTTCCCGTGGTCCCCGCAGACCCCGTCCCGGGAGCAGACCACGGGGCCCACGTGCCTGCCACCTCACTGCTGGCACGCAGCAGACAGGCCCCCTGACGCCCAGCCAGGTGGGAGCACAGGGCAGGTGACCAGAGGGTCAGCTAGCGAATCCCCGACCCGAGGACACCACCCACAGCCCGGCTCCAGGAAGGGCCCGGCCAAGCTGGGGAAGCCCTAGGAGGGCACAGCTTCCGCCAGGAGTCCAGACACCGAACGGTGCAGGCCTGCCTGACGCAGGGCCCCGGTCGACCAAGGGCAGCTCCAAGCAGGTCTGGAGCTGGGAAGGGCGGCCCGGGGACCCCGGGGGCATCTCGCAGGGGGCATCTGGCCACTTGAGGCCAAGGAAGCAGAGGCGGGCGGCTCACAGGAGAGTCTTGGCTCCGCCAGACAGGTGGCCGGGTGGCCCCGGAGTGCAGTGGGGTCCCAGATGCAGTGGCCGCCCGGCCCGTGGCTGGTGTGGGATCGCCCCCTCCCCGCGGGCTGCCTCTGGGAGGCGGGGAAACGTGGGCCCCCCGGGATGGCGCCAAGGGCTCCCCGGCTCAGCCAGTCCACCCCTGTGGGGAGGCTGAACCCCCTGGTGCCCACCCCGGACGGAAGGGCGCACGAAGGGGCGCTCAGGGCCGAGGGGCTGGCGGGGCGGGGCGCGGCCACTCACCATGGGGCAGAACTCCATCACCAGCAGGTAGGGCGTCCCCTCCGCGCACTGGGCCAGGCACTGGAGCAGGTTGCTGTGCTGCAGGGCCCTGCAGGAGCCGACAGGCTGCCCCTCTGACTTGGACCCAGGGCAGGAGGGGGCGGGCGGGCGGGGAGGGGGGCTGGCTCTGCAGGGGTCGGGGAGGAGCGGGGACAGCACAGAGCTCGCCTTTGTCCCCGGGGCCCCACGCCGCCGCGCCACCCCACCCCCTCCGCGCGACCGGGCCCCAGGGCGCCCCCACCTGTAGGGCTGGGCCTCCTCCAGGAACTGCATCTGCTCCTGGACGCTGGCGCTGGCCTTCAGCTCCTTCACCATCACCTGCGTGCTGCTGAGGCCCGAGCTCACCTCCCCCAGGAACACCTGCAGGGGCGGGCGGAGCCTCTGGTCCTGCTCCTCCTCCGCCCCGCCCCCCACTCGTCTGCAGGAGGGGTCCCGACCCCTCCCGGGGGAGCCCTCCCAGCCGAGCGTTCTCCCTCGTGTGGTCACCGCCAGGCCCCCAGCGATTCTCAGCTCTCTCTGCGGGTCTGCCGCGAGGAAGAGGGGACCCCCCGGCTGGGCATCGGAGAAGCCAGCGCTCCCGGGGCCGCCTCCTGGCACCTGATACCAGGACCTGCACAGAAGGGACGCCCCAGGGAGGGGACCCCAGGGCTGGAGCGGCTCCCAGGAGAAGCAGGGCTCCACCCTGCCCCTCTGCCTGCCAGCGCCCCTGCCCCCACCCCCACCCCAGGCCCGCAGCTCACCTTCCCGAACCAGCCGTGGCCCACCTCCTCCAGGTACAAGAGGCTGTGCCGGCCCAGGTCTGTGGACTTGAGCAGCTGCACTGTAACAGGGCGGGGGGCTCAGGAACCCCAGCTCGGGCTGTCGCTGCCCCCCAGCTGCCCTTCCCAGCTGCCCTCTCGGCCTGGGCCGGGGAGCGGCCTACGCCCCCCAGAGCGGGGCCACAGCCAGGGACTGCCATCAGGAGCAGGGTGCCTGCTGTCCCGGGGAGCCGTGGGCCCGCAAGCCACACCCGGGCATCTTCCTGGGAGGGTCTGGGAAGGCTGGTCCCCAAAGTACAGGGACACGCCGGGCTGAGGACGGCGGGGCCCGGAGCCAAGGCGGGTGCACAGGCAAGGCCGGGCAGGCAGTATGGCCGGGACCGAGCCCGCGGGGAGGAGGGCGCTGGAGCGGCCCGTCCCCTCACCCCTGCCACCGGCTGGCATTCCAGCACCAGGCGCACCAAAGGCCCTTTGTCGGAGGCTGCTTGGCACAGCCCTGCACAGGACACACTGGACCCATTCTCCTGCGGCCTGGGCCGGGTGAGGTCAGCAGGGAGGAAGGGTCAGTGAGGGCCCCGGAGAAAGGGCCAGGGCTGCCGAGCCCACTCACGCCCCCCGTGCCCCAGGGATTCCCCGAATTCCGCTCCCACGCCAACCTCCCTGAGGGTGCAGGGGACATGCCCGGGCCGAGAAGGCCAGGAGGGCCCTGGGGGTTTGCTCCAGGGGAACGTTGGTTGACCTTGGTGCCGAGCAGAATTTGGCGAGGGGTCCCCCTGGGCCCTGAGCCTCAGGGCTCCTCCCCCTGGGCCCCTGCCCGCCGGCTGTATCTTTCCCCGCCACAGTCTCGAGGGTCTTTACCCTTGACCTCCACGTGGGCTGCCCCCCGCATCACCTGAAATCTCTCCTCTCCCCAGAAACGGGGTGCCCTCCAGATCCGCGACATGAGCTACAGAAACGGAGAAAGCGAGCAGTAGCTGCTGTCTCCTGGTCCCAGACCCCCACCCAGGGACGGTGTCCTGAGGGGTGGGGGAAGCCGGGGTCCCAGACACTGCCTATGGGCGACAGCCGAGGCTTGGGGTGTGGGGCAGTGTCCCCCGGGATGACCTCCAGCTCCCCACTAGTGACCAGTGTCCAGGGTCAGCATGGGCTCTGAGCCCCCCGTGCGCCCAGGAAGGTCGGGGGGCCCCCGACAGCGGCACGTCTCCTCACAGGGGCTTCGGGCCAGTCAGTAGCTGGGCCCTGCCTCCGAGCCCCGGGCCCTGCTCCGGCAGAGCCACTGACGTCTCCCCAGGAGACGCTGGCTGGATGGCAGGGGGCGACGGGACCTGGTGGTCCCCAGGGTTGCTCTGAGGACCCAGACCAGCGCCTTGATGAAGTCTGGGCTTCCGAGTGGACAGCACCAAGGTCATGGGCCTGCCAGGCTGGGACACGAGCAGGTGGGATGGGCCCGGCGGTCATTGCCACCACAAGCCCCCGCAGGGCCTGACCCCCTTCCCTCGGTGCCCCCGAAGGAGCCGGGGGTGGCGCGGGCCTTGCCTAGGGGTTTCCAGGGAGGGGACCTGAGATCGGACCGCCATGGAAGCCGCACCCCCACAGGCCCCAGACACAGTGAGGGGCTCCCGCAGCCCCAGCCTCAGGCCAGCTCCGAGGCCGACCCTGAAGCTCTCACGCTTGGACCCACATCTGTCCTGCGGGGGTCGCCCTGGTGAGGGGTGGCCGGGGGTGGGGGTGGGGGGCAGGATGGGGAACAAAGCGGGGCACAGGGCAAGGAAGCCATGGGAAGCGGCCCTGCCTGCTCCTGCCCAGCCCCAAGGCCCAGTCAAAGGCCCATTCAGGGCCCCGCCCACAGAGGGGGCCCCAAGGAGCCCCTCCTCCCTGAGTAGGTGGGGCCCGCCCACCAGGCACAATGGAGCCCATGTCCCCGCACTGCTGGCCGTGGCTCTGGGGGCTGTCTGGGGTCAAGCATCCAGGGACAGCAGGGGGGCCCCTCCTCCCAGCCCACGGGTCACCTAGCCCAGCACCAGGGCAACTGTTCCCTTGTCCCTGGTGCCCAGAGCTCCCCCCAGGTGGGGGAGGCGGCGGCAGGAGGTGGACCCAAGCCTGTCCACGGCGCCCCAGCCCCCACCAGAAGGGGGCACCTACCAGCCCTTGGCCGCCCCCTCCCCGGGAGCACTGGCTGCTGAGTCCAGAGGCCAGGCCGGAACCGAGTCACCCCCTGTGCACACCGCCCAGGCCTCTCTGGGGGTTCACTCACCTGAGCGCCCCGGCTGCTTGGCCGTAGGCAGGGAGACCTCGGTGAGCGGCAGGACATACACGTCTGGCCCGTTCTGCGCCCCTGTCGCAGGGGAGCCCTGCGCCGAGAAGCCGGCGGCGTACTCTTCCCCCTCGGCATTCTCAAACTCCTGCAGCGGTAGGGGGCGCCCGGCTGGCAGGGACTCAGGGCTCCAGGGATGGGGGCAGGGCCAAGGGGTGCAGGCCGGGCTCGGGAAGGACCGAGCTCTCACCTCTTCTGGGGCCGGGGCCGGGGCCGGCGCGGGCTGGGGACCTGACCCCGAGCTGGGGCGCTGCTGGCCGCCCCTTCCACCCATCTTCTCACTGCTCAGGGCAGAGAACGCACCCCGCTCCTCGCCCCCTGCCCCCCAGAGACTCCGGCTGCCCGGAGGGCAGAGAGCTGGTGTTTGCTTCATGTTGGTTGTAGGGGAGGGCGATCTTCCTCTCAAAGGATGGGGAGGGGTCCTCAAGCCCCAGGGCAGCAGCCCCTCGCCCAGCCCAGTTCACCCCCACAGTGGGCAACCCTGGCCCCACGTTGGTGGGGGGAGCCAGAGGCAGGAGACCAGGAGGCACATCCTGTCCGCCCCGAACTCCTCTTTGCCACCCCTCCCCCCAGCAGCCAAGGATCCCAACCTCAGGGTCAGGGCTGGGGAGCGGGGATGGGGGTTCCATTGCCCCCCCCCCCGCCCCCAGCCTGCCCCTTCCAGACAAGGAGAATTCCTGAGTGCCCAGAACAAGGAGCCCATCCCCACCCCCCACCCTCTCCCCCCTCCCCCAGGCGAGGCTCCCTGCCACCTTCACAGCCATCTGCCCGCAGGCTGCCCCGGACCTTGACCCAAGCTGCCTGCGTCTGCTCCCAGGGCTCCCTAGGAGCCTGCCCCACAGCCTGGGGCCGCGCCCTACCTGGCTGGATAGCAATTTTGAGAGGCAGCTGCTGCACCTGTCCCTGGGGAAGACCCCTCCCCCCAGGTCCAGAGATGCTCCAGGGGAGGCCAAAGTCTCAAAACTCCTCTCCTACTGAAACAGCAGCAGCTCCCATTCCTGGAGCCCACAAGCCCACTGCCCCGGGGCGGGGGGGGGGGGGGCTGAGGCCCAGAAAGGGGGGGGCGGGGGCCTGAGGCCCAGAGCCGGGGGTGGGGGGTGGGGGTGGGAGAGGACTGAGGCCCAGAGCCCTCCCCCACTGTGTGGACAGGTGGCCGGACCAAGAGCCAGGGGGGCCTAGGTTCATCCCTTGGCCCTACATACCCCCGGGGACCCTCCTTCCTCCCAGAAGCCCTCTGCTGACGTCCCTGTGGGCCAGTCCTGGTCCCCACCCAGAGAGGACAACCTCGGGGGCCGGGGGAAGGGGACCGGTGCCTGCAACACCTCCCCTCCCCTCGGGGCAGCTCCAGCGGCTCCCATGAGACCAGCCCATACCTGACGGTGCCGCCTGGCAGCCCGCCGGATCGAGCCGGCAGAGCGGGCGATCAGGTAGGACAGCGTGAGCATCGCCGCCCGGCCCCTTCGCCCAGCACGCTCCACGGGGGCGCCCAGCCCTGGGCCCCCGAGGCCAGGCAGCAGCCCCTGGTGCCGGCAGGCCCGCCCACCCAGGCACGCTGGGGCTGGAATGTGCTGGGCACCATGTTCTC
Source organism: Nasua narica (assembly GCA_028533885.1). NCBI lineage: Eukaryota > Metazoa > Chordata > Mammalia > Carnivora > Procyonidae > Nasua > Nasua narica. The sequence continues at coordinate 1,422,001 of CM052804.1, read as the reverse complement.
CAGGAGGTGAGGAGGGCAAGGGTGGGAGGGGCCGAGGCTGGCCTTTGTTTGGGGCCTTGTTTTCACAGGGCCCTGAAGAGGGGCTGACCTAAAGAGGTCGCCCACGCCCGCCCCCCATGACCTTGCGGCTCGGGCCCCAGGATCCTGCGGGGCGCGCGGCAGTGTGGCCATGGGTCAGGAAGACAGCCTCTCCAGGCCGGGTGCAGGGAACGTGGGCAGGAGCATGGACCCCGCAGCCCCCAGGGCCACAGCTGGGCCAAGGAGGCCCTGAGGGGTCCGGGAGGGCGACCTCTGTCAAACGCAAGATCTCCGTCCTTGCTGGGCAGGTGGGTGGCCTCTGCAGGTCCCCTCGGTGCCGTGGCATACAGGGCAGGGGGACAGTTTCTCTAAACTGAGAGTGACAGGGCTGGGACATGGGCCACTTCGTAGCAACGCTGATGGGGGCCACAGGACAGCCGCGCCACCTCTAAACTCCCCAGGCCCAGAAATCCGCCCTTCAGCCGGAGGTGGGGGGTGGGGGGGACGGGCACGGAATGACCGCACGACCACAGGCCAGCACACTGTTCCCTAGATCGGCAAGAACTCAGCCCACGTGAGCGGGGGAGGGTACCTTTGTTCGGGGTTCTCGGCCACCAGCTTCTCCCCCTGGTCCTCCCCTCCCCGGTCCTCCCCTCTCAGAGATGCAGCTCCCCAGGGACACCCCTCAGCCGCCGTCCTCAGGAGGGGACCTTAGCCCGAGAATCCAGCCCAGGCCCCCTTGGGCACGGAAGCCTGAGGGGTGGCTTCAGTGAAGACGGGGCCGTGCATTGAGCCGAAGCTCTGTAAACAGCAACGATTCCTAGTGGGGCGCAGTCCCCCAGTGTCTAGCGCCGGCACACAGCCCCCTCCCCGTGGGGCATGAGATGCCCAAAGGAAGGTGACTGCGGCTGGCAAGGTGGTCTGGGTGCGGGGACGGCGCGTCTGGGCGGCTGCTGGTTGGGTGATCGGGGCAACCCCCCAACAAGCAAGTCGGGGGAAGCGAGCCCCCTCCCACACCGGCTCAGGAGCCCCCGGGGGCTCCCAGTAAGAAGGCCCATCCTCACTGGCCCAGAGCGCCCAGCCTGTGCACAGCACTCAGAGGCCCCGTCCACACAGAAGGGACCCCACGTCAGGCAGAGAGTGGGCTGGGGTCTCCCAAAGCCTCCGGGCCCCTCCTGTCTGCAGCCACCCCCCGGGGAGAGGCTGTGAGGTCCCAGGTCTATATGGTCTGCAGGTGACCCAGGAGGCGGGCAGCTCAGCACCGAGTGGGCACAAGGGGGCCCGACTCTTGGGATCCCGTCCACACCCCCTCGGGCCCCCAGCCTCACCTTGAACCCGATTCCTCCCTTCTTACAACACAGACAGGCCAGCATGAGCGCGATGACAGTGAAGAGCCCGGAGAAGGACACGGCCACCACAGCCAGGGAGGACGACCAGGAGAGCTCGCTGAGGGGGGCGCCGTCTGCCGAGGGAGAGGGGGTTATGCGGCAGCCTCCGTGGCCCTGCCCCCCATGCTCACCCGGTCCCCGCAGCTGCACCCAGGGCCCAGCCGGACCCCTGACTCCCCAGCCCACCCTGACTCGGAGAGGCCTGAGCCTCGGCCCTCTGAGCCCTTGCTCTGAGACCCGCCACACCTGCCACCCACAGGCCCTGTCCCCGGGCTTGGGGCAGGTGGCGCGCCCCACGGAGCCGCCACGCGGCCCTAGCCTGCAGTCCCCTGAACGGCCACTGGGCGCCACACTGGCCTCACGCAGAGGACGCGGGCGGGCGAAGCGGCGGAAGCCCCCCCAGGTGCCAATTCCAGCGGTTCATGGACACCCCTCCTTGAGGTCAGGGTCCCGGAGCTACGGGAAACTGCCTTCCGTGTCTCTTCCAGGCTCTGGTCACCCCGTCTCCCCAGGGGCGGCCACCTTGCCGGAGCTCTGAGTGTGGCAAACCCTGCCCGAACCTCAAGGGGCCGGGGGGAGACTCGGCCCGCCGGTGGGGAGGCGTCGGCGCCGCCGTGTGCCAGGCCCTGTGCGGCCGGGGGTCAGCGCCCTGACACGGAGGACTGCCGGTCCCCAAGAAGGCGGCACCACGATGGCCGGGCACAGAGCTCCCGCATGCAGCCTGTCGTGTCCAAGTTACCCTCTTGCCAAAGTGACCATCGAGGGCCCCCAGTGCTGTTTCCATCTTGCGACCAGCGGGGACCCCCGCCCCCGCAGCACCAGGCCCACAAGAGCCCCCGCACAGCAGACCCTCTCCAGATGCGGGCTCCCCCGACACACAGGGATGGCCCCCGAATTAGGGCTCCGGGCTGGCCCGACCCCCGGCTGAGCCAGGGCCTCGGGGAGCTCGGCTCGCCTGCCGCCCGCGGGACAGCCCCGGTGCCCCCCAGACCGAGGCAGGCCTGCCCCGCCTTCCGCGCGCACCGGCTCCAGCGCGCGCCCCGCCCCAGAGACCGCTGCCTGTCCATCCTGTCTGGACCCCGCCCCGCAGGTTTTCTCCCCTCGGCCCCCATGGCTGAGCCCTCAAGACCCCGCCACCCAACCCAGTGCACCTGCCACGCCGGGCCCACCGGTTCAGGTCAGACCTGGTCTCAGCGAGGCCTCACGGCGTCCTAACGGCCTGTCCCCACTGGACAGGGGGACATGAAGCCTCAGCGAGAGCGGGGAGCCGGCCTCGGGCGGCACAGCTGACCTCCGACAGATGTGCTTCTGCTCCCCTGCCTTCTGCACCCACACAGGAAGCCAGGGCTCCAAGCTAATGTGGTATCTGGGAGGGCTGCCTGGAGGCGGTGTGAGCCCAAAGGCCTAGAAAGATGGCAAGCACAGCCTGAACTCCCGCTCAGGTGTCCAAGCCTGTTCCCCACACCCACACACAGGGAGGAGGGGCCCAGGCAGGGCTGGGGGGCAAGGAGGGCAGGGACACCGTGGCAGGGGAACCCAGCTCAGCCTGCCCCAGGGGGAACCCTGCATGGAGGGCAGCCATGGGCTATGCCCCCAGAGGGGCCTCCGAAGGCCGACTGTGGTGTGGGTGCGTGTAGGTCCCCTCTCTGGGCTCCGGCACCCCACAGCACACAGCCCACAGGCGGCGGCCCCCTGCAAGTCCTCCCAGGGCCGAAGAGCCCTGGCTCCCGCACCCCAGAAAGCAGCCGGCGCCCTCGGGGAAGCAGCCCTGCCACGGGGATCCACTGGTACGCTGCACGTTCCCCTCCCCCCGGCAGGGGGTTGGGCTAGGGGTTCTGGAGGAAAACCCCACGGGGGCTTCCTGGAAGCAGCAGCTCATGCCCACCCTGCCCCCCCCCCCAGAGCCTTGTGGGCCGCTGGAATCGGGTGAATCACACAGAAGGGACCCGGGCGCAGCCGCATCGTGTGAAATCACAAGTCATCCAAGCCAACTCGTCCACGAGGTCAAACACTCGCGACCAGTAACGACCACAGCTGAGTGCCGCCTGTGCCGCCCAGCGTCCCCCCAACACCGCGGCCTGTGCCACCGCTCTGCCAGCCAGGACACCCGGCATTCCCAGCCGCCCTCCGTCCCACATCCCGCCTCCCGGATGCACTCGTGTGGCGGCGATTTGCGGCAACGGAGCCTGTCTGGCCGGTCACTCGTACCGACCGCAGAAGCCACACGGACGGTGGCGGAGACAGGCAGCCCCCTCGGCCCGCCAGCCGCTGTCCACGTGCCGGACAGGGACGCCTGCTCCGCGGCCGGGCGGCCGGAGGGGCCCGGTGGGGTCGGCCTGTCCACAGGCCAAGGGACCGCTCGTCTGGGAACTTACCCCACGAGACTGACCCAGAGGACCCACAACCCCAGAACAAGAGTGAAGCCGGGGACGAGCGCGTTACCAGCGCAGACCCAAGCCCGCCTCACACGGGTGTTCGTCGCGGGGACGTTTATAACAAAAACAGCCCAAACGGGCCCCCGAAAAGGAAGGATTACAAGAAACACTGATGTATCTGCAAAGGAAGCCGTGGAAAGGGAATCGAAGGAGGAGTTTTAACGAGGAAAGCTCAAGGTTACGCTACTCAGAAGAAACAACGCCACGAGGACACGTCCGGGCGCGAGGTGTCAGTTATGGGACTGAGCGGCCGCGGGCCGGGGGGGCCCCGAACATATGCACGAGGCCTCCCAGAGGGCACACTTCTAACAGGCACCAGGTAGGGGCGCCTGGGTGGTGCAGTCCACTGAGCGCCCAACTCTTGATTTCGGCTCCGGTCATGATCCCGGGGTCGTGAGGTCGGGCCCCACGCTGGGCGCGGAGTCCGCTGGGGGTTCCCTGTCCCTCTGAGTCCGAGGCTCCAGACCCCCACTGCCCCACGCCCAGCCCCGCCCAGGCCACTGACCACCACGAGCACAGCCAGGATGCGGTGCGAACTGCGGGGGTCTGGGGCCCCCGGGCCCCTCCTCACCCAGGGCCAGAGCCATCTTCAAAAGCACCATCCCCGACACCCCCCCCCCGAGCCCTCCACCCAACCCCCACTTGCCAACGGTCCCTTCAGCCTGAGGGGACATCCCGGGCGCCGGGACACACAGCACTCAGGAACCACTTTGGCGGAGCGAGGGCAGGGCCGGTCAAGCCCTCCGGCCCGACGCCAAGGGCCTCAGTTTCCCCGGGGTCCCGCGGAGGGGCCACACCCTGCCGTCCGCCGGGCGCCTGCTTGGGACAAATGTCTGACCCACTAAGGTGGCCACGCTTTCCGTAACGGGACGTAAGTGTGGTGAGGACGTGGACAGCGGGAAGCCCCGTCCTCCACGAGTGGCACTGTGGAAAATGGCGGCCACACCGGTGTGGGGGTCAGGGGCACGGCCGCCCGGGGCTGGGGAGGGCTGAGGAGAATGTTCTGGAGCTGGGAACGCACTCCATGCCCCATTGTTCCCTCTGTCGTGATTCATTTTATGTCCTGCGCGTTTCGCTTCAGTCGAAGCAAGTAGGAAGCGAGCCCAGAACGCCACGGAGGCCGGGTCAGGGCTGGCCAGCCCCCAGCCCCGGCCCCCAAGGCCCCCACCGCCCCCAGGCCCGGCCGGCTCACTCCTTGGCCGCTGGTCCCCTCAGGGAGCTGCCCACACTCTCCTGGGACGGGGGCCGCGTCCACGGCAGAAAGTCCGGCCCACTGCGCCCCGGATGCTCACAGCACGGGAAGCTCACTCCTCCAGGGGGGCCCCAGCACGGCCCAGTCGGGGAGCCCCGGGCTCCTTCTGGGAGGCGGCCCAGCGGCCCGGCCCACGAGGTTCGGGCTCTAGGGTCAGCCGCGGGCCTGGGCGGGGCCTCGGACAGGCGTCTGAGGACATCCTGGCACTAGCCTGCTGGCCCCCGTGCCTGCCTGGTGACGCCAACGGGGTCCTGCCCAGGAAGGCGATCTGCGGAGTTAACGGGATGAGGCCAGCAAACAGCGCTCAGGGCGGTGGTCCGCGTGCCCAGGGTGTTGGGGCCGAGGTCCCAGGGGGCGCCCATCGTCTGCCTCTGACACCCCCACCTCCCAGCCCCCCGCCGAGCAAGCCGCAGGATTCGGCGGGATTCTGGGGTTCCCAGGGCGGGGCGGGGGACAAGCAGGGGGAGCCCACGCTGCAGACAGATCTGGGGCTGGGGGGCCTGGGGCAGGGGCTCTCCACAGGGGTTTGTCTGTGGGCCCAGAGCCGGAGGTTTCTTCCGAGAGGAGGGGGTCCCGAGCAGGGACTCAGTGGCCCTCCACCGGGCTCGGCACTCGGGTGGCCGGGCGCCTCGTACCCGGGACCCAGGCTTCTCTGCTCCCTCGCTTCCCCCAAATCTCAGAGGCCACCCTGACGAACGAAAGGCCAGACCGGGACTGAAATGGAGGTCGAACGTGCCCGTGAGGGAGGCTCCCGGCGCGGGGCTGGGAGCGGTGGCCGGGGCACACATTTCTGCTCACGCAGGCTCAGACACACCGGCCGCCCACCCCGGCCTCCCATGGCGAGAGCCACACTTGCAGGACTCACCCCCACCCCCGGGGGCTGGCGCTGCATCCAGAACCGTCTCGGATAGCCGCCAGGCTCATCTGACCGCAGCAAGGCGGGGAAACCGAGGCCCAGCCTCCCCACCTCAGAACCGGACTCCGGGCCGAGGCCCAGCGGGACCCCACTTCCGCAGCTGCCCGGCCTCCAGCCCCCGCAGGTGAGAGAGGCCCAAGGGACTTCTGGTGAGGAGACTGCACCCCACCGCCCACACCCCAGAGCCTCCCACACCTCTGGGGCCCCGAGGCCCGGTCTGCTCACGGGCCAGACAGATGAGGGTGCCGCCTGCTGTGTGCAGGTCAGAGGGCGGAGGTTGGGGCCGGCGGGGAGCAGGGGCGGGGGACAGGCACCCCGAAGACAGAGGAGTGGAGCACAGAGGTGAGGGCACTGCCCCCTCCACGAGAGGGACACACGAGTGTCCCAGGGCGATTACTCACTGAGGCGCGAGCCTGGAGCCCCCGGGTGGACGCGCAGCTCTGAGGCCCCCCGGCCGCCCCTGCCGGGTGCACAGGGCCTGCTGGGGCAGCGGCGGCCGGGGCCACGCGGGGTCCTGGCATCCGTTCACATGGACGCGCGGGTCCTTCCCGGAGCCGGGACCACAGACCTGCCGAGGGCGGCCGGGCGGGCAGTCGGTGCGGCAGATGTCAGCCCCCTGCCCGCTGTCCCCGCGGAGCTCAAACCTCCAGAGAGCCCACGAGGGGGCCCCCGGGTTCTCACTCCCCAGGGGCAGGAGGGCACCAGCGGGGCCTGGGCCTTCCTTCCGGAGAATGGGGCACGCACGGCGCACTGGTGCTCAAACCCACGTGTGCACACGCAGACACGCAAATACACGTACGGGTGCTCACGCTCACGTGTGCACACACTCCCACCCCTGCACGACCGCCACACGCTCCTACGTGCTCTCACGGACGCGCTCACAGGGCCGTGCACACGCGCTCGCACACTCAGACACGTACGCCCTCAGCAGCGCACAGGGGGCTCCGTCAGGACCCGGCCCCGCGTCAGGCCGGCTGGTCACCAACACAGGGACTGACGGGAGTTCTGCAATCTCCACGCTGTCCAGTGACACAGGAGAAAGCCCAGGCCTGGCCGGCCCCACCGACATCAGAGGCCCACCCCACATGGGGCCCACCCCTGCGGCCGCTCCCGGGACGGGGGGCTCGGGCGTCTGGGTGAGAACGGGTTACACGGGTGCCGCCTCCCATTCCCCTCTCACTGACACATAGGCTTCTCCCACTGGGCCCCCAGCCTTGTCCACCCGTCCTTCCGAGACACGGACACCCGGGGCCCCCACTCCCTCTGGGAGCCTGTGGGTGACACCTCGGAAAGACAGTCCTGACCATTTTGCTCCCCTGGGGACCGGCCCTGACACATGCTGGGCACCAGGTCACCCCAAGGGACCCGAGCCAGATAGATGAGTCGTCCCTCTCTTGAGCACAGCCAGGGCAGGGGGCCCTGGGGACAGCAGCTTGGAGGAGGACAAAGGGACACGAGCCTCAGACTCAGCTGGGCTCCAGATTTCCCGCCATCCTTGGCACCAAGTTTCTGCCTGGACCCCATGCAGGGCAGAGTTGGGGTGAGGCAAGCAAGGGAAGGGGGATGGCAGGAGCGTTGTCCAGGCCAGGGGTGGCCTGAGCCACAGGCAGGAGTGCGCCCGTGGGCCTGGCAAGAGTCGCCCAGCTCTGCCCACCTGGGGCAGGCCCCACTGAGGGGCCAAGGCTGCTCCCCCAAGGCTACGTGGCTCTGAGAAGCCCGAGCGCCTCTGGGCCAGACTGGCTCTCGGGGTGGGGGCAGCCTCCTCCCAAGAAGGCTTCAGGCTTCTTCCCAGAATAAACAAGATGGCCCAAATGCTTCCCAGCCAGCTTTCTGGAAACGACGAAGGGAGCGGGGGAGGGTCTCCGTACGTGGCCGTTGCCGGCTCCAGCGGGGCGGTCTCCCACGGTCCGCCGGGCGACCAGTGGGGCGCCACGGAGCTGGGAATCAGGAAAGTCGCGCCCCCCCGTGCCGACCCGTGAGCCACGAGACACGTAGATGCCCGAGGGCTGGTCCCAGGATACACGCGGTCGCCCCAAACCGATAAGGGAGAGGCTCAGGGGGGCATTCACGGACGAGATCGCTACACGGGCGACAAGTCCCCAGGAAGGCGCCCGGCAGTCCGGCAGCCGCGCCCCGACCGACTGGCCACGGCGAGCGCTGGGAGCGAGCACCGACCCGCGAATCCGGGGACACCGCGAAGACCCCGTCTTGCACAGTTCGCGGCTATGACGTGTCTGGGTGGGGCGACCCCTCCACGCCTGGGGGCAGGGGGCCAGGGCACGGAGCGGGCCTGGCAGGGCCCGTGGGGTCAGACGTGTTCTGAAATTGGTGGTGACGGCTGCACAGCCCACGAAGACAATAAATACCACGGACGCACGCGCTGGGGGGGGGGGGGGAGTCCTCGGGGATGTGAATCATGTCTCAATGAAACTGAAAGAGCCACGGGGGACAGAAGGTGACGACCGTCCACAGCGGGCCAGTGAACGCACCGCGCTGTGTCCCGGGGGCGTGCGGCCCGCCACCCCACAAGGGCCGGCCAGCGTGAGGCACTGGGTACCTCATCCCCTGAGAAGTCGAGGTCCTTCTTCCTGGGCTGGAGGGTTCCCGCACCGGTCTCCCCGCCAGCAGAGCCCGGCCGCCTGCCAGGGACCCCAGGCAACCCCAGAGCCCCGGGCCGCCAGCGCAGGTGCCCGGCATTGCCAAGTCACAGCGTCCCGCTACGGATGACCCCTGCCCCGGACCCTCCCAGCCGGGCCTGAGGCTGGCTGGCGGCCTCGAGCAGCCCCGGCGGCAGAATCTGCAGGGCCCCTTGGTTACATTCATTAAGAACTGAAGCGCGGCAGGGACGGGGCGTGGAGCCTGGCAGGCCCTGGCCCGGAGCTGGCCGCCGGCAAGGACGCCCCGACGTAAGCCAGTGTCCTCGGCAGCCCCCTGCTGCCTGTCCCCAGTGCCAGCCTCTGCACAGGGAAGACCTCGGCAGAGGCCAGGCCTGGGGCGCCGGCTCCCCTGCAACTGGCCTGACTCACACGGTGGGCGGGCTGTCTCCCTGGCCAGCCCCGGGCCAGCTGTCGGGGCTGCCCGAGGCCACGTGCCCCGGCCAGCAGGCGGGCGACAGCTGTGCGGGCCCCTCTTGGTGGGGAAGGAGGGGGCGCACCACACCCTCGCCAGGGTGAGCAAGGCCAGGCCCGGCGGCACCCCGCCAGGAGGGGGGCCAGTGAGGCCCCGCCCGGTCCTCCAGTCACTGGGCCAGCCCTGCCACACCCCATGCGCTCTGTGACAGGTGAGTGACCCCTACGCTGCCCAGAACCAGCCCTGCCCATTCCTGTCCTGCCACTTCCTCCGCCAGGATCACGGTCGGAGCCAGGGCGGGGGCCTCATGACAACAAGCCCGCCACCCCCCCCAGCCCCACGTCCTCCCAGAAACCCCCACGTACCCGGCTCTGACTGCTGGACTAACCCCAGGGTGACCATCAGAAGACCCCACCACCACCCCGGGCACCCAGGCACCCTGTCTCAGCCCCGGCCCCGGCGTCCCCTGCCCTTGCTTCCTCTGCGGGGGGCAGGGAGGCCTCAGGCCACCGTCCAGCCGGCACCCATTCCTGGGCGAGAGGCAGGCCGGGCCCGTGGACGTGCTGGTCCCGAGGCTGCCCACATGTGGGTCACCACGTGTGCAGAGGTGAGGCCGGCGGAGGGCAGGAGGCAGGCCGGGACCCCTGGTGAGCAAATCACGGTGGGGGGACAACACAGGCCTGCGGGGACTCTCGGGAACCCTCCGTCAGGGCCTTGCTCCCTCCGGATCCTGCCGGCCTCTCCCCGCTTCTCGAGGCCCCCGGCGACTCCTGCTCTCCCGAACCCCTTCTGCTTTCTCCTGTAAGGACCTCAGCCGCTGGCCCTCGGCCCTCCCTGAACGGTGGGACCTCATCTTAACTCCTGACATCCACAAACACTATTTCCAAACAAGGTCCCATCCCGAGGCTCCGGGTGGGCGGGAATGGGGGTGGCACTCGTGTATCCAGGCGCCCACTGAGGCGGGGAAGACAGGGTCCGTGGAGGAGTCTCTCAGATAAAGGAGGGGTGCGTGCACCCCAAGGCAGTGACCACCGGGAGAGGGCCCGGCTCGGCCCACCCGGGAAAGGCTCCGCGGTGGGGATAGCAGGCAACCAGCCACCAGGACAGATGGCTCTGTCCTCAGGACTGAAAGGAGGGCAGTGGGGGGGGCGGGGCCCAAGCGGGAGAGGCGGGAGCTTGGTCTCCCCTGAGCGAGGGCCCCCCCAGGCCGGGGGAAGTCAACAGCAGAACGGGGCTGTGGGTGCGACACCCGGGAGGTCAGGGCCATGGGCACTGGTGGGGGCTGAGTGGGCCTCACGGGCGGGACCCCCAGGAACGAGGCGGCAGAAAAGTCCACGCACAAAAGCCGGGAGCACCAATATGCCTGGTTCAAGGTCACCTAAGGCCGGGGAGGTGGCTGGCCTCGGAGGGACGAGGGTCCAGGCCAGCCGAGTCCAGGCTCTGCCTGCCTGCCTCACGAGGAGTGAGAGGACCCCCCGGCGGGTCAGGGGGCCACACTCAGGGCAAACTCTCCAAGACGCCCCCTCCACCCCCAAGGTGGTGGTGGCCCCACGTCTGAAGCCCGCGGAGGGCACGCCCCCCTGTGTGAAGAGGTCCATGTGCAGGGACGCACGCACTGAGGTCGCCTGCGCGTGCGCGTGCGGGTGTGTGCGAGCATCTGTGTGTGTGTGTGTGTTTCCAGGTGTCTGCGGGTGTGTGTGTGTGCAAACGCGGTGTGAGTCACATTGTCTCACCTGAGGGCACGTGTGCATTCCTGTGTGTTTACGCGTGTTCCCGCGTGGGGGAGCCTGGGTGTGTACCTGCTTGTGCGGGTGCAGGGCCCGGGGATGGGGGGAGAAGCAGCCCCCCTGAGGGAAGGGGATCTTCCCCTGCCCCCCGGCCCGGAGGGGCTCGCCTCCTCGCCAGCCAGCGCCACATGGCCCGCCCCAGCCCCCCGGGCACCAGGAAAGGAAGCGACACTGGCCAGAGGGCCGGCCCTGGGCCCCCCAAGCCTGAGCGGGTCTGGGGGGGCAGGCCCGGGCAGCGTCTGCCTCCAGCCAGGCCCACGGTAGCCGGCCGCGCGCAGAAGCCACCGGGGCTGAGAACCGTGGCCGGGGTGCATTTGCCCGGGATCAGGGCTCCTAGCCTGTCCCCGAGTGTCCCCGAGTGTCCCCGGGGGGGGGGGGTCTCCCCAGGGAGGCGTGTCCAGCCCTGGCCAGTCAGCTGCGGCCCCCGCGGCCCGAGTACCCGCTCTGCTTGGCTTACCGGGCCACCGACCCCAGGGACCCTCACGTGACCTCAGAGGTGAGCACCGCACGGACTCCCACCCTACAGGTCAGGAAACCGCGGCAGCAGAGCGGGGCCCACGCGGCCAGGGCACAGCAGCTCCACCGCCCACTGCCGGGGGCCACGGGGGCAGCCAGAGCCAAGGGCAGCCCCTCAGACAGCTCCAGGCCCCCCGGGGCCAGGGACTCCCGGGCCTTCCCAGAAACCACAGCAGCCTGAGTGGGGCCGGCCCCCTGCCTTGGGACACTCCTGGAGGAGAGGTGACCCCACTCCCTCAGGCCATACCATCCCCTCCTTCCGGACCGGCCCACCGCTCCCGACCCATCCCGCGGCAGCCCCAGCACCCCTCAGGTCTGGGCTCCCACATCTTCCCGCTTGGTCTCCCCAGGGTGAGGTGTCACCTACGGGAGGCTGAGTCTCAGAGAGGTTAAGTGATCAGCCCCAGACTACACAGCACTGCGGTCACGCCACTGAGACACCAAGAAACCCCGCACGGCCGCTCACGTCCTGGGAAAGAACTGGACAGCAGCCTGCAGGGGCCCACGTCGCCCTGGCGGGTGAGAGCGGGGCTCTGAGGGCCGGGCATTTATTGGGAACCGAGGGGGACCTCACCTTTCCCCCTCCCCAATACCCACGTGGGGACCAGCATGGAGCCCTGCACCCGAGCCCACGACCCACCGCCGCCAGCCAGGGCTGTCCCTCCCATGGGTGACACAGCTCTGCCCTTCACTGGACCCACCAAGGGGAACCCCCTTGCCCTCCTGACAATGTGTTTCCCTGTAAGTCATTAAGCTGACGTGTTATAATTACACCGATCGCGGCTGTTTACGCAAACACTTGCAAGACGCGGAAAGCTCTGTTGTTTCTCTGCAGTGGGGGAAGGGTCGGGGGCCCAGGATACAGCCGAGTGTAGGGGGCCTGCTGGACCCCACGCAGGGCAAGTCGGAGCTCCACAAAGAGTGCAAGAGGCCGGGTGCGGGGAGGGGCTCCATCCCCGGGTCAGGCTGCACGCGCACACACACACACACACACACACTCACACACGCACATCCCAACCCTGCCAGTAGTTCCAAGGCCGCATCCCAAGGCTGGACCCTCACCTCCCAGCCGGCAGGCTGCCTGGATGCCCGTCCCTGAAGCTTGTCCAGGCCTGGGGCTGCTGCCGCCCGACTCTGGGCCCTCCGTGGGCAACAGCATGTTCTCCGAGCCCTGGGACTCGGTTGCCTGGGAAGTCTTTTCTGAGGGATCAACACCCACATCCTCCACCCAACAGACAGACCTCACATCAGCTCCCTTCCCCCGGGAGCAAATGCCTTCAGATGGGGCCGTGCCCAAGGGACGCTGTGCCCAGGAGACCCCGCGCATGGCCGCACACATTGGGCCCGGCTCCAGGCGGGGAGACCCAGGAGAGCCTGTCACATGTGCTCCGGGCTTTGTTTTGGCTGGATTAGCCTGTGCCAGCGCTCCGGTGACATGTGGGTAGGACTCCGGCCCCTAGGGCCGTGGGGGGGATTCCTCTCCCACACTGCTGGAGGAGGGCTGAGGCTGGCCAAGACCCGGGGGAAGGAAGGGTACCCCCTCCTGGTAAAAGGGCTCGCCGCCCCAGCCCCTGTGCCCACCCAGCCGCCCGCCGCGGCCAGCACACCAGGCAGCCTCGGGTAAACATGTGGCCGGCGCCACCCGTCTGGCCGTGTGAGGCGCTGGGCCCCGGATCCCCCGCAGCCATCTGGACCGGGCCACCCGGGCCTCCCCCGCCGTCCCGGGGGCCTGCGCACCCACTGAGGCCCAACTCCTCCAAGCCTCTGCCTGGTGGGCTCTGTCCCGTGGGCACCCGCTGCGCCCAGCTCCCCATGCAGGCTGCTGGGTAGCCAGGCAGGGCTCCGGAGAACTGGCTCCCGGCATGGAGAGGGGCTTCCCGCACCAAGACCGCGGACAGGCAAGGGGCCGTGGTGGCCTGGGACCCAAAGGCCACACTCCCACCCCTCCAGGGGGCCCTTGGTCCTGGCTACTTCTTCCCCTGGACACCTGGCCAATGCAGGCCCTCCTGTCGCCGTTACCTGAGCCGGAGCATCCACAGAGACAGTGGCCTGCACCTCCACGGCCCAGCCCCTACCAGAGGCTTCGGCGGGGCCGGGGCCAGCACCAAGGCCTCCCAGCTTCAGGGGGCGGGGGTCCCTAGGGGTCCTTCCCGCCAGCAGTTCCTCCTGCTGGGCTCTGCTCAAGGTGGGGAAAGGGTTAATTTCCATGCAAAAGAGGAAACCGCGGCTCAGGAAGCATCATGTCCGCAGTGGGAGGACTGGGGGTGGGGGGCAGCACCCGCAGGCTGGGGGGCAGCCGTTGGGCAGAGGGCTGGCCCAGGGGCGCGGCCAGCGGACTCACCCGGGTCGAAGTGCGAGCTGAAGGCGAAGCTGGGGTTGAAGAAGGACGACGACATGGCCAGGGCCAGCAGCGCGGCGGGCATCCCAGGCTGACGCTGCGCTCAGGACGCCCGGGGCCCCGGCCCGCGCCGCGCCATCGCCGAGCGGCCGCCGCAGGTGCGGAGCGCGCCCTGCCCGCCGGCCGAGCACCCACCGCCGCAGCCGCAGCCGCAGCCGCGGGCCCGGGGCGGGCGCGGGGGCCGGGCCGGGGCGGGTGCGGGGCGGGCGCGGGCGGCGGCAGACGAGGAGCCTCCGCCCGGCCGGCCGCGGCGCCGCGGGGCTCCGGGGCTGGTGCAGTCCAAAAACACTGGCGGGAGCGCGCGCGGGGCGGGGGGGCTCCCTCCCCGGCTGGGGGGGCACGGAGACGCGCAGAGGGGGGGCCAGGAGGCTCGCAAGATGGGAGACCCGGAGACGCGGGGGAGGCGCGGAGGCTGGGGGCACGGAGGCAGGAGGGGGCCCCGAGACGCGGGAGAGGGCACGGCGGCACACGCGGGGGTGGGCACCGTGGCACGCAGGAGGAATACGAAAGCGCGCGCAGGGGGGCCCGGAGGCGCGCGGGGGGCCACGCGCACGGGGCTCAGGGCCTGGCACGCGGCCCGCACACGCAGGTTTCGGAGGCGGTTCGGGGTCTGGCCCCGCGCCCTTGGGGCGGCGCCCGCGCGCGGCCGGGGCGGGGGCTATGGGGGTATTTTTGCGCTGGCGCCCCCGCCGTGCCACGCCGCGACGAGGGGAGAAGGAGCGGCCGCCCCCGCGGGGAGTGCACAGCGCCCGGCGTTTGGGGCACCCGGGGACCGGCCCCGCCCCCCCACGCCTCGCCATCTTGCACCGCTGCGGCGCCCGCTGCAGGGGGGCCTGGGGCCGCGGGGCGGGGGGCTGAGGCCGACGCCCCTCCTCCCTGTGGGAGCCGGGGAGCTACGGCGGAGCCCGGAGCCGGGATCTGGGTTTTATGTAACTTGGGTCACGCTCGTTCATCCGTCCATTCATTCCCTGGCCGGCCCGGCGGGAGGAGGGCGGCGTTGTGGCAGCGGGAGGGGCGCAGGGCCCGGAAGGCTTTGGGGAGAGCACCGCTCCAAGCTCCCTGTCAGCCCCTTAGGGAGAGGGGCCCAGAACCTGACCTTCTCCTTCTAAGGAGCCCCTTGTGTAGAAAGTAACTAAAGGGCAAAGGAATGGTCCTGCGGGTCCCCTGAAGGGGCAGTCCCACCCCACCGCGGGCCTGTGGAGGATAGGGATCCAGAACCTTCTTTCCCCGCCTGACTGTGTGCGTTTGCTCTAAGCAGCTGTGACCCCAGGCCGGGGCGGGGCGGGGGGTGAAGGAGCCACAGGTGGCGGGGCCACTAGAGGCCTGTCTGGGGCAGCTGCTCAGACCCCAGGGCTCAGAGGGTAGGAGGCGGCCGAGGGCGACAGTGGCTGAGGGCTGTGACCTAGGTGGGTACCCAAGGAGAGGGGGCTGGGTCCGCCGCCAAGGATCCCCCTTCCCAGTCAAGAAGGTGCCCCACAGCCAATCCGGGAGACTCCTTGGGGACAGGCGGGGGAGATGTGCGGCGGCCCCAAGTGGCCTCTGTCCGAAGCCTCTGCACCGCTGTGGCCGGCCTCAGTGACAGGGTCAGAAGACCCTTCTCTGTGCCAACTTCCCCGTGAGCACACGTGTGTGCACGCACACCCCCAACACGCGGGGCCGCCCGCAGCAGAAGCCTCAGGCGGAGGGTGGGCCCGACCTCGGAGCTCTGGGGCTCTGGGTCAGAGTCTGGGCCCCAGGCAAGGCTGGGGGAGACCCGGGGCCTCCAGGTGCAGCACTCCCACCCCATCTGACTGTAGTGACACCCCCCCCCCAGAACCATGATCCTCTGAGGTTTTACTGGAACCGGGAGCCCTGCTACTCCCCGGGCACGGTGACCATTGAACTAGAGACATCCCAGGTCCCCCCACCATTAATTAGCCTGTTCCTTGGGTCAGGGCTCCCCATGGTGCCAGCTCACCCAGTCCTGGGGTGGGGCAGGAAGGGGGCGCTGGAATGCAGGGGAGGGTCTGTGTGCGCGCTTCCCGGAGGCGGAGACGGAAGTGCTGTCCTCCCGGGTTTCCAGAGCCCAAGGCCTCCAGGTCCCCGGGGGGCTGCCCCTCGGCTGCGCGATGAGGCTGACTGGGCAGGACCAGGCCCTTGGGCCCGGTGCAGGGCAGAGCAGAGCTGCTCGCGGCTGGCCCGGCTGCTGCGGACTCGTCCCTTCCGTGGCCTCCGGGCTGGAGGTCCGGTCCCCCGACCCCTGAGAAAAGACAGGGCAGGTGAAGGACCCGCATATCAGCAGGAGAAAGCGCTGCGGACCCTGAGTTACAGGGCTTTGCCCGTCCCGGAGGGGGGGCGGGGGCGGGGGCAGTGGGAGAGACCGGTCCCAGTGTATAGGGCAGACAGGGGCGAGGGGGGGCAGGGGCGGCTTCGGCCAATCCTGGAATGGCCAAAGCTTCCTGAAAACATGCCTCGTCCTTCCTCTGACCTGTGCGGACGCAGGGGGCCCCAGAGCCCTCCACAGCCAGAGCAGGGGCTAGGCCCCATACCTGAGTGACCACTGCCCGTGGGGCCGGCCTGTCCCAAGGGGCTTGCACCTGCAGACGCCAGGCCGGCTTCGCTGGCACAGGGCAGAGTGGGCCCTAGGCCCACGGAGACCCAGGGCAGAGGCGAGATGCCCCCAGGCCTCAGGTCACAGACAGTGTCCAGGCCTGGGGCGGCGGGGGCAGGGCACCGGTCCCTGGAAGGATCCGTGGGGGTGGCCTGGCCGGGAAGGGGGCCCACAGAAGGAGTCTGGGCCAGGGGAGATGCAGGGAAGGGGAGGTGACTCACACGCAGGAGTGGCGTGGGGCCGGGGGTGGGGGTGAGGCACCGAGGGGACCCCGGGAGCTCGGGATTCGTGTCCCTCAGCAGGTGAGAGGGCACGGGAAGTGGGGACATGTAGTGGAGTGTCACCAAAGCACTGACCGGGGCGGGGTGGGGGGGTGCTCAGCGAGAGAAGCTGTGCGATGGACCCCATGTCCCCAACCATAGGGACATGGTGGGGGATGGGCGGCGCCTGCCGAAGGGGTGCAGGGCCTCTTTCTGGGGCGATGAAAGTGTTCTGCAGTGAGAGGTGACGCTTGTGCAACCCCGTCTTGTGGGCTCTGAGCAGTGACCTGTGTGTGCGAGAATGACATCGCAATAAAGCCGTCAGACTCGGTAACCACGCGGCTAATGTTCGGACGAGTACCGTCAGCGTCGCGAGGAAGGCGGCTGGTGGGCGGGGTTCACGGGCTGCCGCGCATGGCCGCCTGGGGCCCATCTGCCCCAGATGCGTACCCCCCTCGGCCCGTGTCAGGCCCTGGGGGCCCAGGAGCCTGGCCGGCCTGCGGGTGGCAGTCTCCTCGGTGTACCCCCAGGGACCTCCGGGCCCCTTCGTTAGGCCCCAGTAAAGACAGGGGGCCCGCTCTGCACTCCACCGGGGTGCTCACCTGAAGCTTGGGGACAGCGTCACACAGGGGGACAGGCCTGGTGGGGGAGAGGGAGCAGGAAGCAGAGAACACGAGGGGGTCCGGGCCGGGGGCTTGGCGAGCGTCCCGGGGCTGCCCTAACAAATGACCGCGAGCCCAGCCTGGGCCTCCGATCCGCAGGAACGGCTCTCTTGGCTCTGGAGTCTGGCCCTGAGGGCTCAGCGGGCCGGCGGGCTGAAGGGCGGGGGGCCAGAACACTCCATTCTTGCTGTGTCTCCGACCTCAGGAGGAAGCAGCCGGGGCTTGAGGGCCCAGCCCCATCTAGTGTGGCCCCTCCTAACTCGGGCACATCAACAAAGGCCCTCTCTCCAAACCAGATCTGATAGGTCCCAGGGCTAGGCCGGGACCGGACCTCCTGGGGGCACCCTTCCTGCCACCTCGGAGGTGCAGGACAAGGCGCGGGGCCGAGGGCAGGGCGGCCCCTGGCGAGAGCCTCCCGGAACAAGAAGACACACTAGCATTTTTGCACTCGAGCTTGGATTCAGCCCACGGCCCCACACACGGCAGCCCCCCACGGCCACGCCGCCCGCTGGGAGTCTGCCCCAGACCCGCTGCACCAGGGACGAGGCCACAGCCTGGCGATGGGGTGGGGACCAGGTGCTCCTATCGTCCTCAAAGCCCTCCCACCTGTGGGGGATGGGTGTCGCTGAGCAGGGAACGGGCCTCTCCCCTGCCCCCAGAACTCTCCTCCACAGCCATGCTTGGCAGGGTGAGGAGGAGAGGGCTCCTGGCGTTTGCAGAAGAGGCCTCAGAGGGCAGGGGGGCAGCCACCGAGGGTGCCAGCCCCCAGGGATACACGCCGTGGCCTGGGAGAGGGTGGAGGCTCAAAGGAGACGTATGCTATCCACAGGGCTCGCTGGAGCCGAAGGGCTCGTGGGTCTCCCACATCTGGGACTCAGGGCAGGGCTGGAGGGCAGCAGGAGGGCGGAGAGCAGGCCAGGCCCCTGCCCCTCGTGGGTTCCAGCGGGAGGGGCAGTGCCTGCCGTGCCTGTGCATGCATGGGGCCAACAGTGTCCCCAGAGCTGCGAGGTGGTCCCCACAGCCCTGTAGGCCAGCTCAGCCCAGGGCGGGGGCCAGGGCCGTGGGCACGGGGGCGTGGCCGGACTCCCAACAGAGATGACAGCAGAGGGGCCACCAGGAGCAGGCCATCAGTCAGCTCAGGGCAGGACTAGTTCCAGGGGCCTGGACGCTCCCAGCGGGCTCCCCACCCGTCATGTGCGGCCCAGGCAGAGGTGGACACGGGCCGGCCTTCCAGAAGATGCCTCCCCCGCAGGGCCGGGCAGAGCAGGGCTCAGCGCTGGGCCAGCCCCACGGCGAGACCCGTCAGTGGCGCTTGTTCATGTTTTCTGTTTGATTTAGGCTTTATTCAAAGCATTGTTCCCCATGCCACATATTTCTTTTTTTTAATTGAGATGAAATTCATATAAAATAAACCATTTATTTATTTGTCAGAAAGAGAGCACGAGCAGGGAGAGCAGCAGGCAGAGGGGGAAGCAGACCCCCTACGGATCAGGGAACCTGATGCGAGAATTGATCCCAGGACCCTGGGATCACGACCTGAGCCCAAGGCAGACACTTAACCCACTGAGCCACCCAGGCGCCCTGAAACAAACCATTTTAACATGAACAACTCAGTGGCGTTTGGGCCAGAATGTACAACCATCCCCTCTACTCAGTTCTAGAACATTCTCCCCACTCCAAAACCCCATACCGTTAAACATGAATTCCTCGCTGCCTTCCCCTCCAGCCCTCGGCAACCAGCGACCTGCTTTCCGTCTGTATGGATTTCCTGACTCTGGATACTTTATACCGATGGGACCAGGTGCTGTGCGGTCCTCTGTGACCGGCTTCTCCCCCGCCCGCCCCACGTGAGGCATCGAGATTCATCCGCCTCGTAGCCTGGGGTTCATTCCTTCCGCTGCAGGGACAAGCACGTCGAGGGGCAGTCAGTGCTGCCGGCTGGGGCCCCGGGTGAGCGTACGGACGCGCAGGCCTCCCACACTGGTGCACGGAGCACGGGTGTGTTGGAAAGCGTCGGGGGGAGAGTGTGGAATCTTCCACGGTCAGTCCTGATCTTCCCACTCTTGTGACCTCGGCCAAGGAGCAGGACGCGTTCCCCCGGACAGACACGCACGGAAACAGCATCTCTATGAGCAACGTGCTGGGATGTGTTCGGGGTCCAGCAGCAGGTGGCCGCTGGAAGTTTCCGGAACGTCCTCAGCTCAGTGGCCTCGCAGGAAGCCGTGACACAAGGTAGCGCACAGAACGTTCTATGAACTTCCCGGTGATGCGTGAGCGACTCTCACACCGAGAAGGCGGGTCTCAGAGCCGCATCCAAGCTGTGCAAAACCACCGGGGAGACCAGCACAGAGAAAGCAGTGGTCGGGGGCCGGAAGGGGCTGCGGCCCGGGGTCTGCCCTGGTGCTGGGGCGTGGCGCCGTGTGTGAGAGCCAGTGGGCGTGAGGGGGCTCTCGGGGTGCATCCCCGTTCTCCGCTCTCCCCATTCTCAATCCGGTGACTGTCCTTCGAAGGCCCCTCCCAGCTAGAGAGGCCAGCCCTGCATGGCTCCCCGGCCCCGCCCCCCCCAGTGACCCAGGGACAAAGGACATCTGCCAGGCCCGGCTGCTCGCCAGAGGAGGTCCCATTGTCCAGTGGCTTCTGGTGGTTTCCCGGACATGCTGGCCAGGCTGCACACCTTGGGTGACCCTGGCAGGCCCGGCCTGCCCTCTCCGGGCCCCTCACATCCCTGTCACCCTGTAAGGCCAGCGTGCGGGGTGGGACCTAATCAACGGACAGAAACTTCTCTTAGTCCTGGGCGCGGTCCACTCTCCCCACCCCCGCCCGGGCTCTGCTGGCGGTCAGTCGGCCCAGCCTGGCGTGGACGTGCCAAGGGCCAGCGAGCCCCTGGGGGAGGCCAGTGCCGGGCTGGAGTGCCCGGGGGGGCGGGGGGGGGCAGGACAGGTGCAGCCAAGCTGTAAATAGGCCCAGTGGCTGCAGGTATAAAAGCCGGAGCCCCCACAGGCCCTCAGCACCCCCAGCCTGACCTGCCTCCCTGGAGCCCTCGAGGGAAACCAGGCAGAGGTGAGCCCTGGCCCAGGAGGGGTGGTCTGGGCTCCGGGCCCAGCCAGAGGTGCCCACGCTGCACGGCCAAAGCTTGCGGCCTCCTTCTCATCCGTAGGACACGTGGAGGCCCAAGGGGCTGAGGAGACCCCAGCAAGGTCCAGGGGAGGCCGGAAAAGGAGGCGGAAGGGGAGGGGCAGCCCCAAGGGAGCCCTGGCCTTAGAGGCACGTGCGCCTGGGTCTGCGGGGGTGGGCATGTGGGCGCGGGTGCTTGTGGGGGCCCCTGAGAGAGCGCCAGGATCTGGGGAGCGGCCGGGGGGAGGCTGAGACCTGCCCACCGACCTCAGGGCCCCAGGGGCTGAGTGGGGGTCAAGTACCCTGGTGGGGCAGAGGGCCCTAGGGGCTGAGTCGGGGTTGGGGAGCCTGGTGGGGCAGAGGGCCCTAGGCCAACAGACCCAGTTCTAGAACATTCTCCGACTCTGGCGGGCACATGAAGTCAGCTCTGGACCCCATGGGACCCAGTCCCCATCCAGTGGGGTCCCCTGTCTCTGTCCCCTCCCCCCCACCAGCCCTCCGTGGGACTCTGTCCCCATCTGCTGGGGCCCCAGCCTCAATTGCCCTGCCCCCCACCCCTGCCCACACAGCACTTTGTCTCACGTCAGCATTGGCGACTCACTCGCAGAGGCTGGGAGCAGAACACAGCCCCCAGGAGGGCTACGCAGGCGGTCCACGGGGGGCTAGGGTGGCTGAGGTCCCTGCCGGCCTTGGGAGGGCATTCAGGACACCGCAGTGCTGGGGACAGGGGAAGGTGTGAGGGTCCTCGCCAGGCTTTCGAGCCCAGTCCTTCTTCGGCTGTGTTAGGCAGCGAGCTGGGAGGGAGAGGGGGGTCCTGCCCCAGGAGGAGGAGGAGGAGGGAGAGGGGGTCCTGCCCCAGGAGAAGCAGGA
>CM052804.1:1376697-1390674 GCA_028533885.1 Nasua narica | reverse complement strand
GGGCCGGCGGCCGGGGGTGGGAGCGGGCCGGCGGCGGGGCGGTGGGAGCGGGCCGGCGGGGCGGTGGGAGCGGGCCGGCGGCCGGGGGTGGGAGCGGGCCGGCGGGGCGGTGGGAGCGGGCCGGCGGCCGGGGGTGGGAGCGGGTCGGCGGCCGGGGGTGGAAGTGGGCCGGCGGCCGGGGGTGGGAGTGTACCGGCGGCCGGGGCAGCACAGGGCCGCCGCCCGCCCCCTCCCACCCTGCTCACCGCTGTCAGGTGCGCCAGCTCCTTCTCCTTCTGCCGCACCAGGCCCTGCAGACGCAGGCTCTCCCCCTCGGCCTCCCCGAGGCGCCCCTTCAGCTCGCTGCAGCGCTCCTGCAGCTTCCGCTCGGACCGCTCCAGCTCCGAGAGCTCCGCGTCGTACTTGTCCCGGATGCGCTGGACGCTGGCGGACAGGGGCGGGGTCAGGGGGCTGCGGGGACTCGGGCGGGCCGCGCACCTTGGGAGAAGGCTCACCGGCTCTCCGCCGCCCTCTCGCTCTCTTCCCTGGCGCGCGTCATGTCGGCCTCCAGCCGGTGGATAACCAGCTCAATCTCCTTATCCCGGCCTCTCCGGACTTCTTCCCTCAGCTCCCGCTCCCGGTTCAGCAGCCACGCTTCCTGGGGGCGCATGGGGCTCGGTGGGGCAGGCGCAGGACACCCGGCTGGCAGGACCCGGCCCTGCCCCGGGCCTGTCAGCCCTTTGGTGAGGACCCAGGGTGGGACACAGCACGAGCACCAGCAGCGCCGCCTGGGGTGCCGTCCTGGGTCTGAAGCCTGGGGGCAGGGGTGCGGTTCCAAACGAGGCGGGCTCTCAGAAAGCGACCCTGGAAACTCCCATTAGGCTTCACGCCACGCCCTTTGACCCAGCCGCCAACACGTCCCCCAAGTACAGTGACCCCGTGCACGGTTACAAGTGTATGGGGAGCCGAGCCTCTGTCATCCGGCCCGTGGTCATGGCCTCCCGTGCGGCCATGGGCACCTGTCCACCCCGGCCTCTTCCAGAAATGCCTGGCGGTGCAGGCTCGGGCTTCCCAGGGAAGGCACCCGAAATGTGGAGGGCAGCCACCTGGGTGACGGGAGGGTGAGGACCACCCTCTGCCCTCCCACGGATCCGCCCCGGGGCCCCTGGTCTCTCCCCACGCCCCCCCCTGAGAGTGCACACAACGACGCGACCACCAGGCCCCAAGCAGACAGACGTGCAACCCAGAACCGTGCCCACCAGGAGGCCAGGGAAGGGCTGTGGCTCTTCCACGTGTGTGGAAACACACGTGGCTGTTTCCAGGCCTGGGGTCCCGCTCCCCACCTCCTTCTTGGCACAGCTGGCCTCCCACATCTGTCGTTCAGCCTCCAGCCGGTCCCTCAGGGCCTTCATCTCCATCTGGGGGCGGGCGGCACCGTGAGAACAGGCCTGGCACCGGCGGGTGCGCAAGCCCAGGCTCAGCCTGGCGGCCCCCGCGGCCACCACCCCGCACCCCGAGAACCGATGCTCCTCCCTAAGCGCAAGGCGGCGGCGCGCACACCTGATGCCGGCGCTCCTGCTCCTCTCTGCCCTTCTCGAACTCGGCCCTGAGCGCCCGGCCCTCGGCCGCGCTGCTCTCCTCCAGCTGCTGCCGCAGTTCCTCCAGCTCCGCCCGCTGCCTGCGGGCCGGCGAGAGGTCAGCACGCGGGGCGCGCGCGTGGGGCGGCAGGCGGCGGCCAGGACCCCCTCCCGGTGGCACCTGGCGGCCTGCTGGCCCAGCCGCTCCTTCTCCTCGGCGACCTCGCCGTAGAGCCTCCGCCGCTGCTGCTGCAAAGCCCGCTGCTCTCGCTCCACGTGCTGCTCGAGGCTGTGGGACCAGAGGCTCGGCGCCGGCTCCCGCCCCGCCCCTCCGAGGCCCCGCCCCCGCCCCGCCCCGCGGAGGCCCTCCGGGGCCCCGCCCCCGCCCCGCCCCGCGGAGGCCCTCCGGGGCCCCGCCCCCGCCCCGCCCCGCGGAGGCCCTCCGGGGCTCCCGGGGAGCCTGCCGGCGGGCGCACCCCCTGCCCGCTGGGTTTCCTGCCCTGGCACCAGCTCCGCGCCGGCAGCGTCCGCCGTCCCCTCCCGGGGGTCTGGGCACATCCCAGCTCTGCTCGGGCCTCGGCCCCCTCCAGTCCCCGGCGAGGCCCGCCCGGGGAGGGCACCCACCGCTGCTGGGCGCGCTCCCGCTCCTGCTGGCCCAGTGCCTCCTTCTCGCGCTCCAGGTGCTCCCGGAGCTCCTCCA
The DNA here is from genome assembly GCA_028533885.1 of Nasua narica. Taxonomy (NCBI): domain Eukaryota; kingdom Metazoa; phylum Chordata; class Mammalia; order Carnivora; family Procyonidae; genus Nasua; species Nasua narica. The sequence continues at coordinate 1,388,418 of CM052804.1, read as the reverse complement.
GCTGGCGCCCAAAGCGCTGGGCCGCCCGTGTGTCGGCCTGCAGCAGCTCCGCCTCGTGCGCGCTCTTGAGCTGCTTCACCTCCTGCTTGTGCTTGGCGATCAGCTTCTGGATCTCGGGCTCCAGGCCTGGAGGGGGGCACCGCACTGCGGGGCCTGCCCGTCGACCCATGGGCAGTGGGGCCCCTGACCTGCGCCCACTACACTGCCGGGCCGACCCTTGCCCTCTGCTGCTGTAGGGGACTCCCAGTTCTCCCCCACTGTGACACCAAGGCTGCACTCCAGCCAAGGGGTCCCCCACCCCAGTCACCCCACAGAAAGCCCCGGTGAGTCCCCCTGGGCCCACTGTCCCTCCCACCCCACTAGGGGCTCCCCCTGGAGGAGGGGTGGCTGGGGAAGAGGATGTCCCGGCAGGAGGGCTGGGTGTGGGCTGGGCAGGAGCGGCCACAGCTGGGGTGCTCCGTCAGCCTTAGACCCGCTCTCTAAGCCGAGGAGCAGTGACGGTCCCAGGCTGCTAGGACCCCAGGGCGCCCCCCTGCCCCCACCCGGTGCACCCCCCTGGAAGGTGGAGGGGTTCAGGGAGCAGAGGAAAGGCAAGGCCCATCCTCTCCGACCCGCCCTTCGTCCGGGGTCCTGGGCCTGTGGCCAGCCCCCTTCTCACTTCCAATCAGGCCGGAGGTCACCTGAGTGTTCCGTGGCTGTAACTGAAGCCACTGTCCTTGCTCAAAGACCCCCTGTGGCTGCCTCTGGGCTCCAGGGGGCAGCCAGTCCCCACCTCGGACTGTAATCTCCTTGATTTTTCGGGTTTTCTCATTGATCCACTTCTCCCTGCGGACTTTCTCGGTGGCGCTCATTAGTTCCTTGAGTTTCTTAATCTCCTACCAGCAAGGAAACAAGAAGTCCACAGAGCAGCTGAGGAAAAGGCGGGTGCAGAGACTCCCGCCCTCGGGCACCCCCTCCCCTGCACACGCCAGTGAGCCTATTTTGCCCTCCCCAGACGTGGAGGCCTAAGGTGGGGGGGAGTAACTGGTCTGCGGAGGCCCCACTGGGGTCCCCCTAGGTCCCAAGCTGTCCCAAGCCTGGCTGTCCCCCGCGATGGCTGAGGGGACTTGAAAAATGTTGGTGCCGGGCCTCCTGGGTGGTGCAGTCGGTTAAGTGCCCAACTCCTGGTTTCAGCCCAGGTCGTGATCTCGGGGTCGAGGGATCGAGACCTGCATAGGGACTCCCCGCTCAGCAGGGGGTCTGCTTGAGCTTCTCCCTCGGCCTCTGCCCCTCCCTGCCCCACGCACGTGCATTCTTTCTCTCTCTAACCAATGCATCTTTAAAAACAAGATGCAGGTGCCACCGCCTTCCCAGAGTCGGCTCCTGGTCTGGGGACCATCGCCGCCCACACCGCAGCAAGTGCAGCCGGGCGGGGGGGAGCAGGCTGTGACTGGTGGCGGCCAGCAAAGCCGGATGAGGCAGGAGTCTGGTCCTCGGCCCACAAAACCAGGAAAAACATGTGCGGTCCCTCTGCCCAGGGGCCCGGAGCTGGGGCAGCCAGCACTGGGGGTGGGGCAGGTGGGGGCCCTCCCAGCCCTCCCTCCCTGTCCGTGACACCGGAGAGGTGCTGCGAGTCTGGGCCCCAGGTCTGGCACCCAGTGGGCCAGGGGGAAGCAGCTCCAGGGGCAGGAGGGGGCCGGGGGCTGGGGCGGCCTCCCGGGTGTGGGGCACAGGCCCGAGGCTCTTCTGTGCGTGCTCCTGGCCCCAAGGCTGCACAGCGGGCCCCAGGGTCTCGTTCACAAGCCCCCGCGACTCTCGTGCTCCGCGGGGCCCTCTCTCCCACAGGCGCTGAGAGCACGCTGGGGCTGGGGCAGGCCGCGGCGACCGCGGTGGACAGCTGAGGCCGGGGGACCAACGGGGCAAGGCCACCGGCCCGAGGGGCTCACCAGCTCGTGCTGCTCCTGCACCTGGGCCTCCCTGTCCTTGCGCCTCTGGTCCCCCTGCTTCAGCTCTGTCACCACAGCCTCACACCGCTCGGCCAGGGCCTTCTTGTCCTCAATCAGCTGCAAGCAAGGGCCGGCCTCAGGGCCGCTGGCCTGAGAGGGGCCCCGCCCCCTGACCACCGACCACCGAGAGCCGCGGGGGACCCCGGGGCTGGGGAGCAGGTGTGCCAGCGGGCAGGGGCTGTGGCTGGGGTGGGGGCGGGTCACGGCCTCGGGGGAGCGCCCAGTGATGTGCAGCTGTCCCCCGGGGAAGATGCTGCCCGATCCCACAGAAGGGAGGAGGCCCAGCAAGGAAGGCACATGGGCCCGGAAGTCTCCGCGGGGCCCAAGCCAGTCCGGAAGCTGATGACCCAGCAGGCGCTGAACCCTCTCCCCGGGTGCCCCGTTGCCTCGGCGGAGGCACCTGGTCGATGAAGGACAGGTGCCGCTGGATGGTGGCCTCGTAGTGCTCTCTCTGTTGCCGCAGCTGGCGGCCCAGCTCCTTCTCCGTCTCCTTGACCCGCCGCACGGTCAGCTCCCGCTGCTGCACCTGTGAGGGGCACCGGGGTGCGGCCGGGAAGCGAGCGCCGGGAGGAGGGCCCGGGGGCAAGGCCGTCTCGGGAGCAGGCTGGCGAGCAGGGCCCGAGTGGTCATGGCCCTCCGGGGTGTGCGGGGACCTGCGGGCGGGGGCGGCGGGCACGGGGACGCGGGGACATTACCAGCGCTCTCTGCAGCAGCCCCACCGCCTGCTTCTTCTCCTCCACCTCCAGCTTCAGCCGCATGGCGGATGCGCCGGCCGTGGACGCGGGCCCTGGACGCCCCTCCTCCAGCTCCAGACCCTGGGAAGGCCGTGCGCGTCAGGCAGGCCCCGGTCACCCCACCGCCCCTCCCCGGGGCCCTCCACACCTGGGGGGCTGAGGCTGGCCGGTCCTGCCCCAACGCCTCCGTCTCCATCTCATGCAGGAAGCTCAGGACGCTCTGCAGCTTGGCCTCGGACAGCAGGGCCCCGTCCTCAGGGGCACCAGAGCGCGGGCTGAGCTTCCCGAACTTCTCCAGGTTGTCTGCTGTCAGGGAGCTGGCATCGTCTTCCTACGGGGAGGGGGCACAGCAGCAGGGCTGTTGGGGCGGCCGAGGACCTGGCTGGGCCTCCAGGTGCTGCTAAGGGACCCCCGGGCAGGGGAGATGGGGGAGGAGCGAGCGCAGGGGTGGCTGGGGAAGGTGGCCGGACCTGGTCTGGAAGGAAGGGCCTCTCAAGCTGCCCAGAGGCTCGTGGGCATCGCCGGGGGCACCGTGGGCGGAGAGGCAGCACCCACTGCCCACGCCAGGGCTACCCTGAGCGCCCTCACAAGCCCCATGAGGCCCTCGTGAGGGTCTCGACCGAAGCGGGCAGGAGCCCCCAGGCCAGTGCGGCCGCAGCCCAGTCACCTGGTCGATCCAGGAGTACTTGTCGCGCTGGTAGGCCCTGGGGCAGGGCAGCGGCTCGGGCTCCTCCTCCAGCAGCCGCAGCGTGTCCAGCAACGCGTCCAGCGTGGCCCCGGACGTGACCCTGCCCCCGGCGGGGCCGCCCGCCTCCAGATCGTCGCTGGCCACGTCCCGGGAGGGGGCCTCCTGCGGAGGACACAGGCGACAGAGAACCACTGAGGCCGTCAGGGACCCCCAGGGAGCCGTGGGGGACGCTAGCGGGGAGATGGGGGACGGAGGCCTCCTCTGCACAGGCTCGTGCCCACGAAACCACGTGGGCCAGGCTCGCCCCGACCCCCCTCCAAGGAAACGAGAAGGGTGGCCGGGTGGGATGCCCCGGCCTCCTGGCCCCTCGGCCCACACCCAGCTCGGGGCCTCCCGCGCCCCCTGGAGGCGCGCACGCGGGCCGCACCCCAGAGCCTGGGGAAGACCCAGCGGGATTCCACAGCCCCAGGGAGACCCCATCCCTGCATCAGCACGACAAGACCCACTCCGCGCAGGCCTTCCCGGCCCCAGGGCCCCCACGGCCATGGGTGCGCCCCGAAGCTGCGGCCGGGACGGGCGGGCAGGAGGGGCTGAGCGGACACCTGAGGCTTGTCGTCCAGAAACTGCCGGGGCCGGGGCTCGGGGCAGGAGTCGGAGGCAGCCGGGCAGGGGGCCTCCGGGCCCGCGGTGCGCAAGCCAGCCCCTGCACAACAGCACAGCATTGGTCCCCGGGCGTTGGCCCGGCCAGGGGCAGCAAATCTGGGGACGCCCTGGAGAAGAGGCCACACACAGGGGACGCAGAGCACGTGACAGCGGCGCCCCAGCAGACTTGGCGTGGAACACAGGGAACGTTCGCGAGCCCTGACCTTCTGCGGCGAAGGGTCAGGGGAACCGCTACGACCCCAGAACCCTTGGCCCCCCGTGTCCAGCTCCAGAAGAAGGGGGGCAGGGGCACAAAGGCTGGGCCTCGGGGTCTGCTACGCAGCAGAACAGGGCCTGGGGGCCCGGGGGGCGTCAACACAGGCCACAGCCCTCCCAGGGGGACGGGGCAGGGCTGTCTGGGCTGGGCTCGGGCGGGGTGAGGCCCTGAGGACAGCCCCCAGGCTCTGCTGCACTCACCTGCGTTGTTGGCCTTCTGGGTCTGCTGGGCACGAGTGGTGCCCCCCGGCCTCGGCGGCGGCTCCCGGGCAGGCCAGGGCTTCTCCGTCTCCCGCGCCTCCTTCAGCAGCCCAAGCTCAGGGTCACCTGACTTCTGGGCTCGCTTCTGCTGCAGCTCCTGCCGCGAGGGGCACCTCTGAGCAGCCTCGCCCCAACAGAGCCGAGCCCCTCGTCCTTCCCATGTCCAGCTGCCCCGCGGCCCAACGTCCAGGGGCTGGGGGAAGGCAGCAAGCAGGGGTCCCCAGGACGCAGGGGGTGGACCCAGCAAGCATTTGTTGCCTTGGCACTGGGCTCTCCGTGCCGCTCGGGTCGCCTCGGGCACCTGAATGGCCGCTCGCCTGGCCTGGCGAGCCTTCTCCTCCCGGACCTTCTTCCTGGCCGCCTCCTTCCGCTGCTGCAGGCTCAGGGGCCCCTCCCCCAGCTGCCGCTGCTGCTCCTGCACGAGTCAAAGCCACGGCTGGTCTGACGGGGAAGGTGGAAATGCCCGATCCAGACCTGGGTGTCCACAGGACCCCACGGCCCCCCGACCTGCCGCTTCTCTGCCCCAGAGAAGAAAAGCCTCCTCTCCAGGCAGCCAGGGGCTCCCCCGGCTGGGGAGGCCGCTCTGCTTCTCCGAGCGGGGCCCTGCAGCCGGAAGCCCGCTGGGACTGCTCAGCGCCGGGTGCTGCTGGCTGGCAGGCGGGTCCCGACGCCCAGGCTGAGGCTCAGGGCAGGGGGGCAGCGGGGCCGCCAGACGGGGAATGGACCCACGGGACAATCCCACGCTGCAATGCCCCGGTCCCAGAAACCCCACTGAATGCAGCTGGGCCCCCTGGGGCTCTGGCCTGCGTCCTCGGGGCCCGGCTCACACTCCACGCTGACCTCTTGCTTGGACTCGAGCAGCTGCTCCGGGCGGGCGGCCCTGGCTCGGCGCCGCCGCACCTGCTGGCGGTACCACCGCTGGATGGCGACGGCGGCCTGGTTCACCTGGTGGATAAACCTGCGGGCGGGGCAGCAGCGCTCGGACGGACGCCGGGCCGTGCACCTGTGCACCCGGAGCAGCCGAGCCGCGGCCTCCCTTCCCCCACTCCCCTGCAGCCCCCCCGAAGGCCCAGGCGGGCGCACAAGCCGACAGCTGCACGTTCCCGCAGAAATGGAAAAGCCCACCCTGCACACGGTGGCCGGAGCTCTCCGCAGCCCGCGTCTCATTGCACGCGTGCATCTCACCACGTGTGGGGTCAGTGAAGCTCGGCTCTCCGGGCCACTGAAAGGCCCTAATGGAGCAGCCAGGACCCGGGCGGTCGCCGGCCCCGGGACAGGCGCACAGAGGGTCCCGGGCCGGGTGCATGGGGCTGCGGGCTCCTGGCCTGCTCCCCGGGCCCCAGCGGGTCAGCGGCAGTGACTGCCTGGCGGGCGGGGGTTCTTAGCAGCCCACACTCGGGTCACCGCAGCTTCTGGACCAGGAGCAACGCTGTGGACCGGGGGCCGCCCCACAAGGCGCCGTAAGACTGTTGGCGGGCTTTTTCGGTTTTTAATCTCCCTTCCCCTTAATGCTTTGTTAATTAAGAGCTTTAATGAGCTATGATTGACATACTATAAATTTCATCCCTCTTAAGCCTATGGTTTGATGATTTTGTATGAACCGACAGACGGGTACAACCGCCGGTGGGACCCGGGTTTAGAACATTTCCGTCACCCTGAGAAGACCGCCAGCCGCCAGCGGCCCCGGCGCCTCCGCGGACTTGCCTCTTCTTCACGCTTACTGCACGCGGGCCCCAGTGACGTGGAGCTTGCCAGCGTCCACTCAGGTGGAAACTCCGGGCCCGGGAGCTGCCGGCCCCGCCCCCGCCCCCGGTCACCTCTCGGCCTCCTCCTCCGTCACGTCCTTCCGTCTGAGCGGGGCGCCCCCCGCGTTGTTCTGGGCCATGTGGTTGCTGCTGGCCAAGTTCTTGTGCGGCTTTGGGGAACCGCTGCTCTCCCCCTCGCCAGCGGCCGCCTTGAGGATATTGCTAACGGGAAAGGGCAGGAAAGGCTGGGGGCCGTCCGTCCAGGCCGTCGGCTCTGCCTGCCAGCAGAGGGGGCGGCCTCGGCTTCATCCCGGGGGGGCCTTGGGGCTGGGAAGGGGCACAGCCCGCTTCCCGGTTCCGAATACTGGGCGATCCCCTCCCACCAGACCCCTCTGGTGGCACCAGGATGCTTGGGCTCTTCCCATTCAAAAAAGCAGAGAGTTGGGGGATCCCCGAGCCGGACAGGGGCCCAAGACACCCCACAGGCTCTCCCCACCTCCAAGCGGGCCGTGCAGGGGGATGACGCGCGGAGGGCTGCTCCGGGCTCCGGGGGTCGCTGCGGCCTCCTAGCAGGACCGCACGCTGGGGCGCACCCCAGGCCCCGCCGCCGGCCCGCCCGGCTCTGGTCTGGACGCGGCCTCCCCGTGCCCCTCGCGGGCGCAGCGCCAGGCCTTACTTGAGGGAGGGAGCCGTGTGGTTGGAGCTCTTGGGGGGCGGCGCCCTGCCCGAGGGTGTGTAGTGGTTGTGCACCATGCCTGTGACGCAGTTGCCCACGGCGCCCTTGTTGCTTCTGCCGGGAGACGGAGCGGCGTCGGGCCCCCGGGGCGTGCTCGCCGCGGCGGCACCCAAGCCTCCCTGGGGACCCCTCGATGGCCACCATACCGCCACTGGGGGCTTCTTGGGACCTGGGAGAGGCCCACCCGCGGCGTTCCCCGGAGCAGAACCCGGGCTGCGCCGTGAAAACCCAGCCCCTGACAGTGGACACACCTGCCGGCGGGGAGTCGATCAAAGACGGCCCACCATGGACGGAGGGCCTTTCTGCACCAACGAACCAGGACGGGAGACACACGGTCCTCTGTCCGCCCCTCTCACACCCACTGGAAGGAGCACCCATAGTACAGACACACGTGGACAAAGGGAACGTGGCGGGGACAGCTGTGAACACGTGACCACAGCGTTTTACAGGCTGAGAAACAGAAGGACCCGTGGTACGTGACACAGGGAGGGAGAGAGGCGATGTGGACAGCAGCCTGGCCCCTGCCCGGTCGCCCCGACGTGAGCCCCCAGACAGCTCGGAGGGCCTCCCTCGCGAGGCTGGCAGAGCCCATATTCCAGACCCCCAGGGACAGATGCACCTTCGCGTCCTCGCTGGGAGCCTGCTGGGGGCTGTGCTCCCGGAAGACGAGGAAAGGGAGGGCCCACACCGAGGTCGGACGGCCAGGGCAGCCCGTGGGGCAAGCATGCACCCCGTAGGAAGGAGCCAACGGGGCGGGAGAGACCAGGCTCCCAGGGGTCTCATCAGAAAGACATGGACAGGGAGGGCCCCTGCTGTCGCGTCTGGGACACATGGTCGGGACACAGACAACCGAGTGGGGAAAAAGATCCTCTTTAGCTCTGGGAAAGACAACAGCCTGTCCCAAATGTCAACACGCCCTCAAGCACGCTGCTGCCCTAAGAGGCTCGCGTCTTCCCCAGGGTACCCCCCCCACCCCCCGGACTCTGCAAACACAAGCACGACCCCTTAGTATCAGCGAGGGTCCTGGTGCCCAGGGAGGTGAAGCAACCTGCCCCAAGTCCCACAGCACCCAAAACCCCACGGAAAATCAGCATTCGGACCGGGCAGAGCTGGTGTGGGTCGGGATGTGCAAACCCACGGGGCGGGGGGCGGAGGGAAGAGGTGCCGGCAGCAGGGACGCGGCCTGGGGAGTGCAAACCCCGCCCTCCGCGTGGAAGCCGGCAGCGACGGGCACGGGCACGCGGGGGCAGCTCTGATAAACACTCGCTGGAAAGCGCTGGAAAGCACTAGAAGCAGCTCGTGGCTGCGTTGCGTCCGGGAGGGGACTCCGCGGGGGAGGGGAGGGAGGCAGTGGGTCTGCCCGTTTCCACCTGAAGCTGGTGGCCCAGCTCTTCCTCGCGTGTGCGTGCATCACTGAGAGAAATTACGATGAAATCATCTAAATGCTCGCGTCAGAAGCAGGAATCCTGCGGCGACTCGGGAATGGTCCCCGAGAACCCCGTCTCAGAGACTGCTCCTTTGGTAATCGGTTGCCACATCGGGACGTCCTCTCTCACGCGGAGGCAAACCTATCTCCTTGTCCCTTGTCCCTCTCCTTGTCCCACAGCGAGGGGGACCGGCGCCCCTGGCAGCCCCGGGCGGCCGTGCTGAGCCCGCTCTCCGCTGCGGCTTCTCCAGGCCGCCGGCCCGCCCTTCCTGATGGTTCCCGGCCCTCTGCAGACACCACCACGTTGGCCACCACTCTGCACACGCCCGGTTCTGTCCCGCGGGGGGCGGTGCGGCCGACCAGGGACCACCGGAGCCCATACGCGAACCCGCCGTTGGCGCGCAGCGAGCCTGCAGGCCCCAGGAAGCACCTCTGCCCTCCCGAGACGTGGAGGCTGAGACTTACACGGCGGCTGACGGCCCCACGTGAACCTCGCCAGGCCCGACCTCTCCGGGAACGAAGCCGGGCATCTCGGGTGGTCTGGAGGCAAGCTGCCCCGCGGAGGGGAGGGCGGGTGGGGGTCGGCGGGAATGCGCCCCGTCTGAGCTCCCGCCTCGTGTGCAAGATGGCACTCTGCAGCCTCCCTCCCTGGGCCCTTGGGCGGAGAAAGCCAGTCCCTCGTTCCCTCATTCATTCCCTCATTCCAGAGCATGGAGGTCCCGCCCTGATTAGACCATCGGCGCCCCCCAGCCCCTCCCCAGGGGCCTCAGGTGGGCGGGGCCACAAGGAGCGGCCGCAGTGGAGCCCACCTGTTGTTGGCAGTGAAGCTGGGGGCCAGGGGGACGGTGCACTCTCTCCTCCGCGGCCCCACCGGTGCGTCCACGGTGCTGGGGCTCCGGGAGTCGGGCGGCAAGGTGAAGGCCCTGGGCTGGTCGTCCTGTGGGTGACACAGTAGCCACCTCAGACCACAGTGTGCTGCACAGGCCACTGACCCCAAGCCCCTGGCAGGTCCCCCCAAGGCCTCACCCACAGAAGGGATGGCCCAGGGGGCTGGGAGTCTCTGTGCCCCTGGGCCACCTGTCCCGCGGTGATCTAAGCCAGCTAACACTGACCCCTCCCCACCGCCAGCCCCGCCGGCAGGTGCAGACAGAACAAGGCAGGAACCCGGCCGGCGAGAACCCAAGGTCACGCCCGGACGGACGCTTAGACTCGGTCCTTACCAGCACATTCCATGTGGCTCCCTTCTCACTGGGAGCTTTGCCCACACTCGCCGGCCTCTTTTTCCCACTGGAGCCACCCTCGAAGAGGGTCAGGAAGTGGGGGCGCTCAGCCGGCCTGTGTCGGGAGAGAGGACGGCAGGCAGGAGCAGTCAGTCTGGGGGGGCCGGGTCACAAGGGCATTCTGTCCCCAAGCCCGCGGCTCGGCAATCGGGGCTTAGCTATAATCTGACAACCACGCCTGAAGGAGATGCCCCCGGCCCAGCCGCGGCCCCCTGGACACCCTCGCGAGGGGCGCAGCAGGGACAGGAGAGAAGCAGGCAGGGGACGCTGACCCGGGGCTCCACTTCTCTACTCGCAGGTGTGACGGGTCAAGACGCGTCCTGCCTGCACCCCACGTCCGCTGCAGGGCGGCCCGAGTGCCCGTCTTGTCGGGGCCCGGTGCCCAGCCTGGGCCCAACCCGGTGAGGCTGGAAGGGGGCGGACAGACGCAGGAGAGGAGCGCCGGGGGCTACCTGGGGGGGCCGGCCGAGGCCCGGCTGGCGGGCGGCTGGTGGACCTGCGTGCTGCTGTTGGATCTGCGAAGGTTGTTGATGGTCCCGGAGCCTCCGGGCCCGTCCTGCAGAAGGAAGAAGCAAGCAGCCCGTGGCAAAGGCTCCGGGCACTCACCGGTTCGCCCCGCGCCTCGCCGGGCCTCGGAGAACGGATGTGGGGAGGGGGGGGTCTCCTGGTTCTCGTGGACGAGAGCAGCGTGGGGTCCTGGGTTAGGGTCAGGGGGAGCTGGCCCGGGTCCTCGGCCTCTCGAAGCCTCGTCTTCCTTGAACAACGCGGGAACCCTTCGTCCCTGGCTGGCGAGCGTCCGGGAGGAAGCGCGTGGGCCTGGCCCGGGGGCTTTGGTAACGGCTGCCGGGCCTGGTCCTCATCGTCACCCGCTACCCCAGGAGCACGGCCGGCTCACTCCCGCCAAGCACCCGCCCGCCAGGCTTTCCTCAAGGCCGCCAGGAGCTCATCTCCCCCCCACAGGTCACCCTGCTCCTTGAGGATGCAAAGAAATGCAGTGTTGGCGGAGCAAGAGGGACGGAGAGGTCGGTGCCAGCAGGATGTACTCTGCCTCGGGCCCACCCCTGGCCGACCCCGGCCTTGACCTCTTCGTGAGTTAGTCCCTGGTCCGCGAGCGGAGTCCCTCGTGAGCCTGGGTGGCCGCGGGCAAGGAGAGGACGCAGACATGGGGGGCACTGTGGAAGGGTGGGGTGACCCCTCAGGAGGTGGGGGTGACGCGGGGGCGCCCGCACAGCCCGGCCCCAGCACTCACCAGCGCCTTCTTCCTTGGCTCGCTGCCTGCGACCACGGAGAAGGAGCGGGCGATGGACTTGGCGGCCGAGGCGCTGTTGGGGCGCCAGGACACGGGCGGAGGGAGGCCGGTCAGGCTCAGCTCCACCCCTTCGGAGCTGCCCTCGAGGGCGCAGGAGGGACCGCCGGTGGCCCGGGAGCCCTTCATGGAGGCGGAGCAGGCCCTGAGCAGGCAAGAAATGCAGTGGGAGGCCCTCCGAGGAGCCGGGCCTCCTCACACGCCCCCTCCGCCAGGCCAGGGGGCCTGCCGCCACCCAGCCACCTCCTCGCGGGGTGCGTGGGGGTCCCTCCGTCAGAGCAGGACTCCAGGCTGAGTGACGGCTCTCCGGAGGGACCGTGCCCGACCCTCCGCCCGGGACAGGTCCTCCGCCCGTCTGAGCCTCCCTTGCACATCTGTAAGACGCGTCGCGCAGGGCCTCCTCCTGGGCCCGCCCTGAGCTCGGCCGGGCGGCTGGCGTGCAAGACACTCCAGGAGAGACGCTCTAACCGGAACTCAGTCTGACACACGCTGCCCGACCCGGGGTCCACAATTCGGGTCTGTGGTCCGGCCGTGGGACCCCTGCACTTCCCCAGAGCCCCCGGAGCGTCCCGGCTGTGGCATCTGCTCCTTGGATTCCAGGGGGGGGGGGGGGGGGGGGGGGGGGGGGGGGGGGGGGGGGGG
>CM052804.1:1365864-1376597 GCA_028533885.1 Nasua narica | reverse complement strand
AACAACCAAAGCAGAACCATGAGGTCCGCCTCCGGCCGCCCCCTCCCCAGGACTCACGTTTTGTAACGGACTCGGGCCAAGGACCTGGATCTCCAGCGGACATCTTGCCCTTCCCCGCCACGCCAGCTGCCGGCGCCCTCTCCCCACGCACCCCTCCCTCCACAGCCTCTCCGAGAACCCCAACAAGCACACAGCGCCCCGCCCCCCCACGCGGCAGCCAGAGCCCATCTGTGTCCACCAGGTTCCAGACCACACTGCGTCCCCCCAAAAACCTTCCGAGGGCCCCGGCACAGAGAATAACGTCTAAACACCCAGCCCCCCTCAGATCTGACCCTGGTCTCTCTGGGACCCCCTCGCCCCTCACTCTGCTTCAGCCAAACCAGCCATCCTGCTGCTCCTCAAACGGGGCCGGGCTGTTTCCATCGCGAGCCCGTGACCTGCGGGCCCCTCTGCCTGGGCCTCTTCCCCAGGGATGTCACCAGGCTCCCCCTTCACTCACAGAGCCACGGGTCCCCATCACTTTGCTTCCTCCTCGGGCTTTATTTCCCTTCACCTGGCCACACAGATGGGTCGCGTTGTCTGACTCCTCGGAAGAACATCAGAGCCACGAGGACAGGGACCACGGAGCCCCGGCCCCAGCTCGCGGCAGGCACCCAAGCAACAGGAGCACCGGGAATGACCACGGAGAGAGGACAGCCCTGCCCGCCACGGAGCACTCTGGTGGGCCAGCAGGCGCACATCGTTACCACCGCAGGTCCCTGCCGCGGCCTCCCCCACACGCACATAGTGGGGGGCCCCTGGCCAGGGGCCTCTGTTCTCTAGAGTGGGGCACAGAGCTGTCCCAGCCGTTCACCCCGTTCACCCCGGAGGTGTCCTCACTCATGCATTTCCGGTCGTGTGGGTCATTTTAACACTCTCCACTCCCCAGGGCTCTGGCCACACCCAGCCGGACCCAGGCGGGCGGGACCCAGGCCGGCGGGACCCAGGCCGGCCGGCTGAGCCGCTGGGGCAGCAGCACGCAGGGCTCTGGGATGGTAAACACAGCCTCTCCCTGGAAACCTCCAGGCCAGACCTCGCCTTGGACACCAAGATGTCTGTCCCAGCACCCGAGCCTCTGCCCAGACTCCTGGACGCGGGCTGACGCAGGGCCCCGCAGCTTCTCCACCGGGCAGCTCCCAGTCCCCCAAGGACTGTGCTCAAGGTGGTTGGTGGGACCCGAGACTGCCGACTGGACCCACTCCCTCGTGCAAGCCCCCCGCCCGCGCCCGCACGGGGGAGGCCAGAGCGGGGAAAGCCTTCACCTGCGCGAGCCCCGCACACCCGCATCCGCGCAAGCCCCCCTCACCTGCGCGGGGACCCCCCTCACCTGCGCGAGCCGGGCCTGGGGCGCGGACGCTGCGGGGCCGGCCGGCGGGCGGATGTGCGAGGCCCTCCCAGGTGGGACGCCCGGGGCTCAGGCTTTGGGCGGGCGACCTCGCGCCCCGGCCCTGGCGCTGGCTCCGAGGCCCAGGTGACAATGAAGCGGCGGGGCCGTAGGGCGAGCGGCGGCAGCTAGCAACCAGCGACCAGCCTGGCACCTCCTCCGCTGTCCGTCACGGGGGCCCGCCTTTCCTGCCCGCGCCGCCTCCGGATTGGCCGTCCGGGTGCCCGCCCCGGCCGTCCGAAGAGCTCATTGGGCGCCTGGCTGTCCTTCGGGGCGTTCAGGGGTGGGAGGAGCCGGGAGGAGCTGGGCCCCCCCGCCCGCCAGGGGCAGCGGGCCGTCGATTGGACCAGCCGGAGAGGGCGGGGCCTCGGCCAGCGTGGGGCGGGGCCCAGGCGGAGCCTCCGGGAGGAGAAGAAGCGGGCGCGGCGTGGGCGGCAGGGCGCTCCAGGCACAGTTCTGCGGTACCCGGCCGGCCTGTGCGGACGTCCAGGAGGCCCCGCTCGCCCGCAATCTCTGGTCACCCACACCGTCCACGGGCTCCCGCGCGGTCCCGGGTTCCCACGCCGTCCCCTGGGTCCCACGAGGTCCATGGGCTCCACGCGGTCCCTGCTCGCTCACGCGGCCCCCCAGGCTCCCTCCACGCCGTGTCCGGGCCACCACGCGGTTCCCAGTTACCCGTACTGTCCCCAGCTGCCCACAATCTCTGATCACCCACGCAGTCCCTGGTCGCCCACGCCGTCCCCAGACTCCCTCCATGCCCTCCCTTGACTCCCACAGGGTCCCCATCGCCCATGCTGTTCCCCACTGCTCACTGCCCACGGGTCCAGGCTCTCTCCCAAAGTGAGGCCCGCCTGGATACGGTGGTCCTGCAGCCACACACCCGCACCCCCGCCGCAGAGCTCCATTTAGGGCTGGCACCTTCTCCTCCCAGAGGCTTGCTGGTGCCCTTTCTCAGGCAGCCCTGCGCCAGGACCCGGTCATTGACCCTGCACTGGAGCCCCACTGCCCCTCCCCTCATCTGGCAAGACCATGCAGTAGTTTCCTATCTAGATGTATGGTTTAATTGAGATTTTGTGTAAGGTGTTAAGTATGGGATGATTTTTTTTTTTTTGGTGCATGAATGTCAAATTATCCCAGCACCATCTGTTAGAAGGTTATCCCCTCTCCGTTGAATTACCTCCACACTTTTGTGGAAAATCAATTGACCATATTTGCATGGATTGATTTCTCAACTGTCTACACTGGCCCATTGATCTGTCTGAACTTTCACCAACACCACCGTCAATTAGTGCTGCTTAACAGTATATCTTCAAATCAGATAGTGGGAGTCCTCTTTGTTCTTTCTCAAAATTATCTTGGCTATTTATTTTTACTTTTCTTATAGATTTTAGTATCAGCTTGTCACCATCCATTAAAAAACCCAGCTGGAATTTTGATGAGGATTATTACTTTTTAAGATTTCACTTATTTGTGAGAGAGAGCACATACACACAAGCGGGGGGAGCAGCAGGCAGAGGGAGAGGGAGAAGCAGGCTCCCCTCCAAGCAAGGAGCCCGATGCAGGGCTCAATCCCAGGACCCTGAGATCATGACCTGAGCTGAAGGGCAGCCATCTGACTGAGCCACCCAGCATCCCTTGACGAGGATTATGTTAATTCATCTGTAGATGAATTTGGGGAGAACTGATGTCTTAATAGAATGAAGTTTGCCAATCCATGAGCCTGGTATACCTCTCCGTTTATTTAGGCTTTCATTGACTTCTCTCATCAGTCTCCTGTATTTTTCAGCATATAGTATTATTGCTAGTATGCAAAAATACAGTTGCACGTATAACTTACCCTGTAACCTTTGCGCTTGCTAAACTCACTTATCAGTCTTAGGAATTTTTGTAGATTCTATGGGAGTTTCTACACAGACAGTAATGACTGTGAATGTTTCCCTTCCAATCTATTTGCCCCTTTTCCTCCTGTTTCATTGAACTGGCCAGGGTTTCCAGTACAATGCTAAACAGAAGTAGTTAGAATGGAAGGAACTACCTTGTTCCCAATCTTGGGGGAAAGTATTCAGTTCTACACCATTAAGTACGTGAGCCCGGGACCAGGTGAAAGAGATCATTGTATTTCTCATTCGCAAAGTTTTTTCATGAATGCAATGTTGAATTTTGTCTCTGGGGTTTTCTGCATAAAATGTGATTTTTCTTCACAATGTGTTAATTTGGTGAACTATACTGATTGAGACTCAGAGGTTGAACCAGCCTTACATCCCAGGGATTAATTATACCTCTTGTGACATATTAACCTTTATATATTGTTGGATTCATTTTGCTAATAATATTTTGTGGATTAAAAAAACCCAAGACTTAGGTTCATGAAGGATACTGGTCTGTAGTTCTCTAGACCACATACACACAGAACATTCTCCAAAACAGATTATATTCTAAGCCATGAAACAAACTTCAACAAAAGTCTTAAATCTTGAACAATAAAACTGAAGTTATAGAAAACATGTTCTTACTATATCAGAATTAAAAGCATAAGAGACAACACATTTAATAACGCATTAGACAAAAAGACACTTCAAGAGAAATTAGAAAATACTCTGAATAAATGAAAATAAATCTATTATCGGGTACGCTGGGTGTGCCTAGCGCGTTGGTTAGCTGTCCGACTCTTGATTTCAGCTCAGGTCATGATCTCAGGGCCGTGGGATTGAGCTGACTCTGCTTGTCCCTCTCCTTCCGCTCCTCCCCTTGCTCTATGTCTACAATAAATAAAAACCTTAAAAAAATAACAAAACTACCAAAATTCATGGGATGTAATCTAAGCAGTGTCTGGAGAAAAATGTATAGCATTAAAATTATAATGTTAGAAAAATGATAAAGGTCTCAAATAATCTAAGCTTCCACCTTAAAGAAACGAGGGAAAGAAAAAAAAAAAAAGGAAAATGAGCCCAAAACAGTAGGAAGGAAATAAAAAGCAGACAGCAATGAAATACAAAACGTAGAAACAGTAGGAAAAAAATACCAAAGGTTTCGTTCTTGGGGAAAAAAAAATTAACAAACTTCTAACCAAACTAATCACGAAAGAGTGGGGAAAAGTCATCAACACGAGAAATACAAATGGACATCACAGACCCTACAGACAGTGGCGTCTGGGGAACAGACCGACTCCTTGGAAGACAAATTCCTGACCCTCACACGGGAAAAGAGAGGGAAATTGAAGAGCCCTGCACCTGCATAAGAAACTTAATTTCATAGTTAAAACCTCACAGTTAACATTAAAGAACCAGACGGCCCGCTGGGGAGTTGTCCCCAGCATCGAAGAAGGAATGCCTGCCGTGCCATCAGGGGGAAGTCCTCTAAGTGGGCCCCTCGCTACGCTGTCTTCACAGGGACGCGCACCCAGGAAGGAGGAACAGCGTCGATAAGCTCTGCGCGAACCCGTGTTTACTTGGGGCATTTAGGTGGCGTGACCGCCCCGGACAGTCAGCTGGAAGCAGCCACACACGGCTCATTTGGTGACCTGACATGGCAGGCAGTGGCCCGGCTGCTTGCACCCACGCCGGGGTCGCGATCTGAGCTCAGAAATAGTGGTTCCAAACCCAGACAAAGCCTGGTTTCTGGAAGGCAGGCACGGTCTCCAGGGGCCCCCAAGGTCCAGCATTGCCGAGGCCTGTTCCACAGGGATCCCAAGTCCAAAGAGCTGGCCTCCGGCACGGGAGACACAGGATGGAAACTGAGACAGCTCCGTGCCCTCTTCTCAGTGGTCGCCTGGAAACAGCAGCTTGGCAAGGGCCATGGCCTGGGCTGTGCCCACCCTGATGCGCCCCCTCCCCGTGCCCGTGAGTGTGCTCTGAGGACCCAGACCCCCCGCCCCCCGTCCCCTCCAGGCAGGCCATGCTGCGCCCTCTGCCCCGCGGCTCCCCCTTCCCATCCCTCTGGTCGCGGGGAGCGGGTCCCGTCTGCAGCTGGGGCCGCACGGATGGCATCCTCGCCCCACCTGGCAGATGGCTACGTGGCGGGGGACCCAGGAGTCCAGGCCCCAGCTGCCAATCTAACAAGCCGCTCAGCTCCGAATTCTGCCTAGAACCTGGCCCGGCTCGCCCGTGTGTGAGGGGATCCGCCTTCTCCTACAGGAAAACGGGGAGCCGGCCCCCGTGGACTCCCTTGCACGGTGCCGCCTGGCTCTGTCCGGCTCATGGACTCCGGGCGTATCCCCCGTGCTCGACAAGCGGCTGCCGGACCGGCTCGCCCGGGCCCTCGTCCTCCGTGCGTGACGGGAAGCAGCGGGAGGGAGAGCAGGGCCGGCCGCAGATGCCCAAGGGGAACCACTCCTCGGTGGGACATGGGGGCTGCGCGCAAACGGGACAGTACGAAGTCATGGGGTCCTGGGAGTTACAGGCCGGGGGCCACGAGGACGCCACGGGCGGCCCAGGCTGGCCAGGTCATGAGTTTAGAAATGGGAAAGCTGACGGCTCTGGGCCAGGAGGCTCTCTCGCCGCCACCTTCTGTGACAACGTCCAGGGGGCCTGGGGGCCCTCTTCTGTGGCGGTCCCGGCCCCCACCAAGCGGGGACAAGCCACCAGCTCCATTCCAGCAAACAAGGAGCTGCAGGCCCCACTGGCCGCCGGGCTCTGCAGGCCACGGCTGGGCCCCGGGCTAGGTTCTGGTGCTCCTTTTGGGGAGCCTGGGCCCAACAGACTCCACTCAGATGGGGTCCCCCGCTCTCTGGAACCCGCCAGTCTGGTCTCCGCCTCCCCGCAGTCCCTGGGGACTGAGAGGGAGGAGCCAGCCGGGGGCTGGGGGAGCACGGAGCCCTTGGGCGAGAGGAGGGTGGGACTCAGAGGCCGCAGGAAGGCTTGGCTCCCGGTGAAAGGCACGGCGTCGGTCAGCAGGTCGGACGGGCCCCCGGGGGCAGTAGTCGGGCCCGGCCCAGCCGGGGGCCTCCGGGCAGGGGGCCGCTGTCGGCAGGAGGCCTCGAAGTGCCTCAGGATCTGCGTGGAAGGAAAGGAGACTGGCTGAGGGCTCCTGTGTGCCCCCGGCGGCACCGGAACGCCCCCCTCCCGAGCACCCCGGCCCAGAGAGCAGGCCGCTCCCCCAGACTTCCTCCTCCTGCCACCCCCCACAGGCCACGCCCAATGCACCCACGCATGGCCACGCCTGCCGTCCCAGGACAGACATTTCCCCGTCAGTGAACCTGACTGCCTGCCGAGCCGGCTCGGTGGGAGGGGACCACGACAGCACCTGCCACAGGCACCGAGGGAGGGAAAGGGCCTTAAACCCTCCGGTCCTTCCCCGCTGCTGCACACACGCCTCCCGCCTTCTCGTCCCCACAAAGCCCACCATGACTGCGGCTCGGATGTCGCTGGGTCACTAATTCTTTGACAAAGGACAACTGAAAGACCAGCAACTACAGGTCTGAGTTTTCTGTGGCCGCAGAGGGATGGAGAGAACAGACACAAGAGAGACCAGGGCCTGGTTGCGGGGGCGCTGCCCAGAGGCTCCCCAGGGAGAGTCGGGCGGCCTGCACACCACTCAGGCATTGGTGGAAAAAGGACTCTGGGAGAACAAAACTGTTTCTGCCCTCCAGGAGCAGGGAGGGATCTGGAAGCCAAGCACGGACCCGTGAACCGTGACCCAGGCTGGAGAACAGAAGGAGCAAGCAAGGAGAGCTTCCCGCGCAAGGTTGCCTGTGAGCTGAGCCGAGCGGGAGCTGCATGCCGAGCAGAGCCGCTAAGCAGTAAGGCAGGCGAACTGCAGGGTCTGGGCACCGTAAGAGGCCGGCGAGCCTGGAATGCCACGAGCCGGGCACCCCGGCTGCTGCTCTAAGGGCGCGAACTGCCCCGCGCAAAAAGGAGCAGGGAGGCAGGGATGCCGCTGGGGAAGGCTGGGGAAGGCCGGCCGGCACAGGGGCGGGGCTGCCGAGACACCCCCTCACCCGCCCCCTGCGCCTGGCTGCCACCCACCTTGGTGGCCTTGTGGGTCACAGGTCCGGGGCTGCCCACGCTGAGCTCCTGCAGCCGAGGCCCGGTGAGGAGCAGGATGTGCTCCTGGGAGAGCAGGTCGGTGCGCCCCAGGGACGCGATGGCGCCCAGCGCTCTCTGCCAGGCACGCAGAAGGTCAGCATGGTCCACCTCCGGACGGGGCCCATCTGACCCGCTCCCCTCCCCCTCCCGGCCCAGCTGCGGCTGCGGCTCCGGCTCCGAGCTGGGGAAGCCCCGGGGCAGGCCCCCTGGGAAGGAGGCCACCAGCTACCCCCGCCCCGGGCCAGGCCTCACCATCTGCGTGCACTCGCCGGGCCCGTCCAGGCGCCGGGTCAGCAGCTCCAGCACCGCCTCGCAGTTGAGCAGTCCGCACCTGCAGGAGGGGGCAGCCAGGAGGTGGGGCGGGGCGGGGCCGGGGCGCCAGGGCGGGGCGGGGCGCCAGGGTGGGGCGGGGCGGGGCGCCGGGGCGGGGCGGGGCGCCGGGGCGGGGCGGGGCGCCGGGGCGGGGCGCCGGGGCGGGGCGGGGCGGGGCGCCGGGGCGGGGCGGGGCGCCGGGGCGGGGCGGGGCGGGGCGGGGCGCTCACTCTTTAATGAAGCGCTGTGCCTCCTCTCGGCTCAGAAAGGCGCGCGGCCCACGTGTCAAGGTCTGGACCAGGTTCTGCTCCTGCTGGCAGTCACTCAGCGTCACGGCCTCAACCCTGCTGAGGGGACATTGGTCAGGGTTGGACAGAGACCCCTCCAGGTCAGGCCTCCACTCGGGGCGGGGCCCGGGAAAACCAGAAGGAAGCCCCACGGTGCCCACTCACCGCTCTGCCAGGTCGCTGGGTGCCTGGCTGGCCGCCGAGGGGCTGTCACTGCCCGACCGACTGCCTGAGTCCGAGGCCTTGCTCGGGTCACCGTTCTCCTGGGAGGAAGTCTGGGAACTGGAGCTGCTGTCTGGCTCGTCCCAGCCCCCCCCAGCCTGCCCTGGCTGGGGCCTCGGGACTGCGAGAGACGGGGCTGGGGGTGAGATCGGGGGCCTCTGACCCGCCTCATACCCTCCCCCCGGGGCACCTGGACGGGGGAACCCAGGGAAGGGCCTGAGCTCCACACGAACAGCGGGCACGGCCTGACATGGGACAGAGCAGGGCACCCCTCACACGGGTGGCTCGGGGCGGGCACCGCCAGCCAGCTCACGCAGACCCCGAGGCACCGGGCACCCAGGGCCGGGGGAGTGCCGGCCCGTGGCAGGAGGAGCAGGGCCGGACTGGGTGACACTGAACCCTCAGGGCGTCCTGACATTCTCCTTCCGGCCAGCTGAACTCCCAGAAGCCTCTGCTAGAGGCAGGGGGCCGACCACCCTGACGCCTCTCCTGCTGACCTTCCTGGCCACCCACTCGGCTCTGGGACCCCGGTGCTGCTGTCCACTCCCCCAGGGGGACGTGCGTGGACGCTGGCTCTGGCCGTGCACGCCTGCTGTCCCGGCCGACCAGCAGCAGCCAGGCCGGGTTCCCGGGTCTGTATCTGAGCACGGGGGCCTTTGGAGCCCCCCCCAGCTTTGGGACTGGAATACCGAGCGCAGGCAGGAGGAGCCTGGCAGAGCAGCGCCTGCACGCCGTGCGCTATCTTTGCGTGACGAGGAAGCCGCTGCAGAGACCACGGCAAACCCGCGCCAGGCCGGGGGAAGGCTCCGCGGGGGCGCCACACAGCCTCAGGAGCATTGGGTCCCATGCTGCCTCTGAGTCGTGGCCAGACCAGCACAGTGGGGTCCCCGACTCCACGCAGGGCACCCTGCCTTCCTCTCCCCGCCTCGACTGCCCCCTCCCTGAGCCGGGAGCCTGTGGCTCTTGCTATTGAAAGAGTCTTGCTCCTCGCGCCCCACTGCTCCCTCTCCCCTGAGAGGAGGACAGGGAGGGACAGCTCACCCGGACCCTGGCAGGGGAAAGCCAGACCCCCCAGGAGAGTCTCACCACTTCCTCGGGCACCCAGGAGGGCTCCAGAGAGCGGCTTCCCAGCGGCCGAGCCCCCGTGGCTGGCTGGAAGCCTCATGGCCGGCTGGTAGGCATCTCCCCGCGGTAGGGACCTCTGGGCGCCGGGGCTCTCGGGCCCGGGGCGCACAGCGTTGGCCACCGCCTCTGCAGCCTTCTGGATGGTGGAGAGGAAGGCTTCGCCCGCAGAGCCTGCACCGGAGCGAGAGGGGAGATGGGGACAGCCCTCTTCGGTCCTGTCCTGCGTAATCTCCCGTATCACCTGGGAGGGAGCGCTGCTCCGGCTCAGGGTTCAAAAGATCGAGATCTGAGCTGTAGTTACAGAGTCAAGGCTACGTGGGGGATCTGGGTCTTTCCGGAAGTTTCCCCGGAGAACGCTGCTTCGGTATACGCCCAGGCCTGATAGAGCCTGGATGATTCATGGCTTATGGCAGAGCCAGGTCTCTAGGTCCCCTGGGCCCCAGGAGGGAGCAGGGGACCTCCTAAGGTGCTGCTTGTGTGGAACTCAATCCCCACGGCGGCTCAGGCCCTTGCCCACAGGAGTGCCCTACAGGAACCCATCACCGCCCCCCCCACCCTCCGAGCCAGACCGGCTTCAGGCACCAGTGCTCCCCGAGAGCCGAGACCAGAAGAGGTAGCACGCAGGCCACCCGGCCTCCACCCTCGACCAGCACGGCACCTGCTCGGCTTCACCTCCGTCCCAGCTGGGCCCGGCGACCTGTGCCTTCCGGCCCTTGAAGGAGCCAGGGGCTGGATGCCCACACGTGCGACAAGGCTCAGCCTGACTTCTTGCCTGCTGGTGCAGACCCGCTTGCCTCATTGTCCCGCAGGTCCTGGCAGAGAAGACCACGGGCGCCGGGCATAGCAGCCCGGCCAGACCACCCTGCACGCCTTGGCAGGCCCAAGCTGCCAGGCCCCTACCTCTGCACCCAAGGGCCCCCGCAGCACTCACCCGCGTGGCCCCGTTCCTTGCTGTAACCAAAGCCCTGGAGGGCGCTCTGCGGTCTGGACTGCGAGCCCATGCCTGCAAGCAAGGCCCACGTCAGCCGCAAGCATGGCCGCCCACCCCCAGCCCCGTGCAGGGAAGCATGCTGGCCGAGGACGGCAGGTGGGGAGGAGAGACCCCGAGCCCTCCGCGGAGGGAGGACTCAGTGGCAGGGCTGGATGCAGTCGTCTACCTGCTGGAGGCAGGGCCCTGGGCGGCGAGGGAGGCAGAGGCGACAAGCTGTCAGAGAACAGGGCGCTCCCCAAGTCCTAGACGAGGAGAAGGGTGCTCAGTCCGTGTGGTCTGGCTGCTGCCCCCGGTCCCCACGGTTCTCTGGGAACCAGGCCCAGGAGATCTGGTCCCACAGCAGGAGCGGA
>CM052804.1:1344257-1359235 GCA_028533885.1 Nasua narica | reverse complement strand
GCCTTTAGGGTGGATGAGCCAGCACCGCACTCCTGTCTGCTGCCCGAGGGAGCGGAGCCGGGCGGCTGGTGCTGACGGCCCCAAAGGCAGACGGCGGGTGTGAGCGGCTAGAGCTGAAAGGACTGCGAGCTGCGGGCAGGGGGCGAGCTGCGGGCAGGGGGCGAGCTGCGGGCAGGGGGCGAGCTGGTTTTCCTGCATGGTGTGCACGAGGATTCAGGTCCGAGCGAGACCCGGTGAAGCCACAATAAAGACCACGGCAGACCACGCCACACCGGAGCCTCGTTCTGTTGTACGCGGAGCGCCCGGGCCGTGGGAATAGCATGCTCGAGAGCCTCGCTTTTTCAAGAATTTCCATCTAAAATACCTTATCTGAACCTAACAGAACCAGCACTCGTAGCTGGGGTTTACGGGCCGGACCAGAGAAGGAAAGTCCAGCTGTGCCCTGAGGGAAGGAGCCGCGGGAGGGAAGGCAACTCAGGTGGTTTCTCTGGACTCGCAAAAAAGGAGGGGGCTGCCCTTCTAGAGGCACCAGGCAGCCAAGGGAGGGTGTGGCTTAGGACCCCAGCGGCAGTGACACCACGTGGGGCACCTGTCCTGCAGCCCCCTGGGTCAGAGCCCAAGCCCTCCTGACACTCCCCGTCCCCCACCCCAGCCCTACCACCTGAGAACGAAGTCGGGTGCAGCCCAAGGATTCCACAGGTCCAGAATGCCGCCTGCTGGACGCTTGGGGACTGGGCTCCAGGGGTGGGGACGTCACCTTGCCCTTGGGGTCCACCCAGCCCCCGGTCTGCCAGAGTCCAGCATCCGTGCACTGATAGGGGGCGGTCTGTGCCCTGACCCCAGCCTCAGGGGTGGTCCTCCAGACCCTCACACTCTCCACTCCGACCTTCGGCGGCCTCTTGTGGGGCGCTTGTGGGTCTCTGCTGGGCACACTGGCTCCAGGCCCCTTCCAGAACAGTCCCACGAGGGGCCCTCCTACCCTGTCTCCCAGCTCTTGTCCAGCCTCCTGTGTCCCTCGCCTTCAGGCCACACAGCAAACTCGCTTCCACGTCCCCCCAAACTCACACCGTCTTCAGGACCACGTTTGTTGACTGGCACCGGGATGCAGCCATTCGTGCAGCCACATCATCGCATACAACTCGGTGTGGGCCTGGCCGCACCGGGCCTCCATCCTCACTCCCACCCACCTCCCACTCGGTGGTCCTCGCAGGCCAGATCCTACTCCAGTCGCCCAGGGCAGCTGCTGGTGAGGAGGCCGGGCTGCCCGCTGATAGGCCGTGCTTGCTGCTGGCTGGACCGCTCACCGCACCTGCCGGTCTTGGCACCAGTGGTCTGGGCTCAGAAAGCAAACCACGGCTCCCAGCCCTTCCAGCTCCCTATGGTTCTGGCAAGGTGACCCCACCAGAGGTCCTGGGTTCTTTCCTGAGGGGCTGCAGGCTGGGGAGGCCAGGAGACTGAACTGGGACAAGAACCCCAAGTGATGGGGGAGCGGGGACTGGGTCCCCCACTCTGAGGACATGACCTTGCAGATTGCAGGAAGACGGCCTGATCTCCAGAACACACAAAACTTCGTCAAGGTAAGACACCCGGGTAAATATGTCCAGAAATACAATCCCACTCTATAAATTTATAAACGAGTGGAGTTCTGATGTCTGGGAAACGTCCAGAAGGCGTTTTCCCACCGAGCAGGGTCTTATTTGGAATTGTTCCAGAAGCGCAGGAAGCATCCCGAGACCCACCGCCCTTTCTCCAGGGCTTTCTGCTGCGGGAGCAGCGTCCCACCAGCCCGTCCCCCCAGTGCCCGCCCTGGGGTCAGGAGGAACCAGCTCGGCCTTGACTCGTTTGCAGTCGTCAGGCTGTCCAAGGACGCGGGAACTACAATAAACATACGTGTAATTTCAGAGGCGCAGGAGAAGTCGAGACCGGAAGCCACGGCTGGAGCTGCCGGGCAGCTGTGGTCCTTCACGGGCCTGGGCCCCTCTGGCCAGCCGCCGGCCAGCAGCCACAGCTGGTTCCCCGGCTGGGGCCCACCCCGCCCTCGGGGCACAGAGCAGCTGGCGCGGGCCCCAGGCTCGTGGGCGGACAGCCCATCGTGGTCACACCTGCCCACCGGCCTTGGCCAGGGGCGGCCACTGGCTCTCCGGTTCCTTGAAAACGGAGGACCACAGACGCCCCCCAGCTGCCCACAGGGTCCTTCTGGGGCCGCGCTCCGTCGGGCTTCCCCCGCCACCCTGCGGTCTGGTCGCAGGCGTCCTCGAGACCGCCGGCACGGCACCACACCGGCTGCACGGACCAGACACCGTGGCGTTTATTCGTGAAACTTTATGGTTTGGAAAAACAGAGGGAGCGCACAGAGCAGGGGGGCTGTGACGGGCAGGGGTGGGCACGCACGCGGGCAGCTCTCTGACCCCCGAGACGCCTGCAGCCCTGGCCCCACAGACACCAAGCCGTGTCGGGCGAGCAGCTGCGCGAAGGCCGAGTTCGTTGCGGTTCTCGGCTCGTGACCTCTCGTTCACGACCGTCTGGAGCAAGCGGGAGCCTGGCGCACCGTGGGCTCTCGTGGCAGCCCGTGTCTGCGTCGGGGCCACCCTCCCCGGCCAGCTGCTGCGCCGTCTGAGTCCTGCTGAGCTCCGTCACTCGGACAAGTTGAAGATGCGGGATGGAGAAGGCCCAGGCCGTCTGGACAGCGAGGCCGCGGTGAGAGGCCACTCAGACCCCCAGGCACAGTGTGACCTAACTCCGCACCCGTGTGGCCCCCGCGTGGCTGCCTGAGACCCGCCGTCGGGGAGGACAGCGGCCACTGGTGGCTGCTCAGGGCTCCTCGGGGGCCCCGGCCAGCTGCTTCATCTGGTGGCTGCGGACCACCCGCAAGGCGCCCCCTGCGGCCTGGTGGAGCTGGGTCTCCAGCGCGCTGCGGAGGTCACTGACCTGCACATCCGGGAGAGGGTGAAAGCTGATGATGACCCTGTCCCTTGGGGCCGGGTCCCCCCCCACCCCAGGAGCCACATCCCGCCGCCGCCTCCTAAGGTCAGAGCCGCCCTGGACTTTGAGGTCTCGGTTGGCTTTGGCGTGGTCTGGCTTCTGAGCCCCGGGGATGGCTGGTTTGGGCCCCAGGTCAGGGTCCTGCCTCCGTTCCAGCTCCTGGACAGCAGCGTCCTCCCCTGGAGCAGGCACGCGGTCCCCGGCGATGGCCTCCTTTCGGACCTCCAAGTGAGCGCCCTGCTGCCTGCCCTGAGCCCCAGCAGAAACGGCCCGGTGTTCTGGCTGTCGGATCTCGGCCTGGGCCCCAGCGGCTACTCCTCCCAACCTGCTGGACGGGCCTGCGGGGCCCCGGTCTCGGCTCACCGGCTGGGACCTCACGTGAGGGGCCCCATTCTCCCTCGCCCCTGGCACATCCTCTTCCTGAGCCTTGGCGCTGGGGGCCACCTCTTTTCGGGATTTCTTCCTTTCGTGGGAGCTTTTGCCAAAAGCGTCCTGACCCTGCTCGGGGAGCTCACCAGCGACGGGCTTCGCTGGGCTCCTGGGCCCCTCGGCAGGGTCTGGCACGGGCACCCGCTCCGCCATGCCAGCGCCAGCGGCCCGGGGCACAGCACCCTGCCGGCCTTCCCTCGGCTCAGCCTGGGCCACCCGGGGCTCGGTGTCGGCAGCGTCAGGAGGCGCTGGAGCTCTGCTCCAGGAGGCTGGAGCTCTGCCTGCCGCCGCCTCAGGCTCCTCCGCGGCGTGCTGGCCATGGCCCTGGGGCGGAGCGGGGGCACGCCCGGGAGCTCCGAGTGCAGCTTCCACAGGCTGCTGGGGGTGGTGGTCCACTGTGTGCCCACCGTGGGCCTCCTGCTCCTTCCCTCTGGGCACTGGCACCCCAGGCTCCGGCGGCACTTCGGCTGCAAATGAAGTCAGTCACCAGTTTAACCGTGGGAACGAACAGAAGCTACCAACGTGGGGGCTAGAAAGGTGAACTGGCCAGCCATTAAACACGAGTCAGAACTTTGCCCAGCAGGACTCTAGCCCCCGGAGCCCCAGACCCGGCCCCACGGGGTCACCGGGAGACACCGCAGGCGGTCACGCGTTCGGGGACGACCCCCGCCCCGCCCCGACTTGCCGTCCTCGCCGTCCTGCCTCTGCTGGCGGATCTCCTTGTGCTGCTCCTCGATGACCGCGAGCAGCTTCTCCTGCTGGTCCAGCAGCCGCTTCTGCTGGACCTGCTGCTCCCTGATCACCTGCAGGAGGACCGCGTGGTCCAGCATCTCCGCCCGACCGGCTTCTGGCGCGAGGAAAACACACGCTCAGAGCCTGCCCTGTCCGCACAGGCGCTGGGCCGGGCGGAGGGTGGTGGGACACGCGGTGACGGCACCAGGTCACCTGCGGGGACCCTCCCCGGGACCCCCTTCGCTCGCACCGGCTCACGTGGGCCTGTGGTTTAGACACGCCCAGCAGGAGCCCAGCTGCTCAGACGGTCGCCCACTCGGAATAGACGCCAAGAGAAGCCACAGGGGAGGTCTGTGCCACCGTGGGAACGGTGCCGGTGTCCTGGGCTGGGAGGCGTAAGCTACAAACTGCTCTAAAAACAGAATCCCAGTGCTCTGAGAGTTTCCTCCAAGGTGAGAATTTAAGAAACACAGAACCGTCTTCCTTTCCAGCAGAGACCAGAACTGGGGCCTCGGTGAGGCAGACGCGGCTGCTGACATCATGGGGTCCGGGCCCTGCTCCTGACCGCCGCCCCAGAGGCTGGCTGCAGGCTGCGGCGGGGGGCGGGGGCAGCACAGCAGGTGCGCATCCGAGGACCCCGCCTGCTCTCTCCGTGCCCCCAACCCAGAATGTGGGCCCAGGAAGAGGCCCTGAGTCTGAGTGCCCAGAGCGGCAGCGGCCACCTGTGGGAGCACGGGGGAGCTCGCCCTTCACCACAAAGGCCTCAGCCCCGGCTGTTTCCTGCAAGCAGCCACGGCTTATGTAGCTGCCACAACACGTGTGTCTTTATCAACAGGGGCCGTGAAAGATGCTGAGCGGTCAGGGCCGGCGGGTGCGCATGCTCAGAAGGATGTTCTGGGAGTGGTGACGGCACACGTCCCCGCGAGGCCGCACATGCGGGGCACACACGGACGAGCTGGCCCATCTTCCCCGATGGTGACCCGGGCCCTGCCGCGCTAACTCGGGGTTGGTCTCCCCCGCCCCACCCCAGAGGCCCGTGAGGAATATGCCGAGCCAGGCGGCAGGGAGGACAAGGCACGCGGAGGACGGGGCCCCGTGCGGCAGTCCCCACTCCCCACCCGGCTCTCCTCCAGACACCCTAAGGTCACGAAGACACCTGCCGGAGCAAGGCACATCCTGTGAACCGGACTGGGGCTGCGTAGGAGGGAAGTGCGCCGCGTTGCCCCCCAGGGCTCTAGGCCAGCCACCTCGGCCCTGAGACTCACTGTCACCCTGGGTACCCCGGCTCACAGCCCCTAACGGTCAACAGTACCAGGACAGCCCCATGTGCCGCCCAAACTGCCATCCCCAGAGCAGGCGCTGGAGGAGCGGACCCCAGCCTGCCGGGCCCCTTGGGGGACCAGCCCGGGACCGATGCTGCTGCAGGAGGGGGAGCGGTGGCATGTCCGGTCCAGCCAGAAGCGACACGGGGGCGGATGCGGGCCAGAGTGGTGATAAGCCGTGCCCACGCGCAGAGCCCGGCCCGCCAGGACCCCAGATGGCTGTTAATACACATGCAGGACGCATTAACCCCGGGCCATGCAGACGGCAGAGCTTCCACGCGGCCCCCATCCTGGGGGGGGGGGCCTGAAGCAGCCAGCGCAGACAGCACCCACCGTCCTCCAGGACCGGGGTGTTTGTGGAAATGGGGGAGCTGCGACATCGGGGGCCCCCAGCTGCAGGGCTGGGGCTGAGCCTGGGGGGCAGGCTGCGTGGCTGGCCCGCCTGCGCCTTCTCCCTTCTCACGTCTCAGACCCCCCCGGGCAGGCCGTCTGCAGAGCGCGCCCCTCTGGGTCCATACCTGCTACTATCTTTTTGATTTCGGCTGCTCATCCCATTGAGAGGCGTACGGAAGAAAGGCAGAGTAGGAAACCGTGAAAATTGTCTTTTCAGAAAGAAAAAAATCGAAAGAATCAAACAGGTTTAGGTAACAGAGCATGAGCACTGGAGTCCGTGACCGCGGGGAGACAAACCAGACCGGAAACACCACACGGGACGGCCCCGGAGCAGCCCCCGAACTCTAGAAAACCTGCAGGGCCTCCTGGCTCAGGCCTCTGGCTGCCGGAGGGCTCAACAGGCAGCCCCAAGCCCAGTGCTCCGGGCGGGCTGTCCCCGCAGGGCCCGCTGGGGGGCGCACGTCTCGCAAAGGCCCCCAGGGCTGCTCCACTGAGATCCACACGCCTGGACCCCAGGGATGCAGGGAGAAACGCCCTTGCACGGCTCCCGGGCCGCTCCGCGGGCCAACGATGCCACGTGGGGGGTGGGGAGGAGCAGTAACGGGGGGCAGGTGCGCAGAGGCCTGCTGGTCACCGGTGAAATGAGGACAGGGGACCACCAGCCTCACTACAGAGGCAGCACCCAACAGGGCGAGGCCACGGCAGGGGGAGGGTTTCACCCCCAAACAGGCGTGGAGCTCTGAAGGATTAACCGCTGGAGACAGAGCGCGTGACAAGCTTCTGTTCCGGGACAGGTACTGGGTCTTTGCATCTTTGCTGCAGATAGGCACAGACGTCCCCCCAAGCTATGGGGGGACACGCGGGGACCAAGAGGAGGCCGCCGGGAAGGCAGCTCCTGACAACAAGCAGCGTTTGGGGGTGCGGACGCCCGCAGCCGGGGTGCCGACCACCACGCGTGTGGGGCACAGGGGCACAGCTGCTGAGGGTGCCACAAACGTGAGACAGGACGACAGAGGTTTTTTGAAGGGAAGAGAGACACGAACTGTGCCGGGGGGGGGGTGCCCCGAGAAAGCTGCTGGTGGGGAAGGGGGGTTATTTCAGGTCTTTCCTCTATAGGAAGCCGGCAAGTGCAGCGGCTGGGGGTAGGGGGGCCTCCAACGGCCCTCTGAGGACAGGCACCTGTGGCTCCCCCCACCCCCCGCCGTCGCTGTGGGTCTGGAAGCAAGGGGCAGAGGGCTCCAGGCTCCGGGCCCCGGGGAGGATGCAGCAAGAAAGCGAACGCCTCACCCTCCAGCTTGCTGCCGGCGTGGCCCTCTGCGTCCCTCTGCTCTCGCGGCTCCACCTGCGGCCCGGCCTCAGCCTCGGGGTCCGGCTTCACCAGGAGGGCAGCCTTCCCACCTGCACACACACACATCCAAGGGGTTTGCAAAGAGCTCTGGAGGAAGCGGCGGGCAGGGGAGGTGGGGGCCGAAGGCGGGAGAAGAGGGACGAGAGCAGGGAGAGGCTTCCAAAACTACCCTCCTCGTCGCCCCTCCCGCTGTCAGCAGTTTACATCCAGCCCGATGGTTAGCGGGGAAGTAATAAAATCATAGTTAACAATCTCACGGGCTCGTGGCAACGAGCCAGCGTTAACCACGTCCGCCAATTAGCATGCGAGAACCGTCCCAGCCGGCGCCGCCACGTGGGGCACAGGGACGGCGCGCCACCTGACACAGCGGTCCGGCACACAACTGCGCGACACACACCCCAGGAGCCGCCCCGTCACCAGACTCCGGGCTTCCCCAGGAGCTGTGGAAGGGCCCCTGCTCTCACGCGTTCGCGCCCTGCGCTGGGGAGCCGAGCGGGAGTGCGGGCGGGAGGAGGGGTAACCAGTTCCCGCGGCCAACCCCCGCCCGGCCTGTCCCGGGCCCCCACTGGGGGATCCTGTCAGGGAGAGCAGGACAAGCAGAGTTGACACCCACCGGGCTCACTCTTGTCCGCCGGCTTGCCTGCGGCCTCTGCGGCCCGGCCCGGCAGTGGGACCCCGCCGGCTCTCTCCCCTGCGCCAGTTGCCAGGGCATCCTGCCCCTCGGGCGGCACTGCCTGGGGCCCTGGCTGCAGACCCCTGTCGCCCGGCCCCTGGTCCTCCTTCATGGGCTCGATGGCTGGCTGACCATTTCCTTCCGGAACCTTCCGGGGATCTTCAGGGAGACCCCCTGCTACCTCCAAGACCTCGTCCCGTCTGGGTCTCTCTCTTTCTGAGTCTGGCAGGGGCGGTGCCGTCTGAGCCTTGCCCCCTGGAGCCTTTTCATCCCCGTGCTGACCCTCTTCCGGCTCTTCTCGGTCTTGACCTTCGTCCACTACCACCTTGTCATGAGGCACAGGGGGCTCGTGGCGGTGGGCCTCACCCACTGGTACTGCCACACCTGGAAGGAGACAGACATGTCGGGAGCAGGCAGGAGAGGGTGGCCCGGCCCTCCTTCCCAGGAGCACGAACCAGGTCCCAGTGCCCGACAGGGCGACACAGGCTGGCAAGCGCCGCCTCTCACACACCGGACATTTGTGCGAGCACAGACGCTACTCCCAGAGAATGACAAGAGGGGCAGCTGCAAGCCAGCTGGTGGGGGCCAAGGGGAGAACGTGCATCTGAGTCAGAGGGAAGGGGGCAGGAAGGATGGGAACTCAGGCCCCTCCCTTGCCCGCCCACCGCGCGCCAGCCCACCTTGGCCGGGCCGGTCCAGCTGCGCCTCCTCCAGCTCTTCCTTGGCACCTTCCCTCTGGGGCACGTTCACGGGGCCCTTAATCTGGGCCTGCTCCATCTCGTCTTTCTCATTTGGTGGCCTTGGCTTATCTCGGCCGTCCTCAGCCGCGTCCACAGCCGGATTCTGGCCTGCAAGTGCGGCAACGCTAACTGAGCCCCGTTTCCACTTGGCTACACCGCCTGGCCACACAGGGACTGGGCAGTCTTCCCTAGATTGTAATCGCGTTTCCTAGTCGGACGGCAGAGCCTAAGCAGTTATTTTTTTCCTGTTCAATCATTAGCAGCTAAGTAGCACAGAAAACTGTCATTTTTCATGTGTATTCATAACAAAAACATGTCAAAATGCAATTTACACCTAACTGGGTGCGGAAGAGCGAGGCGCCGCGGAATACTGGCCATCACCACCAGAGGGCAGCACGAGCCCGCGGTTTGCTGCAGGAGGCGGGCGGCAGCCTGGGGCACCTGCCTGGGGTCCCCTCCTGCAGGACGTCAACCCTCTGCTCCAGGCCGGTATGGGGGTGGCGCTGGGAGGTGCTCCGGAGACTGCCGCTGGGAAAACCAATGCGCGATGCTGGGGGCCTCTTAGTGCGGACCGCGAAGATCAGCAGCAGGGAAGACGCCTCCCCCACCCGCAAGCGCCACGCCTGTCCGCACCTGTCCCCACACAGCCGTCCTGTGCGACAGCCCACCCGCACGGCAGCCGTGGGCCCCACAGGACCAGGGCCAAAACAGCCTGTCTGGAAGCGGTCGCCATTAAAAAGTTGGCAAATAGGGCCCCTGGGTGGCGCAGTTGGTTGAGCGACTGCCTTCGGCTCAGGTCATGATCCCGGAGTCCCGGGATCGAGTCCCACATCGGGCTCCCAGCTCCGTGGGGAGTCCGCTTCTCACTCTGACCTGCTCTCTCTCACTCTCTCTCTTTCCTAATGAATGAATAAATAAAATCTTTAAAAAAAAAAAAAGTTGGCAAATGGGGCAGAAACTAAACATCCTGGGAAGACAAACTTAAAAAAACCGTCATTTTACCCTAGAGGCTAGAAGTACCGACTGTGCCCCATCACAGGACACGAGCCACCCAGAGAAGAGCAGACTACCGTCCTCCGTGGGCAGCAGTGCTGCTGGCCAGAGGCGAGGCTGGGGGCAGGAGTCGCGGCAGTCCTGCTCAGACAGGCCCCTGCCAGCCCCGAAGGAGGGGGCATTACGCAGGTCGCCTGGACCTGGAAACCCGGGGCAGTGCCCTCACTGATGTGCACGCCAGGCGGCAGCTGGGGACAGTGCCCTCATGGGCCGGCGCAGGGACGGGGCCCTGCCAGGCGGCGGGCCGAGCCCGCAGGAAGCAGACTCTGGACTCTGCAGTCGAGCCAACGGGCTGGTAACGGTAAGCGGGTGAGCGTCGCCCAAGCAGGTGAAAACAGCCCGGTCTCTGTCACACCATTCACCCCTTCCCAGAGGCCCTGGGCTCCAACAGGGATCGTGGTAAATCAAGGCGTCTGTCTCGTGGATCGCAAAGTTAAGAAAAAGGATCGGTAGGGACACCTGGGGAGTTCAGTCTGTTAAACGTCTGCCTTCGGCTCGGGTCGTGATCTCAGGATCCTGGGATCGAGCCCCGCATCAGGCTCCCTGCTCGGCGGGGAGTCTGCTTCTCCCTCTGCCCCTCCCCCTGCTCATGCTTTCTCTCTGATGAACAACAAAAAAAAAAGAAAAGAAAAAGGGCTACAAGGGGAATGAAAACACAAGAAAAGAAAGCTGCCAAGCTATCAGAGGACTGAGTCACCTGTGCATGGCCCCGTCTTGGCAGAGACCGAGGCAAGTCCCCCCTGAGAGCAGGGGCGGCCTGGCCGGCCGGGCTGAGGGGACCCCCGTGCGGGCAGCAGGACAGCAGGGAACTGGGGCGGCGCAGAGTCTCCCACCGGGGCCCTCGGACAGAGCTGTGGGGGCGCGCGCCTCTTCACCACCTGCGGGGGACACCTGGCTGCACGGCAAGGCCAAGGCACCTTGGGGCTCCCGTACACCCCAGCCGCCGGCCCCCGGCCTCCAGCATCCCTGTCCACATCCCATGAGCAGCGTGCCCTGGGCTGGAACCGGGCTCTCCGCACGGACGGTTAGCCAGCGATGCCTCCTGGCACAGTGAACCAAACGTAGCCCCCGGGGCGAGCAATTAAAGAGCCGCCCAGGCCTGGCGGCAGCTGGGGCTGCGTGGACAGCACATGGCCTGGGAGCGGATGGGCACCTCGGCGTCCCCAGCAGTCAGCAGCCACCTCACTTGCCCTCTGGGTCGTGGCCGGGTCCCAGCAACCACAGATGACCCAAGACAGAGCCAGAAGAATCCTGAGACTTCCAGGCGGTGGGAGACCCCATGCTGCCCGGGGCAGGCCTGGCTTTTGCCAGAACCGCACCGCCTGGTGACAGGGGACCTGTTCACCCCCTGACAGAGTGTCAGGCCGGCCGCGCCCCAAGACAGGCCGATGGACGGCTGCCCATCAGGCTCTCCTCTCCGGGGTCCAGCGTGGGTATCGTGTCTGTGATTCCAGCTCAGCAGGATGGACATGGTGCTCCTGGCCGTCTTTGGAATCGGGGATGCGGGCGGGGGGACAACCTCTGCGCCAAGGACATCTGTGCTCGAGCACCTGGGATGGGGGTGCCTGCTGCCGGCGGCCGGCATCGACCAGCCCCTCCCCAGGGACCCAGGGGTCAGTTAAGACAGCAAACACCAAAATAAAGGGACCGCTCCAGTCACACCTAAGCCCACAGATGGATCCGTGTCACCCGGGGGGACCCCGATTCAGGAGACACGCAGGACCCCGGGCCACGCACTCGTAAGGCAAGAGCTGAGAGCCAGGCCCGGCGCATAGGCGACTTTCCTGACCCTCGGGGTGGCTGGGAGAGTGGGCCGGGGAGCCAACTTCTGAAACCCACTCCGCTGGGCGTGCCTGCCAGGGGCAGGCTTGACCGCCGCATTCTCGCATCTTTCCAAGCGCGCAGGACCCGAGTGTCCCAGCCAAGGGGCCACGGTGCTGAGCCTCACTCCTCCCGGTCCCCTAGAGCCGGCAGGGCTCCCCACAGGCAATGGGCAGAGGCCGGCGAGCCGCTCCCTGGGGGCCTCCGAGGGCAGGTCAGGGTCACTCGGGGCTGCACACAGGAAGCAGCGCCCTCCCTGCCCCAGGGGCCCCTCCGACTGCGGTGCGGCTGGGCTGGCGAAGTCACCCTGGAGGGCCCGAGTGACACGCAGGCAATGGGCACAGGTGCCACAGCACGGCGGCCGATGGGAGCCCCATGAGCAGGGATCGGGAGGGCTGCGGTGGGACCGAGCTGCCCCAGCTGAGAGCGAGCTGGGGGAGAGAGTATGGGGCGGGGGGCCCGGCGGCGAGCCCGGCGGCGAGCTCTCACACAGGCCTGTGGTCACCCTCTGCCACCTGCACCACAGTCAGGGCTGAGCTGCTGCCCCGGCCCTTCGCCAGGTCCGACCCCCAGGGCCCTCGTCCTGGCCATGAGGGTCTCTCTGCACAGACAAGCCGCACCCCTGCGGGGTGGCCATGGGGGAGCACATGCACCAGGGGCGCTCCGACACTGACACAGGGTGGGGACACGGGGTGGGGACGCTGCAGGGGAAGGAGGAGAGGGGACGTGGCCGCATTGAGGAGGGACCCAAGCATGTCACAGAGCCTGAGCTGACCCACCAGACCTCCAGGGACGCTCCCAGGAGATAAATGGTCTAATTGGCCTTTTTAACAGAGAATTGCCTCGCAGGGCCCAGCAACCTCTTCCCTCCGCTCTTGCCGCTCGGCACACCAGCAAGCGGAGTCGGGGCCCCGCTCTCCAGGAGTGCCGGGCCACGGGTCCCAGTCCCACGTGTCCCCAGCAGGGCAGGACCACCATGGTCTGTCTGGGGACCGGCTCGGGGCTCCAAGGAAAGCCGGTACCGTTCTGGTCTCCGCACCATCGGAGGCCAATAAAACCCCCCTGCGGGCCGACGGGCAGAAGTCCGACGGGGCGCACACGGCGCAGGCCCCCGCGGCCCCAGCTCCACTTCAACGGGGCAACCCGGCAGTTACGGGGGAGGCCGGGGGCGAGAAACGCGGAGAACGCGCTACCAACAAACGGCGTGTGGTTCTGAGGGGACCATGTGTTCTGTCACGGGCTCGCGGAAGCGATGGAAACCAGATGTGGCCGCGGCCCGCCTCCGCGACAGGCTGCAGCTGCGGCACGGGCCGCGGACCACGGGCGCGCGGTGCCGGGGGACGGGCAGCCCGGAGCCGACCAACGCCGGGAAATCCACAGGCGGCCGAGCCAGGGTCAGCAGCGCCCAAGCCCAGCCCCTCCCACCCCGAAGCACACGAGGCCAAGACCCCAGCAGGGCCGTGGGTGGGGCAGGTGCAGACCACCTGCGTCCCTCTCCAAGGGGACTCCCTCCACCCTAACTGCCGAATCTGTGCAGCTCAGCTTGGGACACTCGGCGGCTTCTGACCACTCTGACCTGTTTCTCCGAGAAACCCCTCCATTCTCCGGGGCCCCCGCGGCAGGGACCCCAAAAGGGGAATCTTTCCACCAGCCTGTCATCCCAAGAAGACAAAAGAGAGCATGTCCTGCTCCTCCGCCCCAGGAGAGACTAGAGTCCCCCAGGGGAGGCCGTGGGGGACACGGACGCCAGCCAGCGGCTTTCCCAAGCCCGGGGACAGAGACAGCAACAAATCTAAGGGCCACGTGCCTTCTGCTGCTGGCAGGCCCGGGCAGCAAGGACCGAGGGCATGTTCAACTCTCTTGCCAGGCTTTCGGGACCGTTTGTCAATCACGGTAGGCCGGGAGACCGGGTTCCTACCTGGGGCAGGCACTCCTTAGCCGTCACCATCAAATAGCACCCGAAACCCACGGGCCAACAGCACTGCCCCCCGCGGGGCCTCCCCCAGAAGGGCAGGCTGGGCGGCAGCCTGGGAAAGCTCAGTCCACCTGGGGGTCTATTTTCAGTGGAGGGGAGTCGGACACGCACAGACACACTATGGGTGTGAATGCCTAAAACCCAACCGTCGTCGGAGCAGAAGCCGCCAGAATGAAGCACACCCCCCCAGTACCCAAGCCTGATGCCACCCGGAGCTGCTAGGGGGTGAGGGCGTGAGGAAGCCCTCCCTGCACCCCTCCCATCTCTGCCTGGGACGGCCGGAGACTCCAAGAAAACTCTCCTCTCCCAACCAACTCTGGACACGATGGAGCCCCTTCTGCAGCCCAGAAAGCCATGCTCAGAAACCACCCTGCACCCCAACGAGCACGGCCACGGGGTGGGGGTGGGGGGGCATGGAGCCACACCGCAGCAGGCCTGTGGCCGTAGAGGCTGCGCGGGTCACCCCCCTCCCCGCAGGCCAGTGGGCCAAGAGCAGAGGGGGACAGCAAACAAAGCCACAGGGCGTCGCTGACCTTGTCAGAGCAAAACCCGGCTCGCACCCTCACCCCCAAACCAGAGCAAGCGAACGTGCCAACACCTACACACCTGCTTACCTGTCCACACATCGAGCGGCAGGCGCCGAGCCCACAGTCCCGCTGTCCCCCGCAGGCGGGCGGCCGTTCCCGGCCCCCGGACACCCCCTGCCTCTCTCTACTGCCCAAACAGGACCGGGGCAGGTGAGACAGCCGAGAAGTACCGCTCGTGGGCCGTGACCCTGCGGTGGTGCTGCGGGGGCGCCGCCCGAAGGCTGTGTGCATACCTGGAAGTCGCATACCTGGGAGCTGAGCCGCCTCCGCCTTTATGATCCCCTCGGCCTCTTCTAGCTGGCCGGCCGGGGCTTCCTCGGCCAAGTCCACGGGGGCCTCCTCGCTCACGGAAAGGGTAGTGTGTGTGCTGACCACCAGGATGCCCAGGCCAACCCAGAACACCACCTGGACGAGACGAAGACCCAAGGGTCAAAGGGGTCGGCCGGTCCCTGCACCCCTGCCCCGTGCAGGTGGGCACAGTGCACAGCGGGAGGCCGTGGTCCGGCTGGCCTCCCCACCCCTCATGCTGGCCGCTAGGAGACGGGGGTCCCCAGCTGGCGAACGTGCCGGAATCATCAGCCCAGCCCGCTAGCACCAGGCTGGCCACGGAGGATGGGGCAGGGTCTCTGCAGAGAGCAGACCCCCGTGCCCACCGCCCAGGCCTCCTGGACAGCAGGGGCCGGAGCCACCTGCACCCGTGGTTGCCGAGGTCGGGCTTCCTGACGGCTCCAGCCAGAAGAGGAAGAATCTCAGGGCCATGCCCGACCCTAAGGGGGCACTTGGGCTTCCCGCACCTCAGCCAACAGCCGAGCGGCGGGCCCAGAGCGCAGTCAGTCTGCCTCCCGCTTCCTCCCACATGGGCCACGCCCGAAGCCGCTGGCACAGACGGGGGGGGGGGGGGGGGGGGGGGGGGGGGGGGGGGG
>CM052804.1:1327999-1344157 GCA_028533885.1 Nasua narica | reverse complement strand
CTCGGCGCCTCTCTGAAGACGTGCGCACGCTGGCCCAATGCACACGGTTATTCGTGTGGCTATTTCTGCCCCCGCCCCGCCCCCAGCCCACCAGGCTGTCCCCGGGGAGCAGGGACGCCTGGTCCTTCGGAGTCTGCAGGACGGCCGCCTGCCA
Organism: Nasua narica; assembly: GCA_028533885.1. Taxonomy (NCBI): domain Eukaryota; kingdom Metazoa; phylum Chordata; class Mammalia; order Carnivora; family Procyonidae; genus Nasua; species Nasua narica. The sequence continues at coordinate 1,344,003 of CM052804.1, read as the reverse complement.
GGTCACCTGCCCCGAGAGCCAGGGAGACCCTGCCACTCACCCCTCCGCAGTCTCAGAGCCAAGATTCAAACCTTTTTCCCCAAAGTCACGTTGACTTTAAAATGGACCGGTTCAGGGGCACCTGGGGGGCTCAGTGGGTTACAGCCTCTGCCTTCGGCTCAGGTCATGATCTCAGGGTCCTGGGATCGAGCCCCGCATCGGGCTCTCTGCTCCGCGGGGAGCCTGCTTCCCCCTCTCCCTCTGCCTGCCTCTCTGCCTACTTGTGATCTCTCTCCTCTCTGCCAAATAAATAAAAATCTTTAAAAAATAATAAATACATAAATAATAAATAAGTAATGAATAATAATAAATAAATAATTAAAAAATGAATGAATGAATGAATGGATGGACCAGTTCAAAAAAACCAGCCAGCCATTCCTGGGTCCAGCACAGCTGGAGGAGAGGTGCTCCCGGAGGAGCGGCCTCCACTCACACAGGCGGGCGAGGCCGGGGGAGAAAGCCTCCAGAACGCATGCTACCTGCGCCGCCGCTCTGCCAACACCGCGCTGGCCAGTGTCACAGAGGCCAAGGGCAGGCCAGGCTCCCGAGGCCAGCCGCACGTCAGCGAGGCCCTGGGGTGCCCCCCGCAAACCCACCTGCCACGGCCGGTGCAACAGGGCTCCCCAAGGTTCGCGCCGAGACCTGGGAAGCCAAAGCGGCATCTGCAGACTCATAACGTGCAGCTTGGGGTCAAGAACTCCTGACCGTGACCACGCCCCCCGGTATCTCCCTACAAGCGGGAGCACACTCAGCCCCTTCCAGGTCCAGCCCCGCATGAGTCCAACAAGACGGTGGTGAGCGTGTCCAGTGTGCCAACCTTCCACGGTTGGAAGGTGGAGGAGGAGGAGAAACACAGCACACTCCGAGGGCTTAGCCCAAGCTTGGCAAGACCCGAGGCTCGGCCTGGGGGCCGCACGCACCATGGTGTCCCGGAGCACCCCTCAAGCCATGACCTGCATGTAGCCTGCAGATCTGTTGAGGTCCCCGACTCAAAAACAAAAAAGCACCTATGGGGGAAGGAAGCGTTCACTTTCACTTCTCACACGTGAGCCTGTCTTAACACCCCACACGGGTTCAAATTCCACACCTCTTGATGAAACACACCTGGAGGCATGGGCTCTGGCCGCCGTGCAACCACACGCCCTGATTCTGGTCTCCAGGTCAAGATGCACCCAGTCCCCAGCCCCTGGATCCCAGCTGGAAGGCCTTGGGTGTCGTGGAGGTCAGTTGGTGACCAGTGTGTGGCTCACTGTCTCCATGGCTCAGTGTCACGTGTTCACTCACAGCCTTCCCGGAGCACAGCGCTGGCCTTGACTGGGGCAGCCCCCACCTCGGGGCCCCGCCAGCAGCTCCTCGCCCCTGCTGGCTTCCGGGCCACAGCACGTCAACTCCCAACACCTCCACCCAGGTCCAGACTGGAGAGACCCTCCAACCTCTCGGATTCTCAGTAAAGAATGAACTCATGATGGCAGAGAAAGTTCCCTTCCGACTCACTGAGGGCGCACTGTGTGTGACAGTCCTCGCTCCTCCTACGGGGGCTGCTTCTCAGGACACCCCTCCTCCTGAGACTCTCTCCGGCCCAGTCCTGACTCGTCCGTCACCCACACACCCCTGTCCGGCTCTTCTCTAGGCGCGTGTCCAGGGAGCCCTCAGGGGGGCCGGGGAGAGCGGCCCCTGGGCCTGATGCCGGGTCCACATCTTCCGCGGGAGCGGCAGCCGGAGCTCCCGGGACAGAGGGAGAGAGGCGCCAAGCGGGTGCCCTCCAGACCGAAGCTCTGTGTGCACCGAACGCCAGCCACATCGCCCCGTCCGCGCCCCGGAAGATTCAAGACGCTAAAGCCGCGTGTTTGCAAAGAGCAGCACGTCCGGACAGCCCCTTCCGGAGCCAACGTGTGATACACAAGTCACCAGGGCCCGGAGTCGGAGGGGCAAACCCCACCACCTCCACAAACGGTGAATGCGATTCAGTGTGCTTTCTGGATTGCGCCATAGCGAAGGAGGCACAGATGGCCACTTCTTTAACACCGTTCCACGTGCGTTCACGTACGCGGGTGTGGAGGCATGTGAACGTGCATGTTCGTTCCCGCGCACGAAGCCACAGCCACACCAGGCTCGACCATCAACACCAGGAGCCCCCGTGGCCCTGCACACTGCTGGCCCCGCGGCCACACACACAGGACCCACAGATGAGGAAAGCGAAGCCCTAACAACGGGAAGGAGGAGGTGAGATCATCAGGAGGTACTGTCAGACTGTACCAAGGTAGGGAGGGCAGGGCTAGTCCGGGAAACGGGCAGGGGAGAAGCTGGTGGAAGAGGGGCCCCGCAGACCGCCGGGGCAGTGACGTGGTCTGGGAGGTGCGGGTTGGACCCCACACCCCGCGACTGCACATAAGGCTGCAAGGTACATGCTGCAGATTTGCCAGAGCGCACAGATAATACTTTCTAAATTAACCTACGGCTTCGAAGAATTCCGATGAGACTGAAAAAAACAAAAAGCCAGACTTAGTTTTGGCAAGAGTCAAATTGGCTAATTCCAACACGCCTATGGAAAATGAGCAGGCGAACGCATCCAGAAATGTCATAAATAAAAGTGAGGAAGAGGGATCAGAATTAAAATGTTTCCCCAGTCGGGTGCCCGGCTGGTTCAGTCAGCAGGCGTGCAACTCTTGATCTCAGGGTCGTGGGTTCTAGCCCCACCCTGGAGGTGGGGATTACTAAAAATTAATCAATAAACTTAAAAAAAAAAAGTTGGATCCAAATTAAAAAAAGAAAGTTTCCAGAGTGATGCGTCACAGAGCGGGGGGCGCTACCACGGCCACGGCAGCAAGGAGCCTGGACGGCGGCACATTCGAATGCAAGTCCCAAACTAGGCTCAAGTCCGCACAAGATCTAATACGTGGGAGTGGTGATACTGCCCAGCAGTGACTGAGCCCCAAGGGGCTGCCATCCATGGAGCCTGCTTATGGCTGAATAAAACACAGATAATCAAAGATTTAAGTGAAAAAAAAATGAAGTCATGAGAGCCCTTTTTTTCTCCTAAAAGAGTACGAGGGACTGAAACTCTGGGACTCGATGAATGGAAAAACATTTGCAATCTGGCAGCAGCAGGCTGGTTAGTCTCCTCGTGCCACCAGGAGCTTCGCAAACTTACTACAATCACCCAACTGAAGACACTGGCAGATGACCTTGGCCACGCAGACCGCCGGTAAGAGCTCAGAGGGTGGAGGTAGGCACAGAAGCCCCGCGGGGTCGGGCTCCTCCCGGTCAGCAGTGCTGAGCACCAGGCAAGAGACGCTTGCGTGACGCTCAGGCAGGTGCCAAGGCTCAGCAGGGAGGGAGGGAGGGCTCTCTAGCAGCCACGACGTGGGCAGCCCCCATCCTCAGAGAAGGGCACCCACAGTCTGCGTGCAATTCTCCCCTAAGGTACACGCCAGCTGTGAGAGAGGCGCACAGAGCAGCTGCTGAGACAACCGAAGCTAAGTAGAGAATTAAGCAATGTGAGGGCAAGGGTGTCTAGCTGAAACCCCGGAAGGGCTGTGCCCTAGGAGTGAGGCAAACCATGAGCAGACTCCCCTTAACCGAACACAGGCCTCCTGCCCATCCTCTGTCTGCTGGAAGACACATCATCCAGAACCTCTGCCATTTTTCAAACACAATGGCCACAAACTACCAAGCACACCAGAAGACAGGACCAAGTGACAGAACACCAAGAGGCTGCAAAGGCTCAATAAAAAGAAATGTTGGCAGTTTGAAACGATAAAGTCTTCCAGTGTTTGAAACAGACGTAAAATTGGGGCACCTGGGGGGCTCAGTGGGTTAAAGCCTCTGCCTTCGGCTCAGGTCATGATCTCAGGGTCCTGGGATCGAGCCCCGCATCGGGCTCTCTGCTCAGCGGGCAGCCTGCTTCCCCTCTCTCTCTCTGCCTGCCTCTCTGCCTGCTTATGATCTCTCTCTCTGTCAAATAATAAAATCTTTTTAAAAAAAATACATAAAATTAAAATACATAGAAACAACGGCACCAAAGGCCAAAGGAGGGTAAATGGAGGCAAAATGTTGTGGGATACTTGCCTTGTCTGTTAAGTGGTAAAACCAACTTACAGTCAACTCTAATAAACCAAGGATCCGTATTAAACTGCTCTGTATAACCATGAGAACAGAAATGGGCAACTCTACCTAACAGAGAAATAAAAAATGAGTACTTAAAATGCTTGATTTATCTAAAAGTCAGCAAAAAAAAAAAAAAAAAAACAGATGGGACTAGTGAAAAATAGAATAAGACGGAAGCCTTAATTCCCCCCAAATCAGTAATTACATTCACTATAAAGAGTCTTAAATACTCCTATTAACAAACTGGATAAAAACAAGACAAAACAAAAGCCAACTGTATGCTATCATCTGAGACACACCATAAATATAAGGGCATAGTAAGATCATAAAAGAAAAAATGAAAAACTTGTATTGTGTGAATATAAATCCAAAACAAAGCCTGGTTCGTCACACTACATCAGAAAGGGCCAACTTCAAGGACAGAAGCATTTCAAAGATAAACAGACATTTCACAGGAAAAGGGTCAGTTTAACAAGATGTAACAGTCCTAAAACTGTATGCTCCTAATAACACAGCTTTAAGATAAAAAGCAAAGACTGATACAGCTAAATGAAGAAATAAACATCCACGATTACAGTGAACTTGTCGTATCTTCCCCATAACTGATAAATAAGATTTAAAAAAACAGCAAGAACACATAAAATCTCACAATCGCAGTCAATAAAGCTGACCTAACCACACACAGCTCACTGAGCAGCCATTGGAGCAAACCATATGCTGGGCCGCAAAGCAAGTCTCAAAAATGTCAAAGCACTGAAATTCAAATTCTTCAGTGTGTGTTCTCCAACCACAATGGGATCGTGCTAGAAATTGGTACAAGAGATTATGAGGAAATACCCCAAAGTCTGAATATCTAAAGAAGTCATGGGCCAGGGGTGCCTGGGTGGCTCAGTGGGTTCAAGCCTCTGCCTTCGGCTCAGGTCATGATCTCAGGGTCCTGGGATCGAGCCCCGCATCGGGCTCTCTGCTCAGTGGGGAGCCTGCTTCCTCCTCTCTCTGCCTCCCTCTCTACCTACTTGTGATCTCTGTCAAATAAATAAATAAATAAAATCTTTTTTAAATGTATTTTTTTAAAGATTTTATTTATTTATTTATTAGGAAAGAGAGAGAGTGAGAGAGAGCATGAGAAGGGAGAAGGTCAGAGTGAGACACAGACTCCCCATGGAGCTGGGAGCCCGATGTGGGACTCGATCCCGGGACTCCGGGATCATGACCTGAGCTGAAGGCAGTCGCTCAACCAACTGCGCCACCCAGGCGCCCAATAAAATCTTAAAAAAAAAAAAAAAAAAAAAAAAAGGAAGTCATGGGCCAAAGAAGACATAAGGAAAACTGGGAAATGCTGTGACTTAAAGGGTCGGGTCAGTCCTTCAGTCCATGGTTTGGTGCGACCCCGTCAAAATCCAACACGGCTGTGCGGGAGGAGGCTGGCAAGCAGACTCAGCTGCAAATGCTAAGGGCCAGTGATGGAAAGACCTAGAAGAAGAATGAAAGTCAAGGGCACCTACCACCCACCGTGAAGACTGACTGTAAAGCCACAGCATTTGGAGCAGAGCCACATGAGGACAAGGACAGACCGAAAGACCAGCAACAGAGGTGTCCCCAGCACTCCACCAGGTACCCGGGGGACAGATGACAGCAGTGCCACCACAGTGCCGGGGAAGGGGGGCAGCGATCAGCTAAGAGCCTTTACCCCACCTCCCCATCTATTACCGACGGAGCATGCATCTGAATGCGGACAATAAAACAAACAGCTTCTAGAACGTAACCTACAAGGCTATCTACAGGACCTTGTAATGGGCGGCACATAAAAGGCATCCAGCCAAAGAGAAAGGTGACAAACGGAATTACACTAAAATGAAGAACGTGGGTGTCCAACTCTTGGTTTCAGCTCAGGCCGTGATCTGAGGGTTGTGAGATTGAGCCCCAGGTCAGGCTCTGAGCTCAGCTCAGAGTCTGCTTGAAGTTATCCCTCTCTCCCCCCTGCCCACACTCACATGAGCACGCTCTCTCTAAAATAAATCTTATGGGGCGCCTGGGGGGCTCAGTGGGTTAAGCCTCTGCTCAGGTCACGATATGAGGGTCCGGGGATCGAGCCCCGCATCGGGCTCTCTGTTCAGCGGGGAGCCTGCTTCCCCCTCTCTCTCTGCCTGCTTGTGATCCCTCTCTGTCAAAGAAATAAAAATTTTTAAATATAAATAAATAAATAAAATCTTAAAAAAATAAGTAAAATGAAGAGCGCCTGCTGGTGACAAAGTATCATAAAGAGCACAAAGAGGCAGCAAGAGCAAAAGAAAACATTTGCAATCTGTATTTCTGAAAAAAGATTTAGATCTCTAAGCTTTTAAAAACTTCCACAAATCATTAGGAAGAAGATAACCCAGTTGGTAAAACGGGGCAAGACCTGCAAGATGTTCCCACGGCTGATAAGCACATGAAAAATGCTCAATGTCCTCGGTCATCTGGGAACTGCAAATTACAGCCCAGTGCACACCCTCGGAAGGGCCAGCACGTGCGAGAGGGACAGCGGGGCCTAAAGCAGCAGGGATTCTAACAGGAGGCCCGGGGCCACCTGGGGAAAGTGGAAACAGCTTGGCGAACTCTACAGCTGGGCAGACCTAAGCCCAGGACCCGGTGAACCTGCCTTGGCGAGTGACCCACACGCCGGACACTCGTGCCAGACGAGCAGCGCGGGAAAGCCCCACTGTGTGCTCCAGGGGCACCGCGCATGTCCCGCCGCGGGGAGAATGGGCAGGCTGTCCCCCCTCGCAGTGACGCGGCTGACCTCAGACGGGACGCTTGACTCACACAAACGTGTATTGTGAGACCATTCACCCCCACTCCAAGGACAAGCAAAACTCTTTCCAAACGTTAGAAGGCAGAGGAGCAGTAGCCTCTGGAGGGAAAGACCGGGAGACGCCCCGGAGAAGCCGTGGCTGCTGCAGCGATCTAAGGCCGCCAGCTCGGCGGCTCCATGGCTGGGTTCACTCGGCAAACGGTCCTCACGCTGCACGGAGAACGGGTGCTCTGCCGTGTGCTTGCTTTACGGTGCTCCTGGAACCCTCGCCGGGACATCCCAAAGAGGAAAAGCTCCCTAAGTCCATAAAAGGTGAGCAAAATGCACAGATGGCTCACGGAAAAAGAAATGCAATAACTCATAAACAAAGGAAAAGCCGCTGGACGCTGCTGCAGGCCGCTGAGGGGGGAAGAGGCGGGGGCTCGGCCGGGCAGTGACAGCGCTGACCTCTGCGTGGGTGAAGGCCTCCTGCGTCCATGCACTCATTCTCCCGGACACGGGGATTCCTCGTCCAGAAAGCTTCCCACAGACCCATTCTCGAATATATCCCAACACTCGTGTATGTGGAGAACGAGCAGGGTTTTCTCTGGGACGGCAGAGCCCGGCAGAGGTGACCTCATCAGACAGTACCCCCAGGGAGACAATGGGGGAGGGGAGCGGGGGGGGAGCGGGGGGGGTCCCCAGAGTGTGCGGCACACACACGTGCGCACGGATAATCCAGTCAGCAAGCGCACACGCGCTCGGGAAAAGCAGTTCAGTCTTCCACGCTCAGATGAAATAAGATGAACACACACACACACACACACCCTGGGCCCGCAGGAACCTCCATACGTACAATGGTGGCGGCTTGGCCTGGCCCTGTGTCTCCCAGACCTTCAGAACCAAGGGCCTCTCACCTGAGGGCAGGGCTGGGCCAGCCCTGCGTGGGGCTGAGCGCGCTCACCTGCGCGGAGAGGGTGTTCCCGTGGATTTTCTTATAGATCAGAGCCGGGCAGACGAAGCAGATGAGGCTTCCCATCATCGCGCCCGTGAGGCCCAGGATCGTCTCCACTGGAAACGAGAAGCGACGGGAGGGGATGAGCGCCAGGGACCCGGCAAGGCGCCGAACGCAGGCTTTCGGCAAGCACGGGCCGGCAAGCGCGTCCTGCCTCCTGGCCCGGGTGTGCACACCTCCGCGAGCCCAGCCTGGTGTGCCCAGAGGCACAGAAGGGGATCCTGGCCACTACCACAGGCGACAGGTGACGGAGCGACCCGCAGCCCCGTGAGAACCAGCGGCCCCACCTTCCCAGCCAGCTCCCTACTCCCCATACCTCAGTTTCCTGGCCGGTGAGATGGAGGCAACGTGGCTCCCTCCCTGGCTTGCGTGAGCCTCAGTGAGGCACGGGGAGCAGGGGCGGCTCCCACGGGGCCCCACGCAGAGCGAGGCCTACAGCACCACGCTGGCCCCTCTCAGAGCCTCCGGGCGCCCAGCGGGGCCTTCGCAGGTGGCTCGTCTTAAATCGCCACCCTCCCCGCCGCGTCTGACAGCGTAGCTCGGGCCCTTCCCACCCCTTGGTGATGTGTCATCAAAACCAGGAGTCAACCAACAGAATCCCACCCGTTTCACCAACCAGGCTGGTGTGCCTGCGTGTCAGTCCCCGCCTGGGGTCACCTGCTCAGGTTTCCACACGCCTGTGGCTCTGAGGCCACTGCACTGCCCCAGGCCTTTCCTGGGGTGCCGAAGGAAAGACCCGCAGACGGTCTCTAGATTTTTCGTAGGGGGCTAGAGAGGGTGGCGTGAGGCTCTGGGTGTCTTGGCTGAGCACGGAGACTCCAGGCAGCGACGGCCCCAGGGTCCCCCCACGTCCAGCAAGGACGGAGGACAGGGGAGAGGACAGAGCGGGCGGGAAACAGTGCCCGGGGCAGCCGGCCCACTTACCGTTGGGGATCAGCATTCCACCCACCATGGTTCCAAACACGACTGACAGGGTGAGCGCTTTAAACCGCAGAGGGGGCATGTAGCCTCCAGCAGCAAAGGTCCCGTCCTTTTGCTGGGTGAAAGAAAACAAAAACAAAAAGGTTTTGAAATGACTGCTTTCCTCCACGCTCCCTCGCGAGGACGCCCTTAAAGGGCTGTGCCGGTGCCCCAGGTGGGTGTGAGCGGGAGGCCGGCAGGTGACCCGAGACGCGGTATGACCCGGCTACAGCATTCCTGCGAGGCCGCGACCCAACAGGTAACCCACGCCAGCAGACGGCCGGGCCGGCTGCCCTCACGTCAGCACGCAGCGGGCAGTTTACGCTTTGTTTCGAAACGTGAGCAGCAACACCGTCCATCTTCCATCGGAGCAACGCATGAGATTCAACACAGGAGCACGGAGCCAGGGGCGGCTCCACGCAGCCGGGCTGGCGGCTTCCGAGTGCAGCGGAGCCCCCGGGGCGCTCACACTCCCCCCACACCCTCATTTCCGGGTGCTTCAGAGAAGAAGAGGGTAAGGCACCGCGAAACCAAACCCAGTTCCTCCTCCTCCAAGGCCCATTCGCCGGGAGCATCTTCCGGTCAGGTAGCCTTGAAGCTTCTAGAGCTGTGCTGGGCGCACAGGCAGGGCTGACCACGGTTCCTAATCCTGGGCTGGGAAACACCACTCCAGGGGAGCCTCAGCACCTTCCACAACCAGAACTTCAAATCACCCCGTTTCCACAATAAACCTTCCCGCGGTGGCTTTCTTAGGATGGACTGGGCGGGGGGGGCCTGCAGCCCAAGTTTTTGAGCGACTGTAGGGTGACAACTTACACTGGGTCTGGCGAGGAGGGGTGCTGGGGCGACCCCTCTGGGCCAAGGACCCCTGCCTAGAAGTCTAGCCAACACGCCGAGAGGAGGGGGGAGGGGAAGCCGTGCGGGTGAAGGTCGAGCGCGAACAGAGGGTCCCACAAAGCTGGAAGAGCAAGAGCGCACAGGCGTCACGGGTTTCCATGGAGACGCCCAGCGAAGGCAGGAGAGCAGTCGGTGAAAGGGCCCTACAGAGCCGCGCACAGACGCCACGTCATCCGTGGGAGGACAGAGGGACGGAGGGGAATTTTCTTCCCTGACTCAACACTGCCTCTAATGCCACCATGGATTGTGTTTCTTAAATGATAAAAATGTATTATATCCAGGGGCGCCTGGGGGGCTCAGCGGGTTAAAGCCTCCGCCTTCGGCTCAGGTCATGATCTCGGGGTCCTGGGATCGAGCCCTGCGTCGGGCTCTCTGCTCAGCAGGGAACCTGCTTCCCCCTCTCCCTCTGCCTGCCTCTCTGCCTGCTTGTGATCTCTCTCTCTGTCAAATAAATAAAATCTTTAAAATTTTTTTTTTAATTAAAAAAAGTGTATCATACACAGAAACATGAATGCTGTTCGTACACAGAGCGCGTGTGCATCAAACCGGGAAAGCCAGGAGCCAGCAGCCCACAGGGCAGACGGGGGTGGGGGGGGTGGGGGCAGGGGGCTGCCCCCGCTGCTGCCCCCAAGGCACGGGCACTAAACCGTGCCACACCTGGTGCCCGCGTGCCGGCCCGGCCAACAGGGTCGGGGATGAGGGCTCAGACTGCAGGGGGAGGGACGGCGAGTCCTTCAGGGCTCAGCTCCGCCAAGAGGGGCTGTCTCTGGTGCACGATCAGCGGGAAGCCAGCCCCGAGGACCGCGCGCCGAGTTCTCAGTGCTCCGAAGGCCCAGGTGCCCACCTTCCCCAGTGTGGTTACCGCACTCACAGTCTCCTGGAGTTCTGGGCCCCCCCGCCCCCCACCCTGTGGCCTAAGCAGTTCCACGTGTGTGGCCACCAGGAGCCCCAGCTGACACCGCAGACCACACCCAAGGACCTCCGGCCGGAGACAGGACACCGCCACGGAGAAAAACTGCGGGAGGCTCTGCGGCCTCCGAGGCAGGTGCGGCTTCACCCCACGTCTTGGGGCACGAGCCGTTACACACAGACCTTCTGTTTTTAACTTGGCAAGAGAGCCAAGAAAAACTCTTAGTTCCAGCCCACACCTCCGAGAACTTCTCATGAAGGACTAAGCGGTTCGTGCCCGCTCGCGCGGAAGTGAGCGAACTCAGCCTCTCACGGCATCTCTGGTCCAGCTGTTAAAAACGTGCAGTTAGACAAACGTAAAAGCAAAACGCACTGACCCCAGTGCCCAGCTGCCGACCTGGCCGTGGTGGGGGCCTGCCTGTGAAGCCGGCTCTTCCGTGCTCCCGGCCACCCCTCACCCCTCAGGGTTTCCTGCTCCACCTCTGATTCGGGGGTGACGGCTGGGGGACCGGGAGTCAGGGCTCCACGCCTCCTGTGTGGATAGACCCCTGTGTGTTCTGGCACAGTCTCTTTTCTCCAAAGTTGGTTAAAAAAAAATCACTATTAAAAGATTTCACTTGGGTACCTGGGTGGCTCAGTAGGTTAGGTGTCTGGCCTTGCCTCAGGTCATGATCCCGGGGTCCTGGGATCGAGCCCCGCATCGGGCTCCCTGCTTGGCGGGAAGCCTGCTTCTCCCTCTCTCACTCCCCCTGCCTGTGCTCCCTCTCTCACAGTCTCTCTCTCTCTGTCGAATATATAAATAAAATCTTTTAAAAACACTAAAAAAATAAAAGATTTCACTTTAACCAAAGCTTTTCCATTTTTTTAAAAAAGATTTTACTTATTTATCGGACAGAAAGAGAGATCACAAGCAGGCAGAAGCAGGCAGAGAGAGGGGGAAGCAGGCTCCCTGCTGAGCAGAGAGCCCGATGCAGGGCTCGATCCCAGGACCCTGAGATCATGACCTGAGCCGAAGGCAGAGGCTGTAACCACGCAGGCGCCCCATCTTTTCCATCTTTAGCTAGGAGAAGCTCTCCCTGCCACAGCCCAGAGAACCAGAGGACCGGCACGAGCCAACAGAAGCAGACACAACGAAGAGCAGCAGAGGAACATTCTCCGGGGAAGTGTCGCCTGAAGGGCCTGAAAACCTTACCTGCTGCTCAAACAGCAGCGTGTTCAAGGCCTGTCGGCATGGCAGGATCATCATGGGGAAGCCCACGGCCACGGACATCATGAAGCCCACTCGCATCATCTCTGTCACCAGGTTGGAGGGAAAGTGCATCAGCACGTTGCCTGCGGTGGCCTCGGTGAAGCTCACATAGCCGAAGCCGCCGACCTGCGGGAGGGCGACAGTGGGGGAAGCACAGTCCTGGAGACAGCCCCGAGCAGCATCCGCAAGGCCACACCACCCGCGGGACCGGCGGCGTGTAGCCTGCGCGCCCACCACCAGAAGGCCCGGCTGTCGGGGAGCCCCCAGTGCGCCTCCCGCGCGGACAGCAGGCCCCAGGGCGGAGAGCGACCGCATGAGAAGGAAGCCTCTGGATCCCCCACAAGCCCGTGGAGCGACCGCCAAACCCAGGGCCACGGGGCAAACCGTGCCCACCGTGGACGGCCACTCCGCGGGGACAAGACGAGCGCGGCCCAGCTGTAGAAACTAACGAGAGCGCGGGCGCTGTGGAGCTCAGGGGCACGAGCTAGAGCCTCAGCCTACTGCTCATTTTACTTGCAGCGTAGAACAAACGGGAACACAAGAACCCGAAGAAAAACTACCAAAATGGAAGGTTATTTTCTTCCTCCGCTATTTCACACTTCCCAGTTTCTATAAACAGACGCGCCCCGTTCCACAGCAGAGCAAAGGTCTCAGAGAAGAAGTCCAAAGACTCCCCACCAGTGTCATGTGGGCCCCCGGATGGGAGAGATACGGCTGCCACCCAGGGCACAGGGGTTTGCAGGCGGCCCAGAGCGGAGCTGAGGGGCGGGTCTGCCCTGTGGCCACAGGGTCCCGGACGGGAAAGGCACAACGGGCAGGCCTGCAGGGGGGTGAGAGCCGGGCCGTTCCTGACACAGGAGAGGAGGGGGCGGTGTGAAGGGGCTCCTACCATGACATAGAAGGCGGTGACCACGTTGAGGGAGCAGGCGAATATGGAGCTCATGGTTTTCACCGAGGGCTCATCCAGGCTGTCGTAGGTGGGCAGAACCTGACTGTGTAAACACGAGTGACTTCACCAAGCAGACACCAGAGGAAGACGCCCTCTGCTCGCCCTTGTCCTCAGGTCCCTGGTCCTCCATCGAGTCCCCAGCACTGTCCTTCCAACCACACCCGCCGCCATGGTAACTCTGGCCTGTGGCTGGATGGTGGGGTGGCCCTGGAGCACCCCCCTAACGAGCTCTCTGCAACCACTCACAGGTGCCACAGAATGAAAGGCGTGTGTCCCGCAGAAGCAGGAGCGTGACCACTGCACGGAGTGCCGGGCGGCGCTAGGGCCACACATGTTTACAGGGGGGCAGGAAGCGGTCCAGAGCACAGCCATCAAAAGAACAGAAAGTTAAACAAACATAAGCAGGGCCGGGCCACCTACCCTGGCCTCGGCGCTGCCAATCGGAGCCCACAGGGACAGAGGGCAGTTTCTGTCCCACGCACGGCCCCGGGCCAGCAGCGCAGTGCTGCCGGGCGGCGGAAGGGACACGGCCGCCGGGCCCTTTGCAAGCAGCAGACGGTCCCTGAGGGGAGCAGTGGGGAGGGCCGGGGAGCGGGGAGGGCAGGGGAGGTCTGTGTGCAGACACGGGAAGGGAAGCTGCCCTCGGGGGCATCCAGATGGAGAGGTGGCCCCTCTCCTACCCGCGTACTGTGGCGTCCCAGCGGCAGAGGCGGGGAGCGCACGACCCGCGGGATGCCAGGGGGCAGGGCGTGTCAGGATGCAGAAGATCGTTGCCAACAAATGGACATAAGCGGAACAGTCAGTGGAGCTAAACCCCAAAAGCACCTTCGAGAAGGTGAGAGGAGATGTCACTGCAAACCAAACAGGAACTGGCAGGAAGAACCAGGCGGCAGGAACTGGGGCACACTGTCCCATCGGGGCAGCCACGGTGGGTCACCACGGAAAGCTGCCCTCCCCTCGGCCTGGCTAGAGGGCCTGCAGGGGACCCGGCACCGACATTCTCAGCGCCAAGCAGGGCTGGGGCACGGTCCATGCCAAAGAGTGACAACTCGGGGGAGCGGAGTCAGATCCCAAGACGGGGACTTCCCTCCCCTGGTCCCCAGCACACACCAGGAGCTGCAGGTACCGTGGGGAGGGGGTCGGGCCCGGCGTAGGGGCATAAATGAACACGGGGAGACCAAGGAGGCGGCCCCCCCAATCCTGCCTGTGGCCCCGGAACCCACCGCGGGGAGTCACAGACGTCCAAGACGATGCACCTTGGCACTCCACAGAGCGTTCCCAGAATGCCCCCCTGGCAGAGGGGCCTCTGGGACTCCCTTCACCCGAGTCAGAAGGAGCGTCCCACACACAGCCCTACCGCACAGACCCAGGCGTCCCTGTGGACCCGGCCCCTCTGTGCTCCGCACCCTCCACGCTGCTTCTCTGGCCATGGGGCCTCGTGGTTCTGCACTCATTTACTAGGAAGTCAGACCAGAAAGGGCCAGACGGCGAGAGCAGAGCAGAGGCCTGGCCCATCCCCACAGAAAGGACACCAGTCATGCAGGCCAGGCCTCCCGGTCACCCAGCAGTCACCAGGCAAGCCCACGTCCCACGCATTCTCGTGCAGAGACGCAGTGGGAGGGGAGAGCTCGGTCTCCGCCCTTGGCAAAAGCCACTGTTTTTAAGGGTGGGGAGGTCAGCAAACAGGTCGCTCCAAGCTCGGTGGGCCCCCTCGCCAGCCGCTCACTGGGGAGAACGTGGGTGCTCTCCGTAAGGCCGGCGCTCCCTTCGAGCAGGACAAACTTCCAGAACCTACCCTCTGACCGAGGACCCAAACCCAGCAGAGGCGGGCTGGCTACTCTGCAGCCACCACCAAAAAGGCCGACCACGGGCTTATTTTTTAACATCCAAACTCACAGACAAAAAGGACAACTGGTAACAAGGTACGCCGTAAGAGAATGTAACTTCTGTCACCGATTATAATGGGGACACTAAACAGCAAGAGCAGAGCGTGTTCTGGTGGAAACTGAGCTGCCAAGAGAGACAGTAAGTGGGAAGCGACGATTTGGATCTCGCATGTGGGTGTAAACACAGCAGCACGAGCAAATTTTATCTGCCACATTAGTTTACGATTGGCACAATACGAGCCCACTGGAGCTACGGGGGGGGCTGGCAGAGCCGGGCCCCCCCATGCACTGATGGTCTTTTCCCGGCCGTGCCGGATTTACGCCTCTCTTTTGAGCGGGTTACCGTTCCGACCGGGCATGAATCACTGGCTCCTGTCACTCGGTGGCGAAGGTAATGCTGCTGGAATTATGGAAATAGCCTGATCTGCATTCACAGAGCTCCGCGTGCCAGAGAGAAAGCACACTCGCGCACGCGCACAGCCCTCCGAAGGCGCCCCGGTGGCAGTCGGAAGTCAATGTTTGTGCAATTTCCTTTTAAATATTCTCACACGAACAGCTCGGCTCTGGCAAAATGCTTGGGACTGTGTGAATCAGATGGTTTGGGGCTGTTCTGTGTTCCCCGCAGCCAACTCTTCTGGGGGGAGGGGGGCGAACTGGGCACTGTCCCCAGTCCTGCCAGCAGCACAACTCGGGAATAAAGTCGAGTTCTCTCTCGATAAAAATACACACGGCTCTCTCCCTGAGCTTGGAGGGGGACAAGTCACAGTGGAACGAGGCATCATGCAATGGTGGCCTGCGTCACCAATTCCGGACAGAGGACGCCCATCTCCCCGCATCGACCCCCACCCCGGGGGTCACCCCCGTGCCTCGGGTCCCCGGGGGAGCAGACGGTACTTACGACTGGCAGGCGAAGGACATGCCGAAGATGGGGATACAGCGGAAGACCCCCTCCCAGCGCACGTAGCTGACCCGCTGCAGCCACTGCCCACCGAAGAGGCCGTGCTTGAGGGACGACAGCACAATCTGCACGAGGACGAGATAGGGGAGCTCAGGACAGACCAGCACACGAGGCACGACTCGGGACCCCCACGCCGGGCCGCGCGCTGACGCTGCTGGGGCCACACAACTGGAAGACGGCCACACGCTCCCCTGCAGCGAGACCTGGTACCGCCGGCCGGGGTCCCGCACGCCCAGTGTGCCGCCCTGCGCTGTGCCGTGAG
>CM052804.1:1287758-1327899 GCA_028533885.1 Nasua narica | reverse complement strand
TGAATCATCTAGAAAACCGTCTGCTCCCTTGTGACCGGGCGCTGGCACCATGACTCCCGATCATGAATTACACAGGAAATGTCTTTCCGCCAAACGAGGAGCCTCCACACCTCACTTCCAGGGGCATCAGCTGGGCCCCCTGCCCGGGCGCCCTCGCTGCCCTGCCGCCCCAGGTCCGGGCGGCCCCCTTGCCCCGCCAGGGCTCACGGGCACGACTCTACCACTTTCCCGGCTTTCGAGCACCTTCCCATCCCCGCCGGGAGCACTCACCACAAACATGAACACGCTGTAGAACATGAGGGCCATGGCACTGAAGGACTGGATGGAGGCCATCATGTTCCTCTGCAGGCTGAGCGGAAGCACGATGCACAGGGACACCGCGAAAAGCAGGAACACGCGCAAGGTGCCGACCACCTATGGGGAGCCGAGCAGGCGTCACCCCAGTGGCTACCCAGAGCTTCCAACCCACAGGCCTGCGACTAACCCCAGAGCGTCCAGAAGCTTCTCCCAACTGACCACAGGCGACTGGCCTCATCCTGCCCCCCGCAACCCCCGCCCGGGGCTGAGAGGCAGCCCTGCAAGGATGTCGCCAGCAGCTGCCGCACGAGCAAGCACACCAAGGCCCCGGGCCCCCAAGCATGTTCTCACCTGAAACCCAAAGAGCCGAGCAAAGAAGTTGGACCCCAAGTCGCCAATCACAACGTAGAAGGCCATACAGGTCCCCAGCATCAGCCCGATCATGCTGCAGAGAATGAGGTCGGGCTGCAGGGGCCCTGTCCTCACAGGAGCCCGCCGTCTCACCTCCCACCCCTCGCCGAGACCTGTCCCCCCGCCGTGGCTGGCTGCCTGTGACTGCCCGAAGCCGGCCGGTAGAAGAGGCGGAGTCCGCCATCGCCCGCCTGCAGGACCGGGGTGCTTCGCTCCTTCCCGCTGCACAAACGCTGGATGACCAGCTCCCCTCTGCACAGGAGGCCGCGCACGTTCTATCCGGGGCTACGAACGTGCCCTGACGCTCCCCGAGTGGAAAGAACCGCCAACTGCTTTCAGAGGGCCGCTCTCCCGCGCTCACGATTCCCTAACTTACGAGCCTGAAAGGGCAGTTTCCCAGCAACTTCTCATCTCACCAAACTACTCCAAAGGGAGAAAGAGAGGACAGTTTCACACGGCCTCGAGGCGACCGTGTGTGCGGCTGGGGGCACGGGGGGGGGGGCTCGGGAGCAGTGCTGAGTTCGCCGAGTTTCCTGTTTTCACATCTTCCCTAGTAGGACTTCAATGGGACTTTGGCCCTCGACACGAATCATTTTAAGGGTAACGATAAATGGCACCTTCAACTCTTTTGTGACGCTGGAGAAAAGTACCACCTGGTAAAGCAGTGCATGTCCGAGATGGGTGGCTCAGGGCATAATGGCGCTCAGGCTTCTCCTCAGGGCGGGTGAAGGAGGACAGAAGGGGACGGAGGAGGACAGAGGTGGCAAAGCGCCACCACGTACCTGGTCTCCACCAGCATCTTCCCTGCCTTGCCGTAGGCGTGCAGCGCTGGCGCAGAGAGAGAGAATTGGCGGTCAGTCCAACAGCACGAAAAGCACACCCGCAAAAACACCGCTGAGGGAAGCCGCGAAGGGCAACTGGGCAAAAACCTGCCGCTCTGGCATTTCAAGGGTGTAAGGAGAGCATTTTAAGATTCTGGTCCCATGCTTTTCTCGGGTCTGCCATCAACAAATGGAAATCACAGAAAAAAGAAAAAGGAGAGAAAGACACAGGCAGTTGGTTCTCTTTTCACTAAAAACAGCAAAGGAGACCCGTCCCCATGAAGTGGTGGTCCCCCACATGCGGCCGTGGGGGAGGTGCGTCCGTGACCAAGGCCGCACGTGCACCCGGGCCGGGGGAGGGTGTGCACAGTGCCGCCACGACTCCACGCTTCCTCAGCTTAGGTTCACTCTCTGCAATGCCAGAGGAAAACTCAGAGAATCCTTTCTAGCAAGGGGCCAGGAGGTCTCAGGCCTGCCCCCCTCGAGGGAGACGATCAAGGAGCCGGGCTTGTGAACAGCGTGTCCTACAGCGCAGAGGAGCTGCCTGTCCCTCCTTCCTGACAGCAGAACCGCTCGGAACAGCAGCGAGATGAAGGGCTGGCTCGGCAAGGCCCCTCCCAGGACCCAGCCGTGGCCCCGGGAACCCCGCATCCCCCTGGCCACCCTCTAGGGAAGTTCCCATCTCCCAGGAGCGGCCAGAAAGGGATGCGCATGACGGCTCAGCCCAGCTTCCCAATCTGAGGAGACTCGGAGAGCAGGAAACGTGTAGCCAGTTGGTGTAAATGAGTCCAAATGACGCTCGTCACTTCCCAGTGACTTAGGAAGAGGTACAGAGTCGCCAAATGCAGTGGAGCTTGGCACGTCACACGGGGGGCAGAGGCCGTGAACAGGCAGAAGGCCGGTGAGCAGCGCCAGCCTTGAGGGTCATGCCGGCCTCCCCAGCTTATCTGGCTCCTGGCCACAGACTCAAGGCCGAGCTGAGACCTTCACGAACTAGACGGCACCCACAGCCCAAGGCCTGCTGTCACCCCAGGGAGGCGCTCCGAGGCTCCCGCGGACAGCCGTTGGGCAGCGCACCTCTGGACGGGACACATAACTCAGTGCTCCGCAGGGGTGGCCCCACTCCCGGCGGCCCTTCTCTGCGAGGAAGGTGAACAGCCACAGCGCATTCCGAATGCTCGGAGCAGCTGCCATAAAAAATCCCAGAACACACCTGCATCCCAGACAGCGAGGTACCAGAAGGTACTTCAGCAAGTCAGGGGACCAAGGTGGGAGGCGGCTTTCTTCACCCAGACACCCAGAACGACATCCTAACGGGGCCGTCCCAGTTTCTGGCCTCCCCACTCACCCCTTTCTTTACCTGGGGTCCCCGACTCCCCACTTCAAGGGCAGATCCCTCAGCAACCTCCAACCCGAGTCTCAAACAGAAACGCCCAGCAGCCCCCGCCCTTAGCCTCCCGCCTGGCAAAACACTGGAAGGGCGGAGGGCGCCCAGGACTGTCCCTCGGGGGAGGAGCCACAGTGACTGGGCCAGCCCCAGCAGGCTGGCACGTGCCTCCCTGGGACAGGCACTCTGCGGCCAACAGCCGGGGCGCCTGGGGACGAGGAGTGGGCATGGCCTCGTACCCGTCTAAGCAGCGCTCTCGTGCAGAGCGGGAACTGGTGTCCCGAGGGCTCTCCCAGCCTTTCCCCGGGAGGCCGGGCAGCAGCTCCTCCTCCTGGGGGCCGCTGCGCGGCTTGCAGCTCCAAGGCTGCTGTGGACACAGGGCTGCCGCGGACACAGGGCTGCCGCTCAGACTTCCTGGTTTAGCGCAGGCCCCTGGCCCCACTCCCGCTCGCTCCGCCAGCCTTCCAAAGCCGCCTCCTCCCCGACGCCAGCATCAGCAGGGCAGAGAAGGCAGTGCGCACGCCCGCCCGTGCTGTTCGAGACAGGAGGCGGACCGCAAGCCAGCCGCCCCCAGAGCCGGGCCTCGGACTACATCTGATTCCCCAGTGCCACCTGCACAGAGGACGAGAAAACATTCGTCGGGTCAACGAGGGTGTAGACTCCCGGGCGTCAGAAAGGTTGGCTCTACAGCCCTCTCACCCAAGCGACGGATCCACGCGTGTGGGCCACACACCAGAGACCAGCAGGGAGAAAACTGGCCAGACAGCCCTTGGCAGGCGCCACCCCAGGCCCAGGAGTGGGCGGCAGGCTGACCAGGACCCCAGACACAGTGCCAGAAGCTCTAGTACACACAACTGAGCACAGAGGCCACGCTCAGCACGGAGGGCCCGGGCCTTGGGGAGGCCCCAGGGGGCTGAGACCACTGGGGGAAACTGACTGGCTGGCGTGCCTATCTCCTGAAAATGAGGTTTAGAAAAGTCTGCACGAGGGCACCCAGGGGGCTCAGTCAGTGAAGCGTCTGCCTTCGGCTCAGGTCATGACCTCAGGGTCCTGGGATCGAGTCCCGCTTTGGGCTCTCTGCTCAGCAGGGACCCTGCTTCCCCCTCTGCTCCTCCCCCTGCTTGTGCTCTCTCGCGCGCTCTCTCTCAAATAAATAAATAAAATCTTAAAAAAAAGAAGTCCACACGACATAGGATACCCACGGCGAGGGAGTGGCAGGTAAGAAGTGGATGAAACTCACCAGCGTGGCCTGAGAGCAGCCCGCCGCACTTCACAGAAACACAGAAGCTCCACCCCGACAGATCCCCGCCTGGCAGAGCGCCCTCCCCAATGGACACCCACGCGCCGCTCACCGGGCGGGGGCGGCACTGGGGTCACGGCCAGGGGCTCACCAAACTAAGGCACCGTGGCAGTCTCACTTGCGACTACGTGTGGCAGACATCCTCCGTGGACCACCCCCCCACGCACACCCCAGCCCTGCCACGGAGCCCGCCTGTGGGAGCTGCATCGGCCGCTCCAGACCCCGCTCTGTCTCCAGCTCTGGCCGCAGGCCCCACGGCCACATCCCTGCCCCCAACCCGCCTGGCGCCCACGGGCCCAGCAGACGACGCATGTTGGGGCCGAGGACTCTGTCAACAAAGGCTGTCTGTCCCGGACCCCGGGGCGCCGGGTCTCAGGCCACCTCTCCAGCCGTGGCGCAAGCTCCCATGGGGTTTCTCACCCAGGAGAAGGCAGAGGATGAGGAGAAAAGATCCTTTCGGTGAGTCTGCCCCAGCGTGGGATGGCCGCAGACCCACAGCGCCCGAGAGAGCATCTCTTCTCTTCCCATCCAGGACTCCTTTGCAAGTGGCGGGGTCTCCATTCTGAGTGACGGTGCGGGGACCAAGGCTGGACCCAGGGCGGCCGACACTGCCCACGGGGCCACGGGCTCTGTGGGAGCTCACGCAATTGAGCCACCTTGTTGGGACCAAAGGCACAACTGAAGGGCGGCTGGAGATCTTCTTTGCTTCCAGGAGCTGGGCTCCAGTGACCGCGAGCAGCCAAAGGCAGGAGCCCTGGGCAGCCACGTTCAAGGGTGTCCGCCCTCTGCTCTCCTTGCAGACTCTCTCATCCAGCCACACCAGTTTGCCTTCTCGGGACTTTCGAAGAATTACTCAGACAGACTGCTGTCAAAAGCCACCAGCCTCCACAGTCTAGGGTCACCTGTCCTCTGTCAGGGCCCAGCCGAGCCCCTCGTGGGACATCTGGTACGGGAACCCCGCCATATGTTGGCCCTCAGAGGTGAGGAAAAGATCACCCTGGAGGCCGCAGCCCTGCAGGCGGAGGAAGGGGCGCCTCAGAGCATACGCCATCCCGAGCTGCGTGAGGTCATCTCAGCGTGGTTCACTTGTAACAGTCACTTCCTCCCACGGCTGCAGCAACTCGACAGCCTGACGGCCCCGACCTCATCGGGGAGGAGGCAAGGAGGCACTCCCTCGGCTCTGAGGTCAGAACTTAGGCCAGAATCTCCGTGCCAATGGAAGACTGACGAACTGCAAGGAAACCAGAGGTGGCACTTCCAAAAGCCCACGTGCAGACCCTGCTGATGTTTTTATTTTATTTGGCCCCTTGGAATGTGCACACCCCTTCCTCTCGCCGCCGCCTCTCTGCTATGAGAGTGTGAGCGGACCAGCACCCCGCCACACACCGGGCAGGGGGGGGGCTTTCATCCGGAGCCCAGGGATTCTCCCCAGCCAGATCTCAGCAGCACAGCAGCCTGAGGGCGGCGGGCAAGCCAGGGCCCTGCCCTCAGGGCCACATGCCCCAGGAAAGTCCAAACCAAAAGGAAGCAGAAAATGCAGCCTCCTCGCCTTTGGGCAAAATCAAAGGAAAAAGACCTAAAGGAAATGAAATTACAACCAAGAGCATCAGGAAACAGCAGCGCTAGAGAGACGGGGGACTGGATCCCAGCCACCAGCCCAGGCCCACGGCCGTCCAAAGTGGGGAAGCGCCACAGCCCCCGGCAGGCGGCCCCGAAGGAAGGCTCTGGGTGCTCGAGAGAGGCAGACAATGAGCAAGTGCACAGGGGGGCTGAGGGCCGCTGGTCCTGCCTGAGTGTCGAAGGGGAGGTTCTCCACGGCTGTTTGCATCAACGGGAAACAGAACAAGTGTCACCTCCTTGGTGAAGCCTGTTGTCTCTAGCAAGAGTTTTTTAAAACGGCATTAAATTTTGGGGCACCTGGGTGGCTCAGTGGGTTAAGCCTCTGCCTTTGGCTCAGATCATGATCTCGGGGTCCTGGGATCGAGCCCCGCATCAGGCTCTCTGCTCAGCAGGGAGCCTACTTCCCCCTCTCTCTCTGCCCACTTGTGATCTCTCTCCTCTCTGTGAAATAAATAAAATCTTTAAAAAAATAAAATAAGAAAATTAATAAATAAAATAAGGAAGAAAACCTGCTGTTCAAGGAACTCTTTAAGCATAAAGTGGAAGGAAAGTAAAGACAAAAAGGAGCAAGGCCCCAGCGCCCAGATCGCAAATGCCGCCCTTCCCAGGAAAGGGCCCGGGGTCGCCGAGCTGCACGCCCAGCGCCGACGTCCTCACCCAGGCCTGCATACGTCCTCCGTTTGCTCAGGCTGGCGGATTTCACCAGGAACATGCAGGACTGGTGGGTCATCCACGAGCAGAAAACCAACAGCAGGGCCCCCAGGATGATGCCGCACTGGAGGGGTGGGAGACAAAGAGACAAAATCAAGTGACCTGGTGCTGCCACCTCATACGCAGGGCTCCTGAGCACCCTCTTGGCCTCCCCTGACCCTCGCCGATGCCAGGCCCCAGCTCTGCCTCACTCCCCTGCCTACGGGCGCCAAGTCTCAACACTGAAAGGCACAATTCCCTGCACGTGGTGGCCACATGCTTTGTGACCCTGAAAAGAGTGCCAGGGACGCCCCTGCCTTCGCGGCCCCTAGTCTTACCGACCAGCTAGGCGCCACCAACGACTGGCCTCCCCAGCTCTCTGCGTGCGCCCCCCAATACACCACCTTCTAGCCACTTGGACCAACAGCTATGAGGGGTGAACACAGTCCGGCGGGAAGAGATGAAAAATGACACTAACGCCTTTCTTATGAGTTAAACAGGCACCATCTGACCCAGCAGTCGCCTTCCTTGCTATTGACCCAGAAGAAATGGATACTCATCTGCCGCTGTTCATAGCGGGTTTATCCGTGATCTAAAAGCGGAAGAATCAGCTTCAGGGCAGGGACTAGGAAGTCTCCGGGAGAGTCTAAAGGGCTAGAGAACTTTTAAAAATAAGCACAGGGTCTTGGGGCTGGGTTTTGAGACTGCGCTAAGGGCAGGGAAAAAACGCAAGGTTGGTGCCTCCGTGGGAACTCCCTTGACTGTGTGTTTCTAACCAGCTCTCTTTCTTCTCTGGCTTCCGGGTCCCCCCGCCAGGAGAGGTACCTGGGTCCCCGTCACAAGTCAGGAGACAGCCCTCCTTTCAAGCGTACAAGCCCTTGAACGCTGCCAACAGCAGAATTTTATAAAATTTCATGTTTGTTTCTAACGTCAATGGTGCCTCGGTTCCTGGGGGCTGCAGCCAGCCTGGGAGTTTCGTAAGAATTCTTGGGTGAGGGGCGCCTGGGTGGCTCAGTCGTTAAGCGTCTGCCTTTGGCTCTGGTCATGGTCCCGGAGTCCTGGGATTGAGCCCTGCCTTGGGCTTCCTGCTCAGCGGGGAGCCTGCTTCTCCCTCTCCCACTCCCCCTGCTGATATTCCCTCTCTCGCTGCCTCTCTCTCTGTCAAATAAATAAACAAAATCTTTAAAATTCTTGGGTGACTCACTTAGAGGTCGTTTCCTTCTTGCTCCTTCTACCTCTGTGTAATCTAAGTGTATTAAATGTATTTGCAGGGGAAAACAATAAAACATAAAAGCCGAAGAAACAAGTGTTTCTTCAACAAGCAGCCTCCACTAGAGGTGAGCGTACACACAGCCTACAAGAAACACCGCAGAGAAGCACACGCGTGGCGTCAGAGCCTGTATGCAGAGGTTCCCAGAGCCCCAGGCAGGATGCCCGTGAATAGCAAAGGCAGAGGAAGAAGCGACAGCACAGCCATGGAAGGGGACACTAGGTCGACGCGAGAAGGCACAGAAGACCTTGCTTCTACAACACAGGGACCCCTGCTGGAGGTGGGACGCTGGGCCCGGCAGGGGGACGAGGGGCTGCTGGCTGTGCTTTGTTCCTTATTTGGGAGCTAATTCCATGTGTTTGTCCACTTTTTGAAAATTCGCCAAGAACACACCCAAGAGCACACCTCTCTGTATACATGTTATACTTTAGTGAAACGGTAATTTTTTTGAAAAGTACCCAAGTTACTAAAACCAAACAGAAAAAAACCCAAAACCATGACGTGGCTGACCGGCACGAACGACACACATCCTCGAATTGCCCCCTGGCCTGCCGCGGTGCTCCAGCCGAGGGGAGAAGGTGCTGCGTCCAGACGCGAGGCGGCCCCCATGCTGACGGGCCCCCAGGACAGGGGGGACGCCTTGCGGTCCAGCGTTTGCACGCGGGCCTCCACCACTAAGCGGGAGCTCTTCCTGGGCGCGTTAGTCTGCCCGGGGCCTTGTGCCCACCACACAGCAGACACAAATCTGCGCACGGCTGAATCACCGGGGTCCAAAAGCGTGCTTCCCAGGAGTCCCACCAGAGCCCTGCTGCCGTGGTGCTTTACAGGCCCACGTGGAGGAAGGCAGCCTTGGACCTACGGAGGCCCAAACACACACATGCCCCGGGAGGCTGTTCCAAGCCAGGCAAGTCGCAGTGTGTCCGGGACACCTAGTCCTTCCAGAAAAGCCCGTGAGCGGCCGTGCACGCTGGCACTCACGGTGCTAAGTCACAGGTGCTGCCCCCGGGGCTCTACAGCGGCCAGAGTCCCTGTCCCCCCGCCCACACGTTTGCCAGCACAGTCATCAACAATGCACATGGGAACTTGGAAGCAATTCAGGCTGGGAGGCTCGAGGTGGGGGATTTATAATCTCCGGATTTAAAAAAAAATTTTGTGCTATTTTCATCCCAAAGATGCTAAGTATGAAAACGCAAGTGTTTAGTCTAAAGTTAAACTATGGAGGTGCCTGGCTGGCTCAGATGATAAGAGAGTGTGACTCTTGAGCTTACGGTCATGAGTTCAAGCCCCACGTTGGGCATGAAGCCTACATTAAAATAAATTTTTAAAAAATTAAATTAAATTAAACCATGAGTGCCCACTTTCAATTTCAAAATGCCCATTTTATTTCCATTTTTCTTTTTTCTTTTTTTTTTTTAAAAAAAGATTTTATTTATTTATTTGACACAGAGAGAGATCACAAGTAGGCAGAGAGGCAGGCAGAGAGAGAGGGGGAAGCAGGCTCCCCGCTGAGCAGAGAGCCCAATGCGGGGCTTGATCCCAGGACCCTGAGACCATGACCTGAGCCGAAGGCAGAGCCTTTAACCCACGGAGCCCCCCAGGCGCCCCTCCATTTTTTTCCCTACTTGGTTTCATCCCCTCAGACTGGTCCTTGGGCCCCGCCTGCCCCTCCCTCGGCTGGCACCCCTGCTCCCCCACAAGCCACCAGCCCTCTCCAGGCGCAGGGGGAGTGGCAGCCCCAGCCCTGGCACACGTGAGGCCCAGGAGTTCATCTTTAGGAAAGAAGTTGCCCAATCGGATAAGTTCACCAACCTCCCTTTGGTAAAGCACCAAATATCCATTTATCTGTGGATTAAACAGAAGCCAAATGGGTCCACACCGCACAAACGGTGGCTTTTTTCCATGCGGCCCTTCCTGTGGGCATGACACCCATTTCTAAAATATATTTCAGATTTTTTTCAGCCGAGGTAACATTTACTATGGTGAGACCTACAATCTGGCAAATTCT
Organism: Nasua narica; assembly: GCA_028533885.1. Lineage (NCBI taxonomy): Eukaryota > Metazoa > Chordata > Mammalia > Carnivora > Procyonidae > Nasua > Nasua narica. The sequence goes on along the minus strand of CM052804.1, from coordinate 1,318,098 downwards.
GGGATCACCTTGGAGCCAACCCCCCAGCTGTGCGCTACAAAAGGCACGTGCCCTGGGGTCAGAGTTTTAAAAAGTAGTAGCAAAGAGAGGGCTCCTGCCCGCTCAGTCCGGTGGAGCCGACCCCAGATGTCGGGGCCGTGAGTTCGAGCCCCACGTTGGGCCTAAAGATTACTTAAAATCTCAAAAATAAAAAACTACAATAATAAGGAGCAAGAACACGCAACCCTGCGGTCGCTACGCACTTCCGAACCTGGGGACGAAATCACGCACGGTGCGAACCCTCCGGCCACCGCCCCGGTGCCCCCGCTCCCACACCGGGGAAGCCACAGAACCCCCTGGGATTCCGGCCGCAGAGCCCGCCCAGCGCCTCCACCCGGCCCTGGCGCCCCCGGCCCGGGCTTCCCGGGCCGGCCAGGCCCCAGGCCGCGGCACTCACCTGTTTGAAGCAGAAGGGCATGGTGAGCACACTGACCCCTACTATGCTGTTCACTATATTCGTGATCAGCCCCCAGTTGGAGGCGGCGGCCGCCGTCATAGTGCGGGGTCTAGGGCCCGGGAGCCCCGGCCCGAGGCACTGGGACCACGGGGGATGCGAGACCCTGAGAGGGACGGGCGGCTGCCTGGAGGAGGCGGCCTCACGGGAAGGCGGCAGGGACGGTCAACCTCCAGACCCCGCCAGGCCCTGCGGCTGCCTCATGGCATCGTCCCCCACTCGCTGTCGCCGGCCGCCTCCGCGTCCCCGTGTCCCCGTGCCCAGACGCGGAAGAGCAGCCAGCGACCATCCAGGGCCACCTCAGCCGGTCCTCACGACCGCCTCTAAGCGCACACTTCCGCCTTCCGCAGGCTCCTCTGCCCGGAAGTGACGACACGGGGGCGGGGCTCCGCGGGCACGAACCAATGAGAGGCCGGCCTGGAAGGGCAGGCGGGAGTCTAGAGAAGCTGGCGAGGGAAAGGACGCGGAGTAGCCCGGCGGGGCGGGTCTCGGCGGATCCCAAACCAATAGGAAGCGGGTGCGGGCTTACACGGGGGCGGGGCCCGTTACGGGGGCGGAGATGTGGGTGGGGCCGGCCGGGCCACGGGGTCCGGCACCTGTCCTGAGCTTCAGGCTGGTTTTCCCGCGGATCTGGAGTCTTGAGCCTCGCCTTGCAGGAACTGGAGGACAAGGTCAGTGGCGGTCAGGAGAGAAAGGGCAACGCGGCGCCTTTCGGAGGGTTTGAAGGGTTCACTTTCCGCGATTACTCCGGGACGGATGTGCGGGCGTGTGCTCGGCACCCTGGGCGCGGGGACCGGGACTTGCTTAGCTGTTGGAGCTGCACACTTAACCTGTTTGGAGAAGTTAGCCCCCACGGTTTGCGGGCGACACGCACAGGCACAGAGAGGCTTGGTCACTCCGCTAAGGGCACACAGCTCTTAGGAGAGAGCATGGGGATCTGCTCCCTGGGTCGGCGCCCTTTAGAAATGCACGCGGATCAGCGCCAAGAAGAATGTAACATTCCCACATTAAAGGAGCAAAGGAAATGCTGTGGGAGGACAGGAGGGGTAGAGAACAAAAGGACCAGAGAAATCTAGAAGGGCTTCAAGAAGGAAGTGCATTCTAGGCGGGGCCTCGAGGAACAAATGTGAATGGAGGAGGAAGGGCGTGGGGAGAGGAGAGAACAGAGAAAGGCCCTGATACATTTGTGAATTCCTGGCACCTGGCAGATACTCACTGTGTGTCTGCTGAAAGCATGCACAACGACAGGAGGGCTGGGAAGGAAGGACATTCTCAGGACAAAGCAGGTAATTCCAAGCAGGGCGGGCCTCCACAGGAAGAATTTAAGGCTGCTGGGAGAGGATATAGGGGCTCCGACAGTTGTGGTCACATGGAGGACCTTATATCTTAGAACAGAAGCTGTTTCCTCAGCTCCACTCACAGCAGCCACTAGGTAAGGAAGGCTCTGTAGCACCCCCAGGCGTGAGGAGAAGAAGAGGGAATACCAGGTAAGGAGTACTTAATTCAGGGGTGCCTGACTGGCACAGTCGGTTAAGCCGAGGACTCTTGGTTTTAGGCTCGGGTCATGATCTCAGGGTCCTGGGATCAGGCCGCCAGTCTCCACCCTCAGCGGGGAGCCTTCTTGAGACTCTTTATTGATTTTTTAAAGATTTTATTTATTTATTTGGCAGAGAGGTAGAGGGTACAAGCAGGCAGACCAGCAGGCAGAGGACGAGGGAGAAGCAGGCTTCCCGCTGAGCAAGGAGCCCGATGCGGGGCTCCATCCCAAGACCCTGAGATCATGACCCCAGCCGGAGGCAGCCGCTTAACCACCTGTACCACCCAGGCGCCCCCTTCTTGAGACTCTATATTCAAAGCCAGAATAGTACGTGCCATTCGCTCGTCTTTAGATAAATCATACATACATTCTGTAACCTTTTTAACTTTTATGATAGAGTATGAAGCTTGAAGGTACGTTTTAACTGGGAATAATGAATACTCATGACTCCACCATTCAGCTCTAAGACAGAATATTAATAGAAACTTAGATACACCCTTTGGCTGTCCCTCCATGTGCCCACCTTCCATTGGTCCTCTTCACAGCTGTCCTGGGATCTTTATTACCCTGGTGATATTACATTATCACTCTACTACTTTCCTTTAGAGGTTTACCGCCTGTGGGTATGTCCCCAGACCATGAACATTACTATTTGTGTTCTAGTTTTCATTTATTCTGTCTCCCGAGTTCTGCCAGCTGCCTGGGATAGAGAACTCACTTCCCAGCCTCCTTTGCAGCTAGGGGCGCTTCATCCTACTGTTCGCAACATCGGGGTCATGGCAGGAAGCCTCTTGGGCCACATGGACCATGGTGGGAGTGGAACAGTGAGCTGGAAGGAGCCTGGATCCCTGGACGGCATCACAGAGCAGAGCCGCCATCCCGTCACCGGACTGCCTCCTCCATATTGCCCCGCCAGGGAGAGACAAAGTGCTTTGTCTCAAAGCCATTGTTAAGGCATTGTTATTTTGGACTTTGCTGCGGGAAACCAAAAGTTATAGCCTAACTAATTCAACAGGGTGTTGGGGTAGAGCGTTTTTGCATTTTTTATTTTTATACTAATGGATTTATACATATGTATTCTTTTGCAACTTCCTTTTTCACTCAACTGTTGGCAAGATTCATTGTCAGATTGCTCCTCGGAGTCATTCATTCTCCCTGCGCTCTGGAATTCTGTTGTTCGAACAGCCCAGATTACATGTACTTGCGCTCCCGCTGAGGGCAGCAGAGTTGTTCCCGGTACTCGCCCTTAGAAGCAGTGATGCAGTGAACGTTACGGCATCTGTCTCTTTCGTCCCTTAGAGTTTCTCTCGAGTAGAGACCTAGAATGGAATTGTAGATTCAAGAACATGCATACCTTTGATGTTACCGGATTGTGCCAAATTGCTGTTCCAAGTACTGACAAGAGTCCTTGCTAGTTTACATCAGAGGCTGGAAAACCTTTTTTGGTAAAGAGATGGCGGGGCACCTGGGAGGCTCAGCCGGTGAGGCGTCTGCCTTCGGCTCAGGTCATGATCTCAAGGTCCTGGGATCGAGCCCCACATCCCACATCGGGCTCCCTGCTCAGTGGGGAGTCTGCTTCTCCCTCTCCCTCTGTGTGCTCACTTGCTCTGTCTCTCAAATAAATAAATAAATAAATCTCCTTTTTTTTTTTTTTTTTAAGAGTCAGATAGCATATATTTTCTGCTGTGCAAGCCATATGGTCTCGGTCACAACTATTGAGTTCTGCTATTGTAGCTCGAAAGTAGCCCTCGCCAGTACATAGCAGAGGAGTATCTGTGTTCCAATAAAACTTTATTTGCAAAAGCATTGGCTAGCCCAATTTGGCCTGAAGCCTGTACATTGGGGTCCCCTGCTCTAAATTGTCACCTTCGTTTGGTATCATCAGGGTGGCCAAGCTGGGGAATAAAATGAGATCTCCTTGTGGTTTTACTTTGTTCTCCTTAATTACAAATGAAGTTAATCACCTACTTAAATTTTATCGTCCATTTTTATTTCTTTTATTGAATGCCTGTTCATTTTTACCCATTTTTCTAAATAGCTTTTTATGTTTGTTCTTGGGAATTTTGAGGAAGTCTCTATGTGCTTGATAACTTACCCTGTGTCCCTCAGTTTGGGTTTCTCTAATGTCTCCTCGCTGTATTAGTCTTTCATTGCTGTTGTAACAAATCCTTGGGAACTTACTAGTATACTCAACAGAAATCCCTTATCTTACAGGTCTGTAGGTCAGAAGTCCACTATGGATCTCATGGGGACTGAAATCTAGGTGTAGGCAGACCACCTCCTTTCTGGAAGCCGGAGGCAAGAATCCATTTCCTGCTCCTTCCGTAACTGGCAGACTTCACTTCCTTCGGGCTGTAAGACCAAGACCCCTTTTCCCGCCAGCTGTAAACTGAGGGCCATCCCCAGATTCTAGGGGCCACCTCATGGCCCCCTTCCTCCACTTTCACAGCCAGCAGTGGGGGAGGACCAGCTCCCTCTCACAGTCCATGTCTCTGACCCAGCCACGGAGTTTTCCAATTTTAAGGAAATAGGATTAGATTGAGCTCCTCCGATAATGCAGGATAATATTTCTGTCCCCGAGTCTCAGGTTCCAGGGACCAAGAGGTGCACATCTTTGGGGAGGCCATTATTCCACCTATGACACTCATTTTGAGATTTAAGTTGTGTTTCTTTGGCAGGAATATCATAGAAGTGGTGCCTTGTTTTCACCAGACCCTATCAGGTGCTGTAAGATTTTGCTTTGTCCAATTACAGATGATGTTCTCTTGGATGGCTTGATTAGATCGGCTTCTCCACTGTAAAGTTAATCCCTTCTCCTTTGTTTTTTGTTTTGTTTTGTTTAAAAGATTTTTATTGGGACGCCTGGGTGGCTCAGTTGGTTGAGCGGCTGCCTTTGGCTCAGGTCATGATCCCGACATCTTGGGATCGAGTCCCGCGTCGGGCTCCTTGCTCTGCAGGGAGCCTGCTCCTTTCTCTGCCTCTGCCTGCCTCTCTGCCTGCTTGTGTTCTCACTCTGTTAAATGAATAAATAAAATCTTTAAAAAAATAAAATAAAATAAAAGATTTTTATTTATTTATTTGATACAGAGAGAGAGAGATCACAAGTAGGCAGAGAGGCAGGCAGAGAGAGAGGGGGAAGCAGGCTCCCTGCTGAACAGAGAGCCCGATGTGGGGCTCGATCCCAGGACCCTGAGATCATGACCTGAGCTGAAGGCAGAGGCTTTAACCCACTGAGCCACCCAGGTGCCCCAATCCCTTCTCCTTTGTAATTAAGGACTGCTTTGGAGGCTGGTAATTTGAGACCAAATATCCTGGTCCTCATCAAACTTCCAATTCATCAGTTTCTCTCTATCAGTGCAGACTCACGGTTTCCTATTTTATTCGGTAGGGTACGGTGCGTGACTAGCGCTGTTTTTCCCGATGCTCTCACTACCCCAGACCTGTACCGCGAGGGCCCCTCAGCGGGCTTCTGGGTCCTTCGGTGTGTCCCTGTCATTACCTGAGCACTTTTTTGCTTTCTTGCTCCATAAGATGTCCCCAGCTCATCTCGTCCTTGGCTGCCATCAGTCATTTCCCCAAGGAGCCCTGGTTCCCTCCAGTGGAGAATGGTCCTAGAAGCCAAGATCAGGGGACACCTGGGTGGCTCAGGGGGTTAAAGCCTCTGCCTTCAGCCCAGGTCATGATCTCAGAGTCCTGGGATCGAGCCCCACATCGGGCTCTCTGTTCAGCAGGGAGCCTGCTTCCCCCTCTCTCTCTGCCTGCCTCTCGGCTTACTTGTGACTTCTCTCTCTCTGTCAAATAAGTAAATAAAAATCTTTAGGGCGCCTGGGTGGCTCAGTTGGTTGAGCAACTGCCTTCGGCTCAGGTCATGATCCTGGAGACCCGGGATCGAGTCCCATATCGGACTCCTGGCTCTGCGGGAAGTCTGCTTCTCCCTCTGACCTTCTCCCCTCTCATTCTCAGTCTCTCGCTCTCTAATAAATAAAAAAAAAATTAAAAATCTTTAAAAAAAAAAAAAAAGAAGAAGCCAAGACTGGAGCCCCGGTGTGCCCCAGGCGCGGGGCGCCACTACGCCTGGGCACCTCAGTGGACAGAGCTGGGAGGCTGGTGTGTATGTACCGCACACTCATGTCTGGACGTCTCCCGAAGCCTGTCTTGCGTGTATTGAAAGCCACAAGTTCCCAGCGGGACCTCCAAACACCCCCGGAAGTCCAGGGCCTAGAAGTCCCCCTTCTGCATTAGTAACTCCTGGTTGATGCTTTCCCACCTTGTTTGGGCTCCAATACCCTCCCCTTGGCTGCCTTCACCCCCACCTGGGCCCCCCGTGGGGACCGGTTCATAGTGCCACCTAATTGGCCGCACTCGCCCGGGAGAACCCCAGGGGCTCGCCTGACGAAAGCCCGTGTGGAGGAGAAACTGGCCCTAATCCCAGCAGATGCCTGCAGCTGAAGAAGGCGAGAAGCCCACCTCGGACCCTCCCATGCTCACCCTCGGCTCTGACCTCTGTCCCTTCCCACCTGGCCCACGGGAAGGCCACTCAGATCCTGAAGCCCGGGCTCTGTGTCGCCCTTGGGGAGACCCTTGGCATGAGCCCAGCCTTCTCCAGCCTCTCTTGTCCTCTGCCCTTCTCTGTCGCATGGCCGGCCCAGCGGGCACGGGGGCCCTGGACACGTGGAGTTCCTGCCAGGCTCCCCTCGTGCAGAAGCACCCTGGGTCCTGGGACCAGAGGCCCCAATGCCCTTTTGCCCCAAGCTCTCTTCTCCTGGAGCAAATTCTAGAACTAGAGGCACCGGGGCGTCTGCCTCAATGCTGGCGTCTTCCCAAGTTCTTAGAGCTTTCTCGTCTGCGCTCCACAGCGTCTGCTCCAGCGGTGGGAGGAGGGGCTGCGGGGAGCGGGGTGTGAGGGGCTGCCGTGACCAGAGCCTCTGGGGTCGGGTGTGAGGAGGCAGCCCCTTGAGACTGCTCGGAGGCCCGAGGCCATCATTGCATAGCCTCCCCAGTGTCTTCCCGAGGGGGGAGGAAGGAGCACAAAGGGACAGGCCCGGTGGGGACAGAATAGAGGGGCTGGGGTCCCCGCCTGCCTCCCTCCCCACCGTGCCTCTCTGCACCGGCGCACTGAAGAAGCAGGACCCTTCCCTCCCAGCTGCTGGAAGGCAGAAATGAAAGTCCCCCCAAAAAACTTCCTCACTCCTTTTTGATCCCCGAGAGTGGAAACCATGCGGGGGCTGGAGTCAGGACTTCTGTGTGACTGGGGCGTCCCGTGGAGGGGGGATGGACCCTAGGTCCTGCAGGAAGACCCTGCACGGCAGAGGGGAGGGAGGCCCTCTCCTGGGGCCTCGGTTTTCTCACCGGTGGAGTGGCCAATCAGACCAGAGGGTCCACGTGGCTGGACTTGTCGGGGGTGCGTCCCCATGCGTCCATCGGCTGTCTCTCTCCTGGACCGCCACAATCTTCTCCCCACGGAGGAGCTTCTACTCTGGCCTTAGAGAGAGTGCAACGGCCACCGTCCCCTGCAGAAGGGCCCAGCAGCCTTGGCCGCCCCAGGGGGAGGTGTGGCCTGCAGGGATGAGGAGGGGGGAAGGGGTCCCCGCCTGCCGTCCTCTCTGGCCCCTTCAGTGGAAGCTGCCCAGTCTACGCTGGCCCACCTGGTGGGCCCCAAGAGCCGGGAAGTCTCCCCTGAAAGGTGTGCCCCCAGCTGGCTTATCCAGAAAGCACAAAGCCCGTGGGCCCCGCCCAGGCCCTGTGACCCGCCGTGGATGAGGGGAGACCCTGGAAAGTCACGTGATCTGGCCTCTCATGGGACACCCCCTTCTGGGGAGGTCCTTCCCTTACCCTCGAGAGGTCAGAGCTCCCCCAGGTGGCCCCAGTGGGCCCCCGAGTGATGAATTACTGACTTTCCTCTGCCAGGTTGGAGGCCAGGGCCCTGATGGGGGAGGTGCGGGGGATGCAGCTGGGGGCCCTGGGGCACGGTTGGGCCGTACCCAGGCTCCCCCATCCAGCAGCTGCGGCCCCCCAGGCCCCCTGCACCCATGGCTGTCCTGCCGTGAGCGGGACCGTGGGCCTCGGGGAGGAATGCAGGAATGTGACATGCCCAGGCAAGGGACAGGGCTTCTGAGAGCATCCCCAGCTGTGCGGAGGCCCCAGCAGATGGAGGCCGGGTAATTAGAGCCTGCGACAGCCTCGGGGAGATGGAGTCCAGCAGCACAGGTGGGAGATGTGGGACGTGCTGTCCCTGGGGGCCCCGGGCGGAGGGCAGGGGCCGGGCCCTGGGGAGGGCGGCCTTCATGGGGGCGGGGGTCTGGCCAGGCCCCCTGCGTTCGAGTTCCCGGGGAACTGAGTGTACCCTCAGGCCCCTCCCGTGGTGGGGAGTGGTCTCTGCCTCCGAGGCAGCCGCAGGACCCCTGGCCCAATGAGGGGGGAGGCGACCTCAGCCCTCCTCTCGCTGCAGACCTAGGCTCTCCCCACCTTCCCGCCGGCGGGCTGCACCCGAGCCTCGGTTTCCCCCCCGAAATGTGGTGCTCACCACCCCCTCCCGCGGCCCAGGCAGGACACCAAGCCTCACAAAGGATCTGCTGTCCAGCAGGCCCCCATTCCCAGCGCGGCCCATCCCTCCCTCTGGAAGTGGCCGCAGGGCCCTGGCTACCGTCTCCGCAAGTGAAAGGGCAGCCTCCTCTCCTGGACTGTTGGCGGCCCGCAGGCCCTCGGGCCCTGGGCCAGGGCTGGTGTCAGGGGTGAAGCAGGGCCGGCGTGAGAAGCAGCAGGCGTATTCACAACGCGGGCACTGTCCCTGCCGGCTGGTGTCACTGTCACTGTTGTCTGGTGCCCAGACGAACACAGATGACGTTTGCATATAAAACAAGTAGGTTCGAGGGACGCCTGGGTGGCTCAGTTGGTTAAGCAACTGCCTTTGGATCAGGTCATGATCCCAGCGTCTTGGGATCGAGTCCCGCATCGGGCTCCTTGCTCCGCGGGGAGCCTGCTCCACTCTCTGCCTCTGCCTGCCTCTCTGCCCGCTTGTGTTCTCTCTCTGTTAAATGAATAAATAAAAAAATCTTTAAAAAAAAAAAAAACAAGTAGGTTCGTGAGATTCCAGGCTGGGGTGGGGGCTGGGGGCCTCTGAGCCCAAGTTCAGTCACCACGGCACAGCCAGGGACCCCCAGGGTGGGGACTGATGACAGGTCCCCCAGATTCAGGGTCCTGGCCCAAGTCCCTCCCAGCCGTCTGTCCCCTCCCCTCCACACGGACGACTGACTACCCTGTGCTCGACATCCTGTGGGCATGGAGGGGGCCCGGACACACGAGAAGACAGTCACAGGACAGAGCCACGGGAAGCTGTCCCCACCCTTCCTGGGGTTCCCCAGCCCCTAGCAGGGGGTCTTGGAAGGGACCCTCTGTGTGGTGAGCTCCTCCCCAGGGGCTCAGCCACAGGGTCACCTCCGTCCCACAGCTGACTGCGCCCCCAGCCCTGGGTAGGAGCCGGTCGCCTCTGTCCTCCTTCCCTGGCCGCGGTGTTTTTGTTGGCTATTTAACGTCATTCTAAGTACAGAAAATTGTAAAAGCTCCTGGCACATGTTTCTGGCTTGCGCTCACGGCGTGTGACGCTGGTCTGCGCCTCAAGTACAGGCAGGAGCACTGAGGTCACGTGATCTGCCCGCGCCTGCTATCCGGGCTCCAGCAGGGAGCTAGCTCTTCTCCTGCCGCTCCATCGGCACCCGGGAAACAGGGCAGGGAGGGCCTGTAAGGGGTCTGCAGCCCCGCCATCCCGCCCCCTCCCGGGCATCGACGTGGTTTCAGGCGGAGGGCTCGATGGGCACCGAAGGCACCAGTGAGAACGGATATGGGGCCCCTTGGTCTTGGGTGTTCTTACAGCGCATCGCCCTCTTCTGCGTTTGGATGGATCTCTGGTTCTAAGGGAGAGGGGAGACCCCAGAGGCTGTAGGTGCCCCCCAGGCTTCCTCGCACGTGACACGCACTTTGAGGTTCTCGTGTCATGGGCCCCCAGAGCTGCTCATGGGGCTTCTTGGACTCTGTGCCTACAAGGCACACGGCACGGCGGGGGGCGCACCTGGCACGCCGTCTCCGCTGTCCACCTGCTCCAGGGTCCCCCACACAAAGCACAAGGTAGAAGAGGGAATTTCTCCAGAATTTCAGGACAATGGCAAACCACAGGGCCCTCTCAGGGCCCTCTGAGCATGGGGCCCGTGCAGTCTCCCTGTTTTTTGGAAGACTCTTTTTTTTTTTTTTAATTTTATCTATTTATTTGACAGAGAGAGATCACAAGTAGGCAGAGAGAGAGGGGGAAGCAGGCTCCCCGCTGAGCAGAGAGCCCGATGTGGGGCTCGATCCCAGGACCCTGAGATCACTACCTGAGCCGAAGGCAGAGGCGTTAACCCACTGAGCCACCCAGGCGCCCCTCTTGGGAGACTTTTGCTAAAATGCCAGTAGTGGCCTGAGGGTGGGGGGTGGGGGGCTGGGAGAAGGGCTCCTGCGGGACCTTGGGAAGTCCCTTAGAGGTCAGTGTTGGGTGTTGGCGTGCCCCATCCTATCGGATCCTCCGCCCCTAGTGCAGCTGCCATAAAGCACAAGACGGTTCCTGCCTCTCCGGTTCACAGACAGACGGAATGAGCCCTATCGTGTCAGGGGCACAGCTCCAGACTCCAGCCCCCAACTCCTGGGCCCAACTCTGGTCTCTGACCTCCTCGAGCCATGCATCTTGAAAAAACCAAGACTTCCCTGGCCTCTGCCTAGCAGACCTGTCTTCCCTGCCCATCTCGAAGCTCCAGTCTCCTTCTAGAAGCCTCCCTGGCCCCCTCCTTCCCCCAGCTGGGTTCTACCAGCCCAGAGTCCCCTGGACTTACATCCTGCTGTCTCTTCCCCCAGATCGGGGCTAATGCAAGGGCTTGTGTACCATTGTGGCCTTGGTACCTGGTACCAGGCCTGGAGTAGTATCAGTGCCCTATTCAGGAAAGTGAGTAGGGAGAGATAGGAATAGATCGATAAGGACGGATGAGTGGATAAATGGACAAATGGATGGATGGATGGATGGGTGAACATGTGGATGGATGGGTGCGTGGGTAGAAGAATGAATGGGCAGGTGGGTGGGCAGATGAACGAATGATGGGTAAATGGGAGGGTAGATGGGTGGGTGGGTAGATGGGCGAGTGGATGGATGGATGGATGGTGAGGGGTAGATGGCTGGGTACATGGGTGGATGGGTACGTGGATGAATGGACAGGTGGGGGGTGGGTTGGTGGGTATAAACTAGACTACAGTCCCCTCCCAGTGGAATCTGAAGGCCCAACCTTGGTAGGTTTATCTTGGTGGCTTCTGTATCAGCCAAATGCTTTCAGTCACCTTTTGGTGACAGCAACCAGCACCGTTCTCACTGTCGGTCCGGTTGAAAGGATAGTGGGATCTCTCCCCGCGGACACGGGTGGCTAAGACGCGGACTGGGGAAGAGGACAAGCAGGAAGGGCATTAGCTACCTTTTAGGAGGCCCAGCCTGGACAGGAGACCCGGGCAGCTACACCAGGAGGACTCTGCCTGTGCCTTCACCCGGCGGCTCGGTCCAGGGCCGACACCCGGAGCCAGGGGAGGGCTGCCGAGGGCTGGGTCACACACGTGTCCTGGCCGCCAGGGAGGTTGAGCCCAGCGTCTGGGTTTCCCTGGGTTTCCCTGATGCAGAGACCACAGAGCTGTGCAGGGGGTCGCCGCCAGCTGAGAATCATGCAAGGTCCCTGCTGGTCTTGGGGGCAGAGCCCACTGCTCGGGTGTGGGGGTGCGAGGGAGCACTCTGCCCCTGGGAGCCCCCAGTAGGCTGCGTTTGTGTCTCCCACCTCACAAAACCACGCGGAACCAGTGGGGATACAGAGAAAGACCCCATGGCCCCAGGTTCCCAGAATTCTCTTTGGGAGGGGTGGGGGGTAGCAACTGGCAGAGGGGGGTGGGGCGGGGGCCACGTGGCACTGAGCTTTCATCACTCGGAATGTCCACTGAAAGTTTCCTAGATGTGTCCGGTGCCACTCTTTAGAAGATTGCAACCTCGTCAATTGTACGCAAAGATTCTCGTTATTTCAGGAGGCAGCTGCTGAAGGGGCTGCTCCGTCCTCCAGACAAGACCGGGGACGAGGGCCCCTTGTCCCCAGTGCGCCCTGAGAGCTCAGCTATGGCATCCAGGAAAAACTCACTTTGAGAAACATAAGTGGACTTAACATGTAAGAAACGCGATTACCCCAGGCACCCTCCCTTGCAAGAGGGGAGGCGCTGCCAAGGGATGAACCCCCCACCCAGATGTGGCCCCAGGATGCTCCCAGGTGCAAGGGTGGGCTCGCCCTCCCTCCAGGGAATCCGAGTCGCTGTCTGGGGAAACACAGGGACGGTCCGGTGCCCCAAGTCCCAGGCGAGCTCCGCCGTCAGCTCGCGCCCCCGGAGGGGGGCAGAGGGTGGGACTCCCTTCGGGGGGAGACGTCCTCCAGCCGGGCCTGGACACTCAGCGCAGCCCCGTGGAGGCCAGCTTGTGAACAAAGACCAGGTAAGGCCATAAATCAGCCTCAGGATCACATTTCCTGCTCTGAAAGGTTCTGTAAAACATGGGAGAAAATTGACCTGTCAGGGGGGATAGATGGGCCGCGATAGTGGCCGCCAGCGGGGGGCCGAGTCCTGGGGCATCCTCGGGGTCCCGCCTGTGCCTGCCAGGGGCTAGGCGCCTGTGACCTGGGCCACCCCTGAGCAGAGGCCAGGTGGGGGAGAGCTGGCGCGTCCACCAGGTGGCCCTGGGTTTTGGGGGTTTCCTCACTCCCCCACCCCCCAGCTTGCCCTGAGGGAGGAGGCCCAGCCGCCGGAGCCGTCAGGCTGTAAAACGGATGGAGACCAGAGATGGTGTCAGCGGACAGCCCCAGTACCCTCTACAAAATCTAATCTCTTTTTATTTCCCTCCCGCTCCCCAACCTCCCAGTCACCCCTCCCCCTTCCTGCAGCACAGGCTGGCGGTGACCTTGATGCCTGGACCTTGGTGTGGGACAGCTGGAGCCCTCAAGTTCGCCCTCGTCACCTTGGGGGGCTCTGTGGTGGGAAGGCCACGTGGCATGAGTGAAGAGTCTGGGCCGGCTGTGGCCCCGTGGCCAGGCGCTCCCCCCACCGAGGTGACCCCAGCACCCTGAGCTGGGGCTAGCCCTGGGAGGCTCGGGCAGCCCAGACCGGGACCCTGCGGCCGCCTGCTGCTCCCAGGCCCAGGGCCGCCCACACCCCCCAACCGTCCTCCAGAGCCTGGGCTATGGTTCCCCAGAGCCCCAGGGCTCACCCAGCCCTGTGCCGCCCCTCTGGCCCCCTCTGGCTGCCAGACCTTGCCCACAGAGCTCCTGGGGCCTGAGGACCCCCAGCTCGTGCTCTGTGGGGGGAAAGGCTAAGAGAAATGAGGGGAGGAGCCTCGCATTGAGAAGAACCAGCGAGAGGACACCGGCAGAAGCAGGGCCCACGGCGAGCTCCTGGAAAGACACAGACGCCCTCACCCTCCGGGGGCGCAGCACCCCAGCTGTTGGGCCAGGCGAGGGGAGGAGCGGGCCCCAGCCTGTGCGGGTCTCGGGAAGGTGACCCAGGTGGCACAGAGGCCAGCAGGAGCCAGAGAAGGCCGGGGGGCAGGGCAGGTATGGGGGACAGGCAGGCGGGAGCCGGGGAGGCCCCCATGCAGGCCTGGATGGTCCATTGGGGCGCAGCACCTCTGGGAGGTGGGTTGTTCGTCCCCCCAGCTGTGGAGGGCAGGATGGGAACCGGGTTCCCGCGGCTGCCCCAGGAAGTCCTCCCACTTCTCAGCCGAACCTGGGGCTGGGGTCCGTGGCTTGCCACATGGGGAAGCTGCCCCCCGAGCTTAGGCCTCACTCGGGCACTGCCCCCCCCCCCCGCCAGCTGCCCAGGCACAGCCGGCCCTGGGGAGTCTCCTGAGACCAGCCCAACCCAGGTCCTCGGGTCTGACCCTGTGCGGCTGGCCGACAGCAGATGAGTCTCTGTGCCCTTCCCGAATCCCCTCCGGAACAATGGCGCTTTCAGGCCACTTGCTGGCAAGGGCAGGTCTGGCTGGTGGCCTGTGGCCTGGCAGTAGGCAGACAGATGACTGATAAGGAAAACAGAGTAAGGAGACACCGGGATCCAGCCCCAAGGGAGGCGGGGTCCCCCAGCTTCCCCAGAGCCCTGGGATGCTGGGCCGCTAGGTGATGGCGAGCAGCTAGGGAAGGCTGGACTGGCCCCTCCCTCTGAGCCATCCTCCATCCTTAGGGTTTTGGGGGCTCAGAGCAGGTCCCCATGCTGGGGAGCACTGGTCCAGGGTAAGGCTGCGGGTGGGGGTGGGGCGCTCCCTCTTTGCAGGGTCTCCCCCAGTACCCCGTCAGCCCCTGACCCCCGCCCCCCCTGGCTGAAGCCTCTGGGCCCCGACAATGACCAGCTCTCCTCCGCTTGCTGGCCTCAGCGCCCCCATACTGCCCTCCCAGCCCCATGTCTCCTCCTGGGGGCTCCCACACCTTGCTGCGGCCCCCGCTGCGGGCACCACCTGTCTAGCGCGGGACTCTGCAGCCCCAGCCGCGTGTCGGCCTCTGGCTCCAGGAGCCCACAGGGCCCCAGCAGCAGGCCCCGGGGCGTTGGGTGGGCAGTGGGAGCGACGCTGCCTCTTCCCACACACACACACACACTTGTGCACACACGTACGTCCAGCCGTGTCCCGTCCCACCCTCGCCGTGGACCCTTGGCCGCAGGCACTCAGACTGGGGGCGGAGGGCAGGGGTGGGGGCCTGCGTTGCGGCTGCATCAGCTCCGCGGGCCGGTGCCTGTGGGTGACGGAGGTTATGAGGGGCTAAAGTTCACACCAGTGCCCCACGGGGCCATTACCCAGGAGCTGGCCCCTTGGGGATCCCCCTCCAGGTCACAGAGACCTCTCTCTGTCTCTGTGCCTTGTCCCTCCTCCCTCCTTGCTGCTGTCCCCACGGCCACTGGCCAGCGCAGGGGAACTCTGGGGACAGACCCTAGAGCCTGTCCTGGGCGGGTCCTTGCTGCCTGGGTCTCATGCCCCAGAGGACAGACGGGGGTTGATTCTTTGGGGGCTTTGTCTGTATGGTGGTCTAAACCTTCACTGTGCCGGCTCCAGCGGGGGCCCTGCATGTGTGTCTCGGGTTCACCACACCCTGCTCAGCCTAAGTCTCCACAGGTTTTATATTCCCTGGCCTGAGGCCTGGCCCTGTGTCCCTGGACATCTTGCCCAGTGGCTCCCTGTCTGACGGCTCCTCCGCCTGCCGTGCCCCAGCCCTTCCTCCTCCTCCTTCAGCCTTCGCCTGGACTCCGTGATATTAAGCCCGCATCCCAGTTGGCCCAGACACAGGCTTATGTAGGGCAGGCCTCGGCTCCCTGGGGGCGGCTGGCAGAAAAGCAGGTTACAGCCAGTGAGCCCAGAGCCTCAGGGCCCACACCAAGAAGCAGTTCTTAAGAACCCGTCCGGAAAGGAGGGTAGGGGTGGGCCGGCTGTGGGCCGTGCGCACACGGCCGGCCAGGCCCCCCCTCCCCCGGCCTTCTCGGGGCTCTGGCAAACAGAAGGGCAATCCTCAGCGGGATGTTCTCACATTCAGGGAGACAGCAAAGGGCTGCCCGAGGAACAGGCATCGAATCTATCCCCATTTAGTCCCCAATTTGGGTGGTGATTTATTTTAAATACCTTATTTTCCTATTTCTCAAAAAAAACCTAAGTTTTCCAACTCGAACGAGACAAAGAGGAAGCTCATGAAGGCAGCGAGGTTAGGTACCCACTGTGGATGGGCACACGTGGGCCCCGCCCCCGGGGGCAGGGGGGAGGACGGGAGGTTCTGGGAATACAAGCGCAGGGGTGGGGCATAGGGGGCCTCGGGCCAGGGAGACCAGCAGGGTCTGGCATGGCCACGTGCGGGGGGAGCCGGTGGCCGTCCTCAGCATGGTCTCGCAGGGGCTGGGAGCTGGATCCCCCCGCCCCGGGGGGCCCCCAGCCTGCTCGCCACTGGCCCCAGCCCCCCAGCCAAGCCGGACAGGCCCGCCGCTCCCCCTCCCCAGACACACCTCTCTCTCCCACAAAATAATTTAATGCAACTTAATGGCTTGAAGTTGATGTAAAAATTACAGGCGTGCGGGGGTGGGCTGGGGTGGGGGCCTCGCAAGAAATCTTTTTGAAAATATAATTGAGTTAATGGAGCCATAACTGTGTCTCGTTTTGGGGGTAATTGGCCTGCTTTTTGTCACTCTGTCCATTTACATACTCCTGTTTTCTTTTCTCTATTGATTTTTTCTTTATAAAGTGGGCCACTTTACTGCAATTTTTAAAGCCCCAGTGATGAATAAAAACCT
Source organism: Nasua narica (assembly GCA_028533885.1). Classification (NCBI taxonomy): domain Eukaryota; kingdom Metazoa; phylum Chordata; class Mammalia; order Carnivora; family Procyonidae; genus Nasua; species Nasua narica. The sequence continues at coordinate 1,301,719 of CM052804.1, read as the reverse complement.
CATCTTCCCACTCATTAAGACACGGGAATTAGCCAGGCTCAGGGCCCCACCAGCTAATTTGTGTAACAATCCTGGTCGGCCTTGTTTGGGCTGAGGCTGGGGGGCGGGCTGCCTGCCGAAGGCCAGGGGCTCAAAGGCAGCCAGGCTGGCGAGCCAATTTCCGGGAGGCGGTCCCGGGGTGAGGGCCTCCGGAGGGGTCCACATCCAGGGGAAGGAAGCAGGGGACTGGAGGCCGCCCAGAAGTCCACAGCCTCTACTGTCCGGGAATCTGGGTGCCCTAGACTGTGACCTTGAGACGCCCCTCCCCGACAGGGCCTTCCTCCCCTGCCGATGGGGCCTCGGGCCAGGCCCCTCCCTCACCACCCCCCCCCCACCTGCCTGCCTGTGGCTGGTAATTCAGAGGCTCCACCCACCCGCCTTGCCAGCAGACCAAGGTCACATTTCCTAAAGAAAAAAAATTTTTTTTAAGATTTTACTTATTTATTGGACAGAGAGAGACATCACAAGCAGGCAGAGAGAGGGGGAAGCAGGCTTCCGGCTGAGCAGAGAGCCCGATGCGGGGCTCGATCCCAGGACCCTGAGATCATGACCTGAGCTGATGGCAGAGGCTTTAACCCACTGAGCCACCCAGGTGCCCCAAGAAAATGTTTTTTAATGGTAAAATCCATATACACAGAAAATCAATGAATCCAATGGCACAGCGGAGTGTAAAGCGAATGTAGGCTCTCCCCAGCACCCTGGGGCCCCGGAGGCGGAAGGAGACACCCACCAACGGCCCGTGCCCCCAGGCAACTCACACCTCGGTTGCTTTGTCTCACCTCACGCCCCAGGGGCTTTCCAGGCCTCCGGGCTTTCGGTACTAATCCGGCCGGTCTGGGAATCGGAGACAGATGTTGAGCCTCCTCGTGCTCCGCCAGACCCTGACTGCTGGACGCTTCTCGTTTCCCGGCGTCCCGAGGGTTGCGCAGAGGACCCCTGAGCTCGCGTCATCTTCGTGCCCTTGTGCGAGCCCGTCTGGAAGACACGATTCCTGGAAGAGAAACTGCTGGGCGGAAAGGCAAGCGTGTTTCGAATCTTGATCGCTCTTGCCGAACTGCCCGCCAAGTGTGCCAACACGCCCCTCAGAGCGTGAGGGCCTCGCACCTCTTGGCACAACTGGTTGTCCCCAGTCGTTTTGACCTCTGTCACCTGATAGGGAACAGCTAGCGTCCTGATGGCTTTTTATTTTATTTTATTTTAATCATTACTAATATATGACTTAGATACAATAAAATGCACCCCCTTTAAGCATACAGTTTGATGACTCTGGACGATATCTACAGGCATGTAAGGGGCACCACGATCAAGACAGAACGTTCCGGCATCCTGGGACAGCTCCGTCGGGCCCTTTCCAACGGGTCTCGTACCTGATGGCAGTCCCCGCAGGCCCCAATCCCCTTCCCGTCACTCTGGGATGATTTTGCCCTTTCTAGGTCTTTGTATAAATGGAATCATGCAGGGGCGCCTGGGAGGCTCAGTGAAGCATCAGGGTCCTGGGATCAAGCCCCGCATCGGGCTCTCTGCTCAGCCAGGAGCCTGCTTCTCCCTCTACCCCTACCCCCTGCTTATGTGCACTCTCTCTCTCTCTCTTAAATAAATAAAATATTTTCAAAAGATCTTATTTATTTATTTGACAGAAAAAGAGAGCGCACAAGCAGGGGGAGCGGCAGGCAGAGGGAGAGGGAGAGGGAGAGGGAAAAGCAGACTCCCCACCGAGCAGGGAGCCCGCCTCGGGGCTCCATCCCAGACCCTGTGACCATGACCTGAGCCAAAGGCATACGCTTCACCGGCTGGGTCACCCGGGTACCGCTAAATAAAATATTTTTAACAAATGGAATCATGCAGAAGGCACCAGCTCCCACACTCAGCACGGTAACCCTGAGACTCCCTTGGGTTGTTAGTGGCGTGTTTCCTCCTGTCGTGGGGAGGTGACCGTGGCCTGGGGGGACCATGTTTGTGGTGGGTCCCTGTGGTTGGACATCTGGGCTGTTCCAGGCGGGGCTCTTAGGGAACATTCCGGCGTAAGGCTGCACGGGACCGTGTTTTCCCCCGGATGGACGCCACAGAGTGGGACTGCTGGGCCCCATCTCGCAGCGGTCCCCGCGGGGCTGCGCCCTCCACCTTCCCGCCAGCGGCTCTCCATCCCCAGCCCGCCGCTCTCTGCTGGGAGCCGCGTGGCCGCGTCTCACTGTGGTTCCATCTGCGTCTGCCTGATTAGTCTGTTGCCTTTTGACATTTGTTAATAACGATGCTTTTATCAGACAGAAATTTCAAGCATTTTGTGTAATAAGTTACTCTTTCTGTTGGTGGTTTGAGGTTTTATCAGTTTCCCTTTAGACCCCAGTCATGATGTCTCCAGGGCCCAGAAATGAGCCCCTCATCTGATCCCCTCTTACTCTTAGGGGTTTCCAAAGTGCCAGAGCCGAGCTCAGGGCGCCCCACCGCCCGTCTCTCCAGCCACACCGGGCCCCGCACGGAGAAGCAGCACAGAGATGGACATCAGTGCCCCCCCGGGGACACCAACACCCACGCCAGGGGTCCTGTCCTGCCATCAGACGGTCGCCCCTCTGCCCACAGGCCCCATCCCCCAGCGGAGGCAGCCAGAAGTTAGGACCCCGAGTCGCAGGCACTCGCAGAGCGCGCCCGTGGGCGGTGGCGGGGGCCGGAGGGACGGAGCTGGGCGCAGGCCGGTGCTCAGCGGGGACACAGACTAAGGCCCAGACCGTGTCAGGCCTGACCAGTGAGTCAAAGCCGCCTGTTCCACCAGGGTTGAGGGGGCCAACTTCTGTCCCCTCTCCTTCCTGGCACACAGGTGTGGCCACGGTGACCACGGGCCCTGCCCGGTCAGGGGTCTGTTCCACGGCCTGCTCCCCCTTCCTTGCCAGGCCCCCCGAGGAGGAGCCCCTCTTGCTCATCCCTCCTCTTGTCGCACCGGCTTTGCTGAGCCTTCCACTCCAGCTCAGGCCAGCTGCCTCCCAGCTCCCCCGACACTGGGCCAGCGGGGTTTTCAGGGTCCCTCGCTGTGGCGGGTTTAATGGTGTGTCCACCCAGAGCTCCAAATGTGGCCTGGCGTAGTCCGGATCTTCGCAGATGTGATTAAGGTAAGGATGCCAAGAAGAGACGCTCCTGGGATAGGCGAGCCCTAAATCAGTGACAGGCGTCCTTATAAGGAAAGGACAGGATACACCTCGTGCAGGGAAGAGGAGCAGGCCGTGCGAAGACGGGGCCACCAGCCGAGGGCTGCCAAGAATGGCCCGGAGCCCCGGGAACTGGGGCAGAGGCTAGGCGAGACTCTGCCTCAGAGCCACAGATGGCCCAGCCCTGCGGCCTCCGGAGCTGGGAGAGAATCGCGTCTGCGGTTCAAAGCCACTGACTCCGTGGCCCTCGGCCACGGCAGCCCCAGGAGACTGGCACCCTGGCTGGGGAGGTTCCCTGTGCGCCCCCTAAGGCAGGTCCTGAGACGAGCCCCATGGCCCCCGGGAGGAGACCCCGGAATGAGGGAGTGAGAAGGGGACGAAGGAAAGCCCAATGCAGGTGCGCCGACAGGGTTGGCACGAGGGCACCTGGGGCTGCAGCCCCCCAAAAATGTGGGTCAGAAATGTCCCATGAACGCTCACACTTGGGGACACCGGTGGCCCCCGGCAGAGTGGACACATGCTCAAGAAGCCGGCACGTGGCACGCTGGGACGGTCCCGGGGACCCGGTGGGCGGACGGGTGTCGGCAGCCTCTGCCTCTCCAGGAACCTAGCTCCTGCTCCGGGCCCCTGGTGCCCCCGCTCCCCAGGGAGCGCCCCCGGGTCACGCTGCAGCACCCCCCAGGCAGACAAAGGCAAAACCAGGGCTGCCAAAACTTCTTGAAAATAACCTGACCTTCGGTGCTTCCGAAGGGCACTGAAGTGTTCCACGTGGGGCCCACCGAGACTGGTTCTGACCTTCCCAGGCCCCCAGGCTCTTGCCCCCCGCCCCTGCTGGGGCCTCCCTTGATGGCCTGTCCCAGGGGGACTCACCCCTCCTGCCTCCACTTCTGCCCACACTCCCTGGGACACCCTTGCCCTTTGTTCTCACGTGTCCCTGAGGACGCGACCTCCCAGTGCACAGCCCGCTCGGAGGAGGGGCTGGTCCTGCCCCCGGTGTGGCCGGTTTACAGGTGGTGGGGGGTCCACCGGAGCTGGGGCTCCCGCTGTGAGATCTGGACCCTCGCCCCTGTGGCCACTGGGTGCCTCTCCCTCTCCCTACTCTACTCAAGCCCCACCCTGCCCAAGTCCCCCCTCCCCGCACCCCAAGCTGGCGGGGGAGGGGCGCCGGCCCAGGAAGAGCAGGTGGATGGCACCTTCCCAGGACCATCAGGGCGCGGGCAGCAAGAGGGATGTAGGTTAGACCCAGGAGTGGGCAAGGTGTTGGCAAAGGACAGCGGGGTGCCTTCTCTTTTGGCTTCAGGAGGTCCTGCCGGCCCCGCCACCCAGTGGTCCTCACCCCCCACCCCCACCCCAGCGAGCGCCAGCCGGCCCCCCGGCCACCCACTTGGGCAGGTCTGGGCCCCACGGTCTGCATTTCTAATTCCAGGCGCGGCCGCCACCGCCCATCCTGAGCCCACACTGAGAAGGCAAAGTCTCCTGGCTGTGGCCAGCGCGTGGGGCCACAAGCTCTGCCCGCCACCCGGACCCACCCCACCGCATCGGAAGGCCAGGCAGGCATTGGACCCCCACGCGACCCACGTGTGGCCTGCTCTGGTTGGCCAGCCCGGGCCGGCACCTGTCCCAATTCCATGAGGCCCTGCGGTGGACAGGCCGACCTGCGGGTGGGAGGGGTCCCCGAGCCCCACTTTCATCAGAAGGAAACATTCGTGTGCCTCTACCCTTGGCCCAGACAGGCGAGTCCCGGGCCCTCGGGGAGCTTCCCCTCCACCCTGCGTGCGGCAGGGTGAGGGCCGGGGATGGGCTGGGCGCCCCACGGGGCACGGGCCGGAGCCTGCGGCTGGGGGCCCCGCAGCTAGGGTTGAAGGGAAACCCTCCCTTCCCAGCTGGGCCGCGGGCTGAGGGGACTTGGTTCCCAGGGGACCCCTGCTTGGGGTCTGAAGCAGGTTGCTCCTGGAAGGGGCCGCACCACCTTTCCTGCCCCCTGTCCCACACTGGCCCATGTGGGGCCCCCCTGAGGATCCCCAAGTTGTGTACATGCCCACACTGTGAGGGGCACACAGGGACACCGGCCCACGCCAGGCCCTCAGGATGCGGAGGACGCCCTCGAAGACCCTGTCCTCGGGCCACAGGTGGGAGGGGAAGGTGCTCCCCGAGGTTCCAGACACCCCGGGAGCCAGCCCGGAGCCGCGGGGATGGGGCTGCTGCCGCCCGCGACCACCGCGGCCCGGGGACTCCCGTGCTACAGGGGGAAAGCAGACCACTGACCCTGCTGACGCGGCCTGAGTCGGGCTCCTGCCCCAGCACCCTGCGTCCGGTGACAAGTGTGTCTCAGTTCCTCCTGCTTCGGGTCCGGGAGCCCGGGCTGCTTCCCCTCAGCCCAGGGGGGTACTGTCTGCACACTTCCCATCCCAACTCTGTGAGGCCCCCTCGACGTCGCAGCCGGGGAGTTGGTGGCTCTCTGCCCTTCGGGAATCCTTCCAATGTGCTCTCCCTGCTGGGCCCTGAGGCCGCAGAGGGCCTTGGAGATCTACACCGGGGAGACCCTGGAAGAGGAGGCCTGGGCCAGCCTCAGGACCTTCTGGAAGACTCCTGCCCACCTGGGACAGGGCCGTTCCCTGGCCCTGACATGCCCTCTCCCCCCTGCACTCCTGGGCCAGGCCAGGGCCTCCGGTAGGACACAGGGACAAGACGGGACAGTGACAGAGGGCAGGGTCACTCTGAGAGACAGTCATGGAGCCAAAGGCCCAGAAAGCAGCGTGACCTCCATAGCACCAAGCCTCAAGTCCCAGCGAGAGGCCAGGCCTCCCAGGACGGAGCCAGGGCGAGGCCAAGAAGGGGCAGAGGCGTGGGACTGGAGGGGAGGGCTGGCTTCCCCTCTGTGCGCGGGGACCAGCCAGGCGGCCTCCCTGATGTCAGACTCGCCTGAGCTTTCAGGCCCTGGACTTGTCTGGTCCTTGGAACTGGCCTGTGTCGGCCGGGGCGGGAGTGGAAGGCCAGCCAGAGAGAGTCGAGGACCCCAGGGAAGGCACAGCAGGGGCGACAGGGGGCAAGTGAGCAGAACTCCAGGAAAATCCCATTCGGAAAAATTACTCTAAGTGCTCAGGAAGCATTAGAAACATAGCCTGCTAACGAGCCTTATGGAGATTACATTGCGAGCCCGATAAACACCGTCATCTGGTTGCAAAATGCGAATTCTCTCCTTACTGCAGCTGTACTGGGATTGGGGGGTACCCCACGCCCTCCCATTTCTGCGGGGGTCCCGGGGGGCCTGCAGGTGCCTGGGCCAGGGGGCTGGCAGGCAGGAGGGGAAGGGGGCGTGGCCCTTGTCTACACCCCTACGCCCGGCAGGCTGAAAGATCCCGGCCCCAGGAGCACCCTGGTCTGAGGGGTCCCCTCACCCATCCCACCCCCATTGCAGGGTCCCAGCCCGGCCCCCACCCCAGGGCCTCTCCCAGCATGCTCTGGGCCGGGGCTGGGGCCCGGAGCGCAACCCCTGAGCATCTCTAGAAGGGAGGAGCTCTGAGCCCCTGACACCGCCCAGGAGGTACCACACCTCCACCCCCATCACCTCCCGTCCTACACACGTCCCCGGACTCAAAGCGGACTTGGTTTGTCTGGGGTGAAATCTGTGCTCAGACCTCATTGACTTACCCCCTGGCCCGAGCCCGAGCCCGAGCCTGGCCTGAGGGGTCCCCTTGCACAGGGACCCTGGGCCCTCGGCCTTTTCCAAGGGCCTGCAGAGGGAGCACGGTCCCCTACTGCCCGCAGTGGGAAGGACGGCATCACGGTACGGGGGTGGGGGCAACACAGGCCCCCCCACCAGCAGCTCTGCCCTCCTCCCCTGGGGTCACCGGGCTCGGGACCTCTCTCCTGGAGGGCGCGATCTGGGGAGCAGTCGGCTGGGACGGAGGGCAGGAGTGCTCTGAGGGCTGTCCCCAGGCAGGGGCAGGGGTGTGCGGAGAAAAACATTTGCGGGGAGGGAGTGGGCGTCCAGCCTGGCAGACCCACTGAGGGCCCCCAGGGCCCCCACCTGCCCCTGGAAGACTCCCAGTGGTTGTTTCCTGGGGCAAGCGGAAGCCGAGGTCAGCTGGAGGCCAGTGGCGAGAGCCGGATGGGTTGCGGGTGGGAGGCCCTGGGGCCCCCAGAGGGCTGGGGGTGGCCCGGCCGGCCCAGGAGCCGCAAAGGGCAGAGAGAGTGCAGGGCTGCGGCGAGCTGCCAGCAGGCCTCCAGCAATGTGGTTTCAATCTAATTGTCCCAAAATATTGTTACAGCACGAACCACGTGCCATCCACTCACCTGCAACTAATCAGCAGCAAAGCTACCGAATAAATCGGTTCCACAGCCGTGGGGCTGGGCAGCCCGGCGCGCGAACCCGGGCACCCAGGCCAAGGCCGCTGCCGCCGGGGCCTGTTTCCTGCAGGGGCGAGAATGGCCGGAACAAGTTGGGAGACCCGCAGGGGCTGCTCCTCTCTCGGGGACCCCCGCCCCGGCTCTGGAGGGCAGAGCGGGAAGGGCCAGCCCTCAGGTCACAGCTGGTCCCGGTCTCGGAGGGTTGGCTGGGGAGCTGGGGTCACGCTGGGGCCGAAGCCAGCTCAGCAGAGGTCTGCCTGGGCCCGGGGGTTCCGCAGCGGGCTCTCTCCGCCCTGACCGTGCCGTCCTGAGACTGTGGCCGCGGGGGCCTTCCCCCTCCGGGGAGTAGCTGTACGCTCACGGCCCGAATAACATATCTGCCTCTGAAGCCATATTTTGAGGAAATAGGACTTGGGGGGATTCCTCCAACCCTCAAGGGAGCTGAGGGTGCTCGTTTTCGACCGACGAGGAGACAGAGGTTCGCAGAGGACACCGGAAGCACCGGATCGAAGTGGCCGGCACCTTGCACACGGCCTGCCAGTTGGACCAGACACAGGCCCTCTCGGAAGGAAGTCCAACACCCGGGCTTTGGGCTCCAGGGAGGCGACAAAGCAGAACACTGAGGCCCTACGGCTCCTTCCCAAGGACGGCAACTACGAGCCCCGCAGATCTGCCCCTTGTGGGTTGTTTGAGGGTGGTCGGGCAAAGACCCTTCTTCCAAGTTGCAGGTGGACGCGGATGTATCCTTTTTTGGGTAGGGAGGGGGTTGCTGTTGAGCCCACCACATAGAGACTGCCCTCCTGGGCCCCACCCCTGAGAGGTCATATTCTGAGTTAGGTGTCAGACATAGAAGTGCTTGTCCTGCAGGCATTTTCCCATCCCTGGGAAGTAGATACTTTAGACGTAAAGGAAATGGAGGCTCAGAGAGGTTAAGCATCTGCCCTGAGGCAGCACAGCTTGGAAACAGTGGAGCTGCCTCCGACAAGGCCTATGCTCCTCCTGCAGGACCCAGGGAGGCCCGAGGGGTGACCCTGAGGCTTTGTTCGAGCAGGGGCTCCAAACGCCCCGCGAGGACTGCTAGGAGGAGCTCGGTACTGGAGTGCCACCAGGAGCCTGAGGAGCAGGCTCGCAGGCGGAGACCAAGACCCAGACGCCTCGCACAGACCCAGGGGGCGATTCCGTGCAGACACCATGGCCCAGGAAGGGGCCGGCGGGCGGTGGCAGGACGGGCTCCGACCCTCAGAGGGACGGGGCAGGCATGGGGGACCGCGGGGAGCCCACACCGCAGCCCCTGTGTGCCTCTCGCCAGGCCCTTTCCTTTATAAATCATGATTTTCAGGTGCTAAAGCATATATAACATACAATCGACCATTTTAACCATTTTTTTAAGGAGGCTCCACACCCAGCGTGGAGCCCCACACCGGGCTTGAACCCACAACCCCGAGATCAAGACCCGAGGCCAGATGAAGAGTCGGACGCTGCACCGACTGGGCCATCCGGGTGCCCCTCTGTATTTGACTTTCTGAGGAACTACCAAACCCCCTCCCTCCTTCAACACATTTTTTATAATCTTTGAAGAAAAAGAGGTTTTGTCTCCATTCGCTCTCCTGGGCCGGAGAGGAACCCAGGAAGGTGGGGAACGCTGGGAGGCTGCAGCAGGTGCGTGAGCGGCGCTTTGACCCGCCGGCCGCCCAGAGTCCAGACCCGCCTGCATGTGGGTCCCCCCCACTGACGCTGACCCCCCCCACCCCTGGCCAACTCGGCTCAATGGTGACTCCATCCCGCTGTGCCTCGGTTTCCCCATCTGTCCAAGGCGGCTACAACAGGATGTACCTCCCTGGAGGTTCGTGAGTGTGGAGGTAGGGGCGGCACGGGGTTCCACGTCAGTAACCTAGGCCTCAGGACGCGCAGCCCCCCTCTGGGGAAGATGGTCCTAGCCCCTCCAGCACCCAGCCCGGGGGCCTCAGGGACTGTGTCCACGCTGTCCGGCTCATCTCCCTCGCAAGTGCTCCCAGGGCCCCAGGGGCAGGGCAGGGCTCCCAGCCGGGGCAGGAGTGGACCTGGCCGCCTGGAGATGGGCCCTGGGACAAGGTGGGGGGGCACGGGCTCCTCCCTTCCTCACTGCCTGCCCCTCCCTGGGGGGCGACGGACACAGGCTCGGAGGGACTGACTTGTGGCCCAGGGGAGGCAGCTGTGCGTGCCTGCGGTTCTGTCCAGCAGGGGGCCCTCTGCGTTCTGCCATCACCCTGGCCTTTTCTGGGGGGCGGGGGCCTATTTCTTGGTCCAGCCTAAACCGCTGGCTCTGGGCCTGGGGTGTACCCCGTGTGTGTGCTCCCTGACTTGCAGAGCCCAGCACGAAGGTCTGGCCATGCTGGTCTCTCCTGACCATGGACCCCAGGGCCCGAGGTCCCTGGGGTCCACTGCCTCACCCCGGGCAGGCCGAGGAGGCACTTGGAAGGGGCTGGTGCGTGTGTTGGGGAGCGCATGGAGATGAGGGGAGCAGCCCAAACACGGGATCGCAGCGGCGGTGTGGGTGCCCGTGGGGCCATGGGGAGCCGGCTGGGGAGGCCTGCACCGGTCATAGGAGGGACAGGACCCGGGGCCGCTGAGAGAGGCTGCTTCTGGGGGTCCGGCCTGTCAAAGGTGAGGTAGGGGGGTCCGGACTGGACTCAAAGCCCTGTCCTCCCTGCGCTGGGGCTGCCCAGATCACCCCGCTGCCGCCCGGACACCCTCTGGGCCCCACATTTCCAAAGGAGGGGTTGGCTTTCCCCCAGGCCAGGCTGCTGGGCATGGTCCACAGATGACCCTGCAAAGTTTCTTTGAAATGCATAACTTCTTGGGGCACCTGGGGGGCTCAGTGGGTTAAGCCTCTGCCTTGGGCTCAGGTCATGATCTCAGGGTCCTGGGATCGAGCCCCGCATCGGGCTCTCTGCTCAGTGGGGAGCCTGTTTCCCCTCCTATCCCTCTGCCTGCCTCTTTGCCTACTTGGGATCTCTCTCTCTCTCTGTCAAATAAATAAAATCTTTAAAAAGAAATGCATAACTTCTTTTAGCATGTGTTAGAAAAAATAAAACCAACACATCACGCCTCTGTCTTCACAGATATGTTGGGAACAAGATCAGGTGAAAAAGACACCTGTGATGTAACAGGAGGCCCGCGGACTGAATAGTGGTCTGGGGTCCAGGGACACTGAGGCTTGGGGTGCCACGCAGGGGCCTGGGTGAGGAGCGAGGAGAAGCTGGGCAGGGCAGGAGCTGCCCTTGGGGCCTGAGGGAGCCCCTCTGGCCTCCCCCCGGCAGGCGCCGTGCTGCTCCGGGCTAGCCCGTCCCCTTCCCGCAGTTTTTTCCTGTCTTTCCTTTCCGGGAGCCCTGGCCAGCCGGCCACAGGCTGGGCGGTGACTCCTCGCTGGCCGGGGCCCGTTTGCTCTGCACCCTGCCCCGGGGTGAAGTGAGAAACCTGACCGGGCTCCAGCACAGATGGGAAACCCCACCCCGGGGCCCGCGGTGGGACAGGTGTGGCTGGGCGGCGGGCTCCCTCCCACACCCACACCCGCCTCGGGCCAGGGCGGCCGAGCCCAGTCTGGCAGCTTCCCCTGGTGGACGCTGCAGCCGCGGCTCCCGGGGCCCAGGATCCAGGCTGGAGTCCCAGCCCTGCAGCTGGGGGTGGAGGGGGCCGGGATCCTCCCTGGTGGAGGGGGCTGGGATCACTCAGGAGTGGGGGTGTCCCTCCCAGGTGACCCCTCCTGGGGGGGCTGCTTGGAGCACCCGCCAGCCTCACCCAGGCATAGTGGCCCTGATTCCTCCTCTGTCCCCTCCTTTCCTTTGTCGCAGGCACCAGGCTAGCCCCAGGGCTAGCTGGGGAGCGTGGGGCAGGGCCCAGGCCGCATCAGGAGAGGCCTGTCTTGCCAGGGGGACAAGGCCACCCGCCTCTCGGGAGTGGCTGAGTCCTCACAGAGATGCTCCTGGGAACCAGGAACAAATTCCTGGCCGAGCAAAGAGCAGAGGCTTCTGGGCGGGGCCCGGCAGGCGTGGTCGGGGGACAGAGAAATAGGACTGGGGACCGTTGTGGGGGGGGGGGCGGGAGATGGCCAGTGCCCGCCCACATCGGGGTGCAGAGGGCTGTGCCCTGTGCCAAGCCTCCCCACCTGCCTCCCTCTCTGGCCGGGGGGGCTCAGCTTCTGTTCTCTGGCCTCACAGCGACGGGGTGTGTTCGCCGTCCTGAGGGGAAGGTGAGACCCGGATGGTGGGCGTGGGCTTAGAGTCTCTCACGCCCCCCTCCCCCTGGGGCTGCTGTCACACGGGGATCCGGACGCACAGCCAGAGTCCTAGATTCCAGGCCTGCCCCTCGTCGGAGAACTGCCGGTTCTTGTCCTGCGCCTGCCGACCACGGCCAAGGGACAGACACACGGACACAGGGGTGTCTGCTGGCTCGAGGGGACCAGGGGAGCCTGGTGCCGTGACCGAGGCATGCCCAAGAGTGGAGGGAGGCAGAGGGGACGTCCTGACCGAGAAGAGGCCCGAGGAGGGGAGGCCGGCCCAGTCGGCCATGGCCGGACATCTTTGGCTGGGCCTGGAGGGGCCAGGGGTCGCGATGGAGCCCCGAGGAGCAGGCAGGCGGTCCGCCCGCCCGCCTGCCTGGAGCTCCCGGGCCCCAGTGACATCTGAGGCAGCGGAGAGTGAACGGGCCGGGGCTCTGGGTGCCCAGACCCACCCGCAGCCCCACGGGGCCTGCCGCCCCCTTGCGGGATCTCTCGCTCAGGAAAAGCAAATTCAAGGAGAAAAGGCAAACTCTGGTGTGCTCGGCCTGTTGGCCTCCTGCAGCCCGGGGGGAGGCTGAGGGGGCTCTGCGGGCTGACTGGGGTCTCAAGGAGCAGAGGAAGAGAGGCCGCAGCCAGCCCCGTGACTCTAATGAGCAAAGGCCACCAACGAGGGTCCGAGGTGCCTCATGAAAATGCAGAAGGCACTGTGGTTGGCGGGGACTCCCCGAGGGGCTGACTGTGCCCTCCCCCAGGGACGGAGCCCCTTGTCCTCAGGGGCACCGAGGAACCTGCCCAGGGCCGTGGGGCGTGTGGGGGGGTTCCCTGGGGGTCCGCACCTGCCGACCAGCCACAGACCCTCTCTGAGCCCGTTTTCTCTTCTGTGGTTTGCACCTGGCCGGAAGGAATGCGCTGGTGGTGGTCACAGGGTCATACTCTCCCGTGAGTGTAAGCCCTCCCCGCGCGGGCGGGAGCAGACCCCTCCCCTGCAAGTGTGCAGAGTGCCCTCGACCTCTGTGGAGCAGGAGTGGGGGAGGCCTGGAGCTCCGGGGGAGAAGCAGGCGGGCTTAGGGCCCAGCTCCCGGCTCCACTCGCCAACCAGGGGCCTTGGCCTGTGTTTATATTCGCCGCACCTCCACGTTCTCATCTGTGGAATGGGGAGCAGAACGATGCCTTCCTCCCGGCGTCGCCGTGAGCGTGGGAGGACGCGCGCCCCGGGCGGTGAGTGGGAAAGGGGGGTGCAGCCTGAGCCCCGCAGTCACCAGCTTCTCCTGAGTTTTAATCTTTCCTGGTTGGCCTCAGTTTCCTATTTAAAAACGAATTAAGGGTGCCTGGGAGGCTCAGTGGGTTAAGGCCTCTGCCTTCCGCTCAGATCATGATCTCAGGGTCCTCAGATTGAGCCCCACATCAGGCTCTCTGCTCAGCAGGGATCCTGCTTCCCCCTCTCTCTGCCTGCCTCTCTGCCTACTTGTGATCTCTCTCTCTGTCAAATAAACAAACAAACAAACAAACAAACAAACAAATAAATAAATAATCTTAAAAAAATAAAAAATAAATTAAATAAAATAAAAATAATAAAATAAAAACGAGTTAAGGGGCTCCTGGGTGGCTCAGCGGGTTAAGTGTGCAACTCTTGGTTTTGGCTCACGTTGTGATCTCGGGGTGGCAAGATTGAGCCCCCCGTCTGACTCCACACTCAGTGGGAAGTCTGCTTGAGATTCTCTCTCCCTCTGCCTCTGCCCCTTCCCCCCATCACACTCTCCTTCTCTCATGAACAAATAAATACAAATAAATAATGAAAATGACCCCAGGGCCCCTGGCTGCTTCAGTCCGTAGAACTGCGACTCTCCATCTCTGGGCTGAAGTCAAGACCCATGTTGGGTGCAGAGATTCCTTAAAAATAAAATGTTTATTGGGGCACCTGGGGGGCTCAGTTGGTTGAGCGTCTGCTTTCGACTTGGGTCATGGTCCCGGGGTCCTGGGATCGAATCCCGGGTCGGGCTCCCTGCTCAGTGGGGAGTCTGCTTCCCTCTCTCCCTCTGCCTACCGCTCCCCCCCTGCTTGCGTGCTCTCTCTCACACACTCTCAACCTTTCAAATAAATGAAATATTTTTAAAAAATTAAAAGACAAAATAAATTTAAAAATAAAAGTGAGTTAATAACAGCAAACTCGGGGCATC
>CM052804.1:1261253-1287258 GCA_028533885.1 Nasua narica | reverse complement strand
GCCTGCAGCCCATCCAGGGTTCTGGGCGGTACTTGGACTGGCCGCTTTGCAGCCGTCCCCAGAGCTCGCTGGCCACCCCCAGGCCTCGCAGGCCTCTCTCCAGGGTAGGGCCTGGGCGTCTGGTTTGCACCAGGGACCCCAGAGGGCCCCTGCACAGTCGCATCGTTCAGAAGGCGCTGAAGGCCGGGCCCAGGAATGGGCAGTGCCGCTGGCTGGACTGTGGTCCTGCTGGGGACCCCACCAAGGGCCCGCCGTGCCCCTGGGGCTGTGGAGACCCGAGCCTTAACTCCCCTCGTGACCCCAACAGGACAAGTCCCCTCTGGCCCAGGGCCGGACGATGAGAGAGAAGGGGCTGGACCTTCTTACAGGACAGGGAATCCCGGGAAAGGTCTGCAAGCACCAGAAACCCTCCGCTCGAGCGGACCTCTGAGACCGCAGTCTCTTGTCTCCAGATGGGGCCCCGGTCCCCAGCCACCCTCTCCTGCCTCTCCTCTGGGGCTCCCAAGGGCCTCCTCCCCGCCAGCCTAGAGATCTCTGGGAGGCCGGTCAGGGCTCCCTGCTTCCCACACCTCCCTTGTGAAGGACGTCCTTGACGTCCTCAGCTGGAAGCACCCAGAAGCCACCATGAGGCCAGGTCATCACAGCAAGAGAGCCAGGAAGGGGGTGCGGGGGTGGCTCAAATCCTTCCGAAGTGCTCCCATGCCTGCCGAGGCTCCACCGGCCGACCGGAGCCGCATAGCCCCTAAATTGCACGAGGGACTCCCGGCCCCTCCGAAGGCCTTCCTCGTGCTAATGGCTTTTCAGGGTCCTTAGCGCCCAGGCCCCCGACTCCCAGCTGGCATGATTAGCAATGAGTTCAACGCCAGGAAAATTATTAATTTCCATCCTCAAGTTTACTTCTGGGGAAGTTTGCCAATTAACTCCGCAAACCGAGGCGCCCAGAGTAAAAGGGAGAGGCAGTCCGGGACCGGGGACAGTCCTGGTGAGGGGCGTGGGGTGAGCGGGTGTAGACGCCGTCATCCTCGGGAGCCTGGAGGGGTGCAGACAGAGCAGTCAGGAGGCCGCCCCCAGCCCCTACCCGGTACCCATGGCCACTAGCAAGTGGCAGGAGGGGCAAGGCTGCCGTAGTCCTGGTCTTCTGGGCCCCTGCTGCTAAAGTGTGCGGGTGTGAGCGTGTGCGTGCATGTACGTGCGTGCGTGCCTGTGTGCGTGCGTGTACACGTGTGTGAGTGCGCAGGTGCACGTGTGTATTGGGGGGTTGGGCCGGGAGCCCCAGCTCTCAGAGTCTACACGTGTGAACAACGGCGCTGACAGTTTAGCTCCGGGTCTGAATGGCAGGAGCTGGTGGCCTCGGGCCTGTGACAGTCAGGGCCACAGTGTCTGGGGTTTTCCAATGTCCTACTGTCCTGGTCCTACGGTCCCCAGTCCTGGTCCTTCATGTGCTTTCTTTCTCCTTTTTGCGCAAAGCCAGGCCCCTCCACTTCAGTGCCACTTCACCCTGGCAGCCTGGGCTCCCGCACCTCTCACAGGTGACCCACAGTCCGGGCACGGGGCGGGCAGGGGCAGAGGGCTGCAGAAGGAACCAAGGAGACACATGTGCAGGGCCTTCTGGGCCCTCAGGTCTCGGCCTTGCAGGGAGCCCCAGCAGAGTCAGGGGGACCCCCCCGGAGGCTTCAGGAGCAGGAATGCGACCCCCACAGGGGAAGGAGAAGGCAGGCAGAGCCACGGGAGGGCTCCTGGCAGTGGGGGGCGGCAGTTCTAAAGGCACCGGGCAGGTTCCCTCTGGACCTGAAGAGCCCGCCCTGCTTCCTGCGGGATGAGCGGGGACCACTGTGCCCAAGACCCCAGGGCCCCGGGGGACAGTCCTGCCCAGCGAGCTTCCAGATGTCTGGCTCAGGAATGCTTCCCCAGGCCCGCTCTGCAGCTCCCAGCAGCAGAAGGGCAAGGGCTCCGAGTGACTTTTCACCGCTTTTTAAAGGGCAGCCCAGAATAGTCCACTTCTGCCAGCCTGAGACCCCGCCTGCAGCTGCAGCTTCCTCGCCAGGCCGCTCCTGACCCTCCGCCGATGCCCCAGCTGCCCCCATCCGGCCCCAGAAGTACTTAAAAACGTAAATTAAAATAAATTGCATTTTGAAATCATAAGTAGGGGCCATTTTATCGCCTTTATTGCATAACAACCTCTCGTGAAGTCTAGTCCCTGCAGCCTTAATCAGCTGGAGACTGGTACGATTCCT
This sequence comes from Nasua narica, assembly GCA_028533885.1. Lineage (NCBI taxonomy): Eukaryota > Metazoa > Chordata > Mammalia > Carnivora > Procyonidae > Nasua > Nasua narica. The sequence goes on along the minus strand of CM052804.1, from coordinate 1,285,024 downwards.
GCTGTCCATGCAGGCTGGGGTGCCCCGGGGTCCCGTCCAAGCCCCTGGCGGAACGCGAGCACCCATACATTTATGGGCAGAACCAGAGGCTTCGGGGAAGGTCCTGGAGGCCACAGGTGGGGGTCCCCGCCTCCTGTGGGATGGGTCAGGGGGCCCTGGAAAGAGAGGCCTCTGGGCCCGGGGCAGGAGGGGGTGGGGGCTGAGACCTCCCCACTCTCTGCTGACTGAGGAGGGCGAATGCAGACACAGCAGCCCCTCCACACTCACCCCACGCCCCCTGGGGACAGGGGAGCAGAGCGGGACCGGTGTGGCAGGGCTGACGCCAGAGGCCCGGATCAGCCGCACGCCACCCGGCTGGGGGCTGGCCTGGCTTTCCCCCGCCCCTCCCGGGCATGGCCACTTTACTGGGCTTCTTACACCACTGCGGAAGGGAGCCGGGAGGGGGCCGGGAGGGCGCCAGTCCCCTCCTGTTTCCAAACTGCGCAGTAGGAGTCTGCAGGGTGAGGCTGAAGGCCGAGCCATGGTTGTGGTTGGCCACGGAGCTCCCCAGCCTCCTCCCTGCAGGACAGGTGGGCAGGAACTGTGGCCCTCGAAAGCCCTCTGGTCAACCTTGGGCTTTGAACAAGACCATGTGCCCAGCGGAGAGAGACCAAAGCCAGCCGGTACCACTTGTGCCCGCCTCCATCCCCAGCGCCCGTGCCCCAGCCCACAGGGCCCCGGCCCATTAATCTTTAACTGCCTCTGGGCTAGCGCTGACCCCGAAAGCAAACAGGAGTAGGATTCCTGGGGAAGGGACACTCCGGTTAGGGGCCACCTGAAGTGGCCTTCGGGTGGGGGTGGGGGTGGGGGCCGGGACGGAAGGCTTCACCTCATCGCCCAGCATCCCGCCCTCCCACAGATGTTGGAGAAGAGTACTATCTCCCCAGTCGGGAGCGCTGCGGGCCCCCAAGGCGGTGGTAGATTTGCAGCCAGAGCTGAAACCCCAGCAGGGGGTTGGGGCAGGGGCGGAGGGCCCCACTCCTTGCTGAGGTCCCCTCAGCAGCCTGGGGGCAAAGGCGTCCCGGCAGAAAGCAGGGGAGGGGGCGCTTCCCCCAGAAATCCGCTGGGCTATTGTTACGCTGGCGAGGCCAGGGAATTTTTCCAGGAGGTTGTGACAACCCAAAAATAATAATAATAACGCCCCTCCCCCAGCAGCAGGAATTCTGGAAAAAACAGCTGCTGCCGTGATCCGGCCGAGAGAAAAAAACCAGGTCAGGCGCCGCGAAGATCTAATTTAAGGCGCGCACCGGCATCCGCAGCCGCCAGCCGCGCACCAGCACGCACGGCCCTCGCGCCTGGGGCGCGGGGTTCGCGGCCCGGCGGCTCCAGCCACGCAGGACCGGGGCGCGCGCCGGGGTGGCCGCGTCGTGGCCCGAGTCCGGGGCGAGGCCCTGCCCGGCGGGGCAGTCGCAGCGGCCTGGAGGCCGACCCCGGAAGGGCACTGGGCGCCTGGGCGCCGGGAGGCCGGGGGCTAACTCGGTGTTCAACAAAGCACCTAATCAGTGGGGGAGGGGAAGGAAGAGGAAAACAGAGCCCGACCTCAATCACAAGTGACAGCAGAGTGGGCCGCGGGCGCTGGCGGGCCAGGCCCGGGCTTGGTGGCAGCCGCATCACTGTCTTCCGCGGGCCACGCGGGATGCGCCCTTCTCCGCGGGGCGCAGAGAGCGTGGGCTCTGGGGTGGGCCCAGAGGCGGGGGCAGGCTGGGCCTGGAAAGTTCTTCGAGCTGACGCCCACTCCCCACGGGCCACACGGGGTCGGTTCCGCGAGCCCTGGTTGTCCGGGAGCGCAGGCGTTCGCACGCAGTGGCCAGGCCGAGCCGGCTGCGTCCCCAGTGTCCCGCCGAGGGTCCTTCGGGGAGCCGCTGTCGCGGCGGCCGCTCCGAGGGCCGGAGACTCCGCGGCCAGTGCCGGAAATTTCGACGTTTCCAGGGACCCCGAGGAGGGGCCCCAAGCCTGCTCGTGGAAAAGGGCACCGAGTGCGCGGTATAGGGAGGGCGGGCTGGCGGCGCCGATTGGAGAGGCCCAGGGGACACAGGGCCGTCAGCTCCGGGTGTCCTCCTCCCTCCCACTCCCGGGTGTGAGTTCCTGTCTCTGGGGCACCAATCAACAAACAAATAATTCTCGGTATTTCCCAAACTGGGGAACCGGGGGTGAGAAGAAGGGATGGAGAGAGGAGGGGACAGGGTCGGACCCACTGTGTTTTTATTTTTACTTTAAAAATTATATATTTTATGTCACAATCGCTTTTCGTTAAGACCACAAACATCCAATTTGGCTTGGCGTAATAAAATCAGCCGGAGCTCCCTTAAACGGAGCCATTCCGGTGAATTAAGTTGTGAAATCTAATCTATTATATCCATAAAGGAGAATGCTTTCATTGTAAATTCAGGCTATCAGGCAGCTATACCTGGGGCCAACCTCCCGTTCAGATTTGCTACTTGAAGGCTTATCAAATTACTTCAAAATGCGGGGCTACCCTCTCCATATCTCATGACAACAAAAATTAAATGTGGCAACATTTCTTTTAATAGTAGGAAAAGGTCAGGTACAACCGCCACAACAAGAGGGTATAATTAAAAAAAGACTTTCCCCCCTCAAACTCTTCTCTGTGTTGGGAAGCGTGGTTACTATTTTGCCAATTAATACGAGTTTCTAAAACAATCTAAATGGGCCAAGACTTCCTTCATGTTCTCTTCGGCTCCATGGCTGCAAAGGGTCTAGGGCGCAGCTCCTGGGTGGATGGCCCGTGGGCCGGAAGACCCCGGTCCCCCTGGTGCTGGGACCTCGTGGCTAAGTCCCAACCGATGCTCCGTCTGTGCACCTGGGCCGGAGAAGAGCCTCGGAGCCCCGTTCGCCCCTTCCGGCACTTGTGCCCGGCCCTGGGGCCTAGCGTGCGCTCGGGCGGTGGGTCCGTCGGTCTCCGCGGTGGCCGGGCCAGACAAAGGAGTTGCCCACGAGGGGCTAGTCCGCCCCCAACCCTTCTCTGTCCCCACCCCACACCCTCCTGGGGCAGCGTGGGGCAGGGCACGGGGAGCACTCCGGTAATATTGACCTACTTGGCGAACCGGGTCGGGGTCTGTGCTGCTGTTCCTTGCACGGGGGTCCTGGGCCCCAGGCCCTGGATGTTTGCACCACACCCTCCCCCTGCGACAGCTCCCATGTCTGAGAATTAAGCGGCTCCAGGCTGGGCTGGGGGCATTGTGCGCTGGCCAGAAGCCGGGATCCCCCCGAGGACTCTCCACCCCCTCTCCCAAAGAGGGGTGTTGAGGGGACGCAAGGAGGAGGTCTAGAAGCTCGAAACTCCCAGGTAACTGGAGGTCCAGGCTGTCTGTCAGGTCCTCAGAGATTTATGAGGCGCCGGTGGGGTGTGGGCCAGCGCACCCCGCCTAATCTTTGACTTCCATCTAATTATTTTGTTCCTGCCACTTTCAACTCAGTGTCCAGAGAAGCAAACAAAGGGAGGATGGGGGATGGGGCCACTCAGCAGCAGGGAGGGATCCGCGGGGGTCCCTCCCAGCATAGTGGGGGCCCATGGACACCCCAGGCTCCTACCCCGCGTGGGTCTCCGGGAAAGCAAAGGGTGAAGGGTGACCCTACTGGGACCGTGGGGACTCACTCTCCAGCCTGGTCAGCCACTGGTTAGGGTGGGGGTCGCGACCCTCCCAGCGGGTCTCAGAGCCCCCACGCAGTCCGCATGGCCTCCAACGAGCACCCAGGCAGAGCTCCTTGGGAGGAATCCCCATGAAGGCCCTTGCGCACAGGGAGAAAGAAAAAGAAATCCTTTCCCCTAGATTGCAATAGAGGGGTTTCGTGGAGAGGGTTTGGCGGCCAGGAGCCCCCAACCGGAGGTGGTAGAGAAGGAAGAGGTAGGCCGGATTTCTCTTCTTCCCACAAGATAAAAGATCCACCCAACCGGGTAAGAAAGGAGTTAAATTTGCGTTTTTCATGTTTAAAAAAAAATTCTAAAATGGAAAATGATTTTAGTGGTCACCACCCGTAAGTCAACTAAAAACAGGGATAATTAGAGTGTGGGGAATTCGGGGGACCATAAATCTTCGGCGCCTTTTCTACTGGAATCGGGAGCCTTTACGGTTTGTTGAGTTTTATTCCGGGGCTTTGGTGGATGCGGGTCTGCGCCGGGAGCCCCGCGCCGGGAGCCCCACGCCGGGGGTGAGCGGGGACGCGCGCAGAGAGAGCGCCGTGAACCCCTCGTCGCCGTCCCCGGAAGGTGGAAACCGAAACTAAGCGCTTTGCCCAGAGGACGGGCCTTTCCTGCCGTCGGGCCCCCTCGCCCCAGCCTGGTAACAACGACTTGGGACAACCTGAAGGAGGGTCTCAGGGGCTGGGCATTGGTACAGAACCCCACTCCGGGTGGAGGCCTCCTTTTCTTTCCAGCCCAAACTCCAAGGAGAATATTCAAGTGTCCACAGGGACTGGGAGGTGAGGCATTTTTTACAGCGGGCCCTATTCGAACCCCCACCCCTTTCGCCTAGGCCCTTTGTTCTCATTTATGGGGGGGGGGGCGTGAGAAAAGGACGCAAAAGCACCCACTCCGTTTTAATCATCGAATCTCTTAATTTTCAGTATTCCCCCAAAAGGCAAAGAACAGGTTTCACTCCATGGGGGATTTTCCCCACCGGGTAGAGGCCAAATTTCCAATTTTCCACATAGGACTCTTCCTTTTGTGAAACAATCTCCAAACAAAAACACCCCAAATCCAAACATCACCTAAAGCCCCATCAATCAGGTGGGAAAGTGGGCAGAAGGAGAAGGCACATTCTCCTTCCTAAAGTGCCCCCCAAATAAAAGCGCGCCCTTTCCTTCACCTCTCTCCAACCCTCCCCTTTGTTGCAAAGACTCAGTCCCATTCCAAGAACAGGGGCGGGGGGTGGGGGCTACAGGTTCACAATCAGAAGAGTTCTCCCCCCAAAACGATTCCCGGAGGACTTCTTTTGTTTGACGTGGGCGTGGGGGAGGGGAAGGAGCCCGCCCCAGGCCGGCTACGGGGCCTCTCCTATCAACACCCCCAAAAAACAAAGGGCACGGCCTCCCCTAACTGGCACGCTCGGGGCTCCTGGTGCTAGGAGGGGCTCACTACATAACTAGGGGAGCTGCCCGCCCAGCACGGGGCCAAGCTTGGGTCTCCCCATTCTGAGCTTCGTCCGACCCTCCCTCAAACTGAGGATCACAGCTCTAAAAAGAATCCGGGCTTTCCAGGGGATAAGAGTGAGAAACTGCAGGGAACAAAGCGCCGACGCCCCAGCTCTGGGGCCGAGGCAGGGCTCGTCGTCTCCTAGGCGAATTAAACGGACCCTGGAGAAAACAAGCTTTTGCAAAAGGGCACCAGCTCCCAGCCCCGACGTGGAGCGGAGGACGGTCCTTCCGCAGGGACTGCAGGCGCAACCCAGGACGGCGTCCACCCTGCCTTTAGCGGCCCTCCCAGAGCCCCGCAGAAAGACACGCTTGCAGCGAAAGGCTCTTGCACACCAGCCGGGTTTTTATTCGTTCCCTACGCGGGTGCGCTCCGGGCGCGCGGGAAACAAGGAAACGCACGTACCTGGCGGCGCTCCGAGGGCGGCCTCGCGGGCCCTCCGCTGGCGAGGGGCCCCCACAAGCCACTCCCCGCCCGACCGGTCGCCCCACGGCCCGTCCCTCCCTCCCCGGAGACGCACCCCGCCGAGTCAACTCTTCAGGAAGCGCGAGGAGCTTCCTGTCCGGGCGCAGCATCCAGCTTCCAGCGCCAGGGCCCGCGCCTCCTCCCAGGCCGCCGTCCCCGTGGAAGATCCCCGCGGCCCTGCAGGCCGGGAACCGGACGCCGAGGCCGGGGAGCGGCGCGTCCCGCCGCCGGGCAGGGGCTCTCGCCGCAGGCCCCACCCCTGCCCCGCGCGCATCCTTCCCGGCCTGGGCTCCGCGTTCCCACGTTCCCCGCCGAGCTGCGGAGACGGCCGCGGAGCCCTCGGGGAAGACGAGGAGGCGGCAGCGGCCGCGGTCCGGACAGGAGCCCCGGGGCGGGAGGGGTGCCGGGCGCAGGGGCGGGCGGGCTCCCCGCGCCCCGCGGCCACCGCCCTCCAGGGCGCCCCGCCCCGCCTCCGCCCCGCCTCCGCGCGGGAGTCCTCCCCCCGCGCCCCGCCCCCTCCCCGCGCCACCCCCGCCTTCGGGCCGCCGCGCCTCGCCCCCCCCCGCCCCGGCCCAATCACCGCCCGCCGCCGTCGCTCCCTTTGTCTGGGCCGCGGGCTCGGGCCAATGGCACTGCGCGGGCGCGCGGGCGGTGCGCGTCTGGGCCAATGGGCTGGCCGGACGGGCCGCGGGGGGCGGTGCTGGGGCCCAGGGTCCTTGCGCGGCCGGGCGGCGTCGGGCGGGCCCGCGGCCGGGACAGCGGCTCCGGAGACGGCGGCTGGGAGGCGGGTGGCTCGCCGGCCGCTGCCCGCAGCGTTCTCTCCCCCCGGAGTCGCCTCCGCTGTGCGGAAGGGCGGATGACACTGCGGAGCGGAGCGGGCCGCGCCCTGGAGCGCGAGGCTCTAGGGGATTTGGGCCAGAGCAGCTGCAGGCCTACGGCCCGATCGGCCCCGCGCCCCCCGCGCCGGGCGGCTCCGAGGACTCGCAGAGAAAGGCAGCATTCCGGGAGGGAGCGAGGGGCCCTGAGAGCCGGAGTCCCCCAGGGACGCGCCGCTTAGAGGCGTCTCCTCCCCGAACTGGGGCTCCTGGGGTGGGAGTCGGGCCCAGGAGCCAGTCCTGGCCGCACTCCCTGCCTGGTGGCTCTCAGGTCACCCTGGCCAAGGAGTGGCCCTCTGTCCACCTGAGCGGGTCACATTGAAGGGGACATGTCAGAACGCCAAGAGCCGGCACCTGCAGCCTCGCAGATCTGGGGGCTGCACCGCCGGGGCAGCGCACCTGCCGTCCTTTGTCTCCTCCTGGCAGGTGGGCTTCTTCCTGCTCACCTGGACGCCCGCGTGAGGGAAAGGGTCTCTGCCTGTGCCCTCATCCAAGCCCTGTGGAGGGAGAAAGGTTCTGACCCCCGTACAATGTCCTTGTTGCCTCCTCATGGACGGAGAAGGTGAAAAACGGTGTCTGGGATGCCAGATTGCTCCTTCTGATCCCCTTCTCCCTAGGGATACATACACACACACACACACACACACACACACACACACACACAGCACGCTGGCTCGCTTCTTTATGGAGGACTTCTGCCCACGCTGCTCCAGTACCTTCTTTGAAAGTAGAAGACATGGTCTTCATTCCACAAGGAGAAACAGTCTCAGCACATGGCCCCAGGCCTCAGAGAGGGCGGTTTCCAAATCTGGGCTCAAAGTAAAATCACAGTTAAACCCAAGTGGGATCCTGAGCTCGGTGCTCTGTGGGTGGGGTCCCTTTACAAGCGCTGGACATAGAGATCAGGAAGGTCCCGCTCTGGGAGCCTTCGGTCACGGACTGAGGTGCGGCCTGTCACCGGGCCCTGCGATGCCGCGCCGTCCCAGCGCTTGTCGGCTCGCGCTGAGAAATCGCATCACTGGAGCTGATGTCACCGAAGTCACCATGCAACTCTTACGTCTAAGGCCACAAGACAGTGACCTCCAAGGCCAATCCCACTCGGAGGTTCCCCACTCCAGGCCAAGGGGATCCGGAGGCAGGCCCGGAAGGCCATTCCGGGTCCGGTGGAGCCCACAGACCCCACAGCTTGTCCTTGGAAATTCTGCTCCCAGGGATGCAGCAGCCAAGTCCTGGGAACTGACCAGGTTTGGACGCCGCAAGGACATTGAGGGAAAATGGTGGTCTAGACCCTTCCTGGCAGCCTCTGGACTGCCCCCCTCGAAACTGGGAAATGACAGAAACATTTAAAATCCATTCTAACCAGGAACACAAGAAGGGCGCCCTCAGTGGACCAGAGATCCCAAGGGGTTCTGGGGAGATGGGTGGTGGTGGGCCCGGTTGCTCTGGCCCGAGGGAAGCATCAGAGCTAAAAGCAGAGGTCACATCTGCTGTCAGGTGACGGGAGCTCAGGGGACACCAATGTGGGGCCACAGGGGCAACCGCCAGGGCGACCCCCCGGGGGTCTTGTGGGGACAGCTCCACCCCCGGCCGTGCCGAGCAGCAGAAGGTGGACAAAGAGGAGACCCTATGGGCGACTAACGCCTGGGAGGAACAGGGCGTCCCCTGTCCCCTGAGCAGTCACCGGTGCCCTCCGTGGCTGCTGGACCCTCCACACAGTGGCCGGAGGCCACCGACAACTTGCTGATGGAGAAATAGGACACTTGGCATCTGAAGAGCACAGACCTGGATCGGCGACCCCTGGGAGGTTCCCGCCGCAGAGGCCGCAGCTGTCCGCAGAGAGCGGGCTCCCCCGTCCCCGATGCGGGCTGGACTCCATCTCCCAAATTCCTTAGCAAGTAGGTGTGGCCAGGAGAGCAACCCCTGTCCTGTGGAACTTGAGCAGACGGGACAGGTGCCACGTCTGGGACCGGCCCAAACCCCCCTCCCCCGGGGCCTCCATGGTGACAACCCCAGAGACGGTGACGGGAAGCTTCAGAGACTGTGAGTGACCCTCCGACTGGCTCTGAACAAAGGCGGGGTTCAGGCCACCGCCACTTACAGCCTCTGTGTGGCTTCTCGGGAGAGAAAGCAGCTGCTCTTGGTTTGTGCGGTCACGCCAGGGTCTGGGCGGGGGCATGGGCGAGCGTCCCGTGCTTCCGTCCCCTGCACTAGAATCTCACATGCACCTGCAGGCCGTGGCCACCGGGGGAGGGGGAGGCACTCCTGTCCTTGACTTTGGGCCCCGCAGGGTGACTCCTGTGGCCAACAGGTTGTTGGCAGGCGTGAAGTGAGTGGGGTCAGCCCGTCCATCAGGAGGCCGCACCTGGAAGAGAGGAGGGCAGAGCACCGTGTGCTGGGGGGGCTCGCCCCTGGGGCCAGCCTGGACCCATCCCCGGGCCCCCCGGGGCTGCGAGTGTGGGCATCTGTGAGTGTGGCACTGCCGCCGGATGGCGTGGTTTGTTTGCAGCGTCGCTGTGGCAACGACTGCCTAATACGCCCACCGCAGCTAACACAGAAACGGGGGCCCGGGGAGCTGGTGTGACAAAGCCCGAAAACATGTGGCGCTGGCTTTGTGCTCAGGTCGCGGATGACAGGGGCGTGGACATGGCGAGCTGGAAATAATAACACACTTCCCTTGTTAGGTCGTGGCAACACATTCGGAAAAACTGGGGCAGTGATCGCCCAGGGCCCAAGTGCAAGTGCGTGCTGGCGGTCCGTGCAGCCTCACTGTGGTATTACCGGAGAGCAAAGGCCAGTTCGGGGCGCGGCCGGGGGGTCCGGGACCCGCAGGCTGCAAGAGCCCAGCGCTCATACCGCAAAGAGTGGGAGGCTGCACGGGTTCCAGAGAGACTTAGGCTTTGGGCTGTGCCATCTTCCTGGAGATGATGTGCTTCTCTCCCTGGAGGAAGCCTGGGTGCTCGTGGACCTCTGGGCTCCAAAGGGCAGATGTCTTAGCTGTCCAGCCCTGGGTCCCCACTGCACGACCCTCCCCTGGGTTCCCTTGCAATCGGTGTGACCAGGTAAGCAGCTCTGTCCAACAGCATGTGGGAGAAGCCATGTGTGTCTGCTTCAGACTAGCCCGGAGACCTCTCCTGAGCCTCTGTCCGTGATTCCCCTTCCCGCGGCCGGAGTGGGGACAGTCAGAGTGACCGAGGAAGCCACCTGCTGCAGGTAGCTGGAACACTTGCCCTGGGCAGGTGAGACGTTCAGAAGCTTCTATGTGAGCAGTTGCATTCCGTCTGTAGATGTTCCGTGAGTTCAGCTGGCACACGAAGAAGCAAGAGTTCAGAACACATAGAATGTTTGAAGCAGCATCAGTGATACCACCAGAGAGAAAAGAAGAGAGATCTTATCCTTTATTTTCTTTTTTTAATTTATTTATTTGACAGAGAGAGAGAGGGAACACAAGCAGGGGGAGTCGGAGAGGGAGAAGCAGGCTTCCTGCTGAGCAGGAACGCGATGTGGACCCGGGGATCGTGACCCAAGCCGAAGGCAGATGCTTAATGACTGAGCCACTGAGGCACACTGATTTTATCCTTTAAAAACAGCATCTGGGGGGGCGCCTGGGTGGCTCAGTGGGTTACAGCCTCTGCCTTCAGCTCAGGCCATGGTCTCAGGGTCCTGGGATCGAGCCCTGCATTGGGCTCTCTGCTCAGCGGGGAGCCTGCTTCCCCTTCTCCCTCTGCCTGCCTCTCTGCCTACTTGTGGTCTCTCTCTCTGTCAAATAAATGAATAAAATCTTTAAAAAAAATTGGATGTTTAAATAAAAAATATTAAAAAAAATACTCAGGGGCACCTGGCCGACTCAGTCAGTGGAGCATGTGACTTTTGATCTCGGGGTGGTGAGTTTGAGCCCCACGTTTGGCATAAGATTACTTTTAAAAAAATGAAAAAAAAATGATAAAAAGGTAGGCCAAGGAGTAGAATAGAAATGGCCGAGCCACAAACTAGTGAGCTGGAGTATTCTCTAGAACACAGAGTAAAAGATAAAAAGTTATAAAGTGGAAAGAAAATTTAAGAAGCATGAAAATTAATTCCACAGTTTCCTATATCCCGTTATTTGGAAGGAATTCCAAAGGACAGAGACTAGGAGGGGAGCTCTTCAACAAAGAGTCCAGGAAAATGTCCCGACCTGAAGAAGACACATGACAATACTTTGGAACCCAGGCAAAGTGAGCAAATAAAACCTCCCAGTCGCGGGAGGGGGGGGCGGCGGGGAAGAACATGTTGCTTCCAAAAAAAGAAAGAAAAGGATAAGCCTGAAGTCAGACATCAGCAACTTTGGATTCTGAACAATCCAGGGGTACCTTCGCAGTTTGGAGGGAAAATTATTTGAGCCTATGATTCTCCGCCAGGCCTAACAGCCATTCAGCTGGAGGAAAAACAAACACTTTCTTGGGTCATGCCAAGTGTTCGGAGAGTTTATTTCCAACAAATACTATCTGACATAATTACTAGATTATACGCTCTAGCAAAACGAAAAATGAATCCAAGAGGAAGACAGGGCCTACAGGAGTCAGTGAAATTATTTTTATCGGGGAACTCGTGCTGGAAATACTCTCAACAGTCTGGGAGGAAAATCCCGATGATCTCATCCTGAGCAGGGTGGGGAGAGGAGGAGGGAAATAAAGCTGGAAAGTGTGTCTTATTCGTGGGGACAATCTGGCTGCTGATTAATTCTCGACATGGGTAAGAAAAGGTAAGTTCACATATGCATGCTAAAAATTTTAAGTAACCGCTAGGTGCATAGAAATATGATATAAGCCTTCCAAGCCATTAGAAGAAAAAGTGGGAACAAAGACGACTTTCCAATCTAAGAGAAACAGGAAATGAGGGCGGGAGGGTGATGGGGGCCAGGAAGCCTCCGGATGGAAAGCTGACGCTAGATCACGGACTGGGCTGCAGCACACTGGTGATCGCAATAAATGCGAAGAAGTTAAAGTCACACATTCAAAGGCAGAGACCCTTGGGATAAATAAAGGTTCAAAATCCAGACCTGGGCTGTCCGGGAGGCTGACCCCAGCACCCAGCCTGGGCCCATGGGAAGAGCGCAGGCGGGAAATTCCTGGAGGGACTCCCAGGGCCCCAGGGCTGGCTAGGACAGAGTCATCACTCTTCTTTCCTCTCATATCCCACTGCAACTTGGCGTTTCGTGCAGGCACCTTGAAATACTGTTTCTGCCCATTAATGCTTCCAAATTTTGGTGGCTATGTAATGTATTAATGAAGAAGCTCAAATCTCACATACTGAGTTTTATGATCTATTAATATACATGTGTACCAAACATAAAAAATCATATAGGCATTGATGATTGTATTTGAACATCAGTGGTTTCTCTTATAATTCTGTGTTTTCTGTATTTAAAACCCTTATTCTGAGAAGGGATCCACAGACCCCCCGCGTGCCATGAAGAGACCAGGCCGATCTCCGAGACTCTGCTGCTGACCCCAGGCCTGGGCAGGGTGGGCAGCACGCACGCCAAGGGACCCGTGCTCCAGGACGAGCCCATTACTTCCACAAGTGCCCCTGGGGGAAGAGGCGCTAGTCTCTGCCTGGACCCTGTTGGATTTGGGTGAGAAGCCTGCAACCACCAGTCACTGCACCCGGCCCAACGGCAGTCGGGCCCTTCCCCACCCTCGGAGTCAGAGCCCAGGAGCCCAGGCCTGCGAGAGACACTGCTGGATCTCAGCTGCGACCCTGGTGCTCGCCCCCCTCTGTCCTGTGAAATGTTAAACTTCATTACTGTTGATGCCAGGGTGAGACAGACTTTCTGCTTCCTGCACATCCACCCGGATGACGATGCGGCGCGAGCAGAGAAAATGAAGGAAGGCCAGAGGCGACCACGGGCTAATGGGCTGCTTCTCCGTCTGCGTGTTGGCTGCCCTGTGAGAACTTGTAGGGCCGCATATGTCATTTTTAAAGATTTATTTATTTCAGACAGACAGGGATAGAGAGAGGGGGAACGTGCAGGGGGTAGGGGGAGAGGGAGAGCCTTCAGCAGAGTCGGAGCAGCACAGAGCCCTACGCGGGGCTGGATCTCAAGACCCTGAGATCGTGACCGTCAACCGACTGCGCCCCCCACAGGCGCCAGGTAGAACTGCACTTTTAATATCGGTGCACATCTGTGTACGTGTATAGTCCTTTTTTTTTTTAAAGATTTTATTTATTTGACAGAGAGAGAGAGATCACAAGCAGGCAGAGAGGCAGGCAGAAGGAGTGAGGGAAGCAGGCTCCCTGCTGAACAGAGAGCCCGACACGGGGCTCGATCCCAGGACCCTGAGATCGTGACCTGAGCCAAAGACAGGCTTTAACCTACTGAGCCACCCAGGCGCCCCTGTGTCTCGTCCTTCAACTCAGTTTTTATAAATGCCATACCAATGGTGATGGCTGCACAACATTGCAAATAGTCTTCATGTCACCGAATCGTATATAAAAATGATTAAAATGGGGAAAAAATGATTAAAATGGGGCGCCTCAGTGGGTTAAAGCCTCTGCCTTCGGCTCAGGTCATGATCTCAGGGTCCTGGGATCGAGCCCCGCATCGGGTTCTCTGCTTAGCAGGGAGCCTACTTCCTCCTCTCTCTCTCTGCCTGCCTCTCTGCCTACTTGTGATCTCTCTCTCTCTCTGTCTAAATAAATAAATAAAATCTTTAAAAAAATGATTAAAATGATGAATTTTGTATGTATATTTTACCACAACAAAAAGAAAGAAAAATTCAGAGGATTAGAAAAAACATGCTAAAACAAATGCTAACAAAAAGGAGCATATGTAGTAATATTAGTAAGAGAACTGGAATTCAAGACAAAAGGCGTGTAAAGCGATCCCCCAAAGCCCACCGTGTTTCACTTCCAGCCGCCACAGAGCCGTGCCAAGTGCCTCAGCTGTTTCGTAGCGGTTCGGCTGCAAATAACAGAAAACTTAACGAACAGTGGCCTGCATGTTGTCTCATGCAGCAAGAAGTGCAGAGGTGGGAAGTCCAAGATCAACAGAGCTACCTGAGGAAACTGTCAGAGGCACAGATTCTGTTTTTTGGCAGCATGTGGCTTTTGTCCTCATGGTTGCAAGATGGCTGCTGTGCCTCTAGTTACATCCTGTTTCCAAAAATGAGGAAGAGGAAGGGCCAAGGGGCAAACTTTCATTTCCACAAAGCTTCCCTTTATTTTTAGGTGGAGAAGTCCTCAGAGGTTTCTGCCCACATCTCCTCGGTCAGGACTAGGCCACACGGACACCCCCATCATCAACGGAGCCACACCAGTCATGAACTGCTATAAACCAACTAACGTATCTTCAAACCACAAAGAGCAGGGTTCACCTGGCCGGCTCAGTTGGTGGAGCACACGATTCTTGATCTCAGGGTTATGAGTTCGGGCCCCACACTGGATGTAGAGATTACTTAAAAATAAAATCTTTTAAAAAAATTATGGTGTACACAAATCTGCACATAGATCTTAACACATCAGTCTCAGAAATTGAGAGACCCCGTGGACAGAAAACAAGGCACGATTAACAAATGTGGTCCAGCAGGTCTCTATACTAGAACTTTGTGATGGATGAACAGAGGCTGTATTATTTCACACAAATGGACTGGTCACAGAGTTGTCCGTTTATTGGGCGACAAAAGAAATCTAATAGATTGGGCACCTGGCTGGCTCTGTCGGTTAGGCATGCGACTCTTGATGATCTCAGGGTCATGAGATCGAGCCTGGTGCCAGGCTCCACACTGGGCATGGAGTCAGCTTCAGATTCTCTCTCGGTCTGCCCCTCCCCTCTCTCTAAAATAAATAAATCCCCCTTTTTTTAAATCTCATAGATTGGGGCACCTGGCTGGCTCAGTTGGTGGAACACTGGACTCTTGATCTCAAGACTGTAAGTTCAAGCTCCATGCTGGGTGTGAAGCCTACTTCATTGAGTAAAAAAATCTAATAGATTAACAGAATAGAAATCATGCAGCTCATATTCCTTGACTACAACAAAATCATTTAGAAGTCAAGAGGAAGAAGGTTACATAAAAATTAATCATTTGGATGTTTAAGGACATCTAAATAACTCTCGGCTACAGGAGGAGATCAAAATAGAAGTTGCAAACTATTTATAAACGAAGAAGCGGCGAGAACACCCTAAGTCTGTGTGCCTACCCCCAAGGAGCGATTGAGAATGTATAGCCCAAGCATGTTATTGGAAGGCAAGAAAGACTGAAAAGGAACAAATTCAGCTTTCAACTGGAGAAGTTTATAAAAAGCAGCCAAGAGATCCCAGCATTTTAGTGAAGGCTTTTGCATTCGTGTTCATAAAGGAACACAGGACGTTGAAATGGATTTCTGCTGCGTTTTCCCCTTTGGGTTGGCGGAAGAGTCGGGAAGAGTCCCGTCTTCTACACTTGGGGGGGTCCTCCCTATCTGCTACTTACCTGTCCCATGAAAATGTGGCCAAACTTACCTTAAGACCATTTGAACCTGGTGACATTTTTCTGGCAAGATTCTTGATGATCTTGCCAATTTCCGGTGGTTATTTCTACTTCTTCTTGAGTCTGTTTCAGGCTTTCCCCCCCCCCCCCTAGAAAATACTCTAGATTTCATTTTTATTTTGTTGGTGCTGAGGTATACCACACATTCTCATATGCAAGCAAACAAACCCCTAGCTCTGCATTTGGATTTTTGGTCCCTTCCCCTATCCCGTGCCTATGTGCATGTGCGTGTGTGTGTGTGTGTGTATTGCACTCCCGAGGGGTGTGTGTGTGTGTGTGTGTGTCTGCACTCCCGAGGGGTGTGTGTGTGTGTGTGTGTGTGTCTGCACTCCCGAGGGTTCTTCCTGCAGCCCCAGAGGGGCCCTCACTCCGCCAGTGACATCTCTGCTGTGTCCTGTCACCCTTCTTTCCCCACTGACGTTTCTCTCCGTGTATAAACGTGCTCAAGTCTCTCTCACCCTGAAAGTAAACGGCATCGGCAATAACAAACCGACCCAAACACCTCCCTGTGCACGGACTTCCCCTTACCCCACATTCTACCCTGCTCTCCCTGTCCTCCGCAAAACATCTGGAAAGGGTAGTCCACTCCAAGGCTTCTGTCCGGTTTCGGTGTTTCCCCGGTTCTTTGGAACTAGTACCCCTGTAAAATAGAATAAAACGAATGACTAGAAATATGAAATAAAGCCCCAAAGGCCTCCACAGTGCGGGCCCTAATTTTGCTGGATCCCATAGACGTCGACAGCCCAGCCGGCTTGCTGTGGACGTTGCTAAATGCTCACTCTGGGCTCCCATGCTGCTCGGGGGGGGGGGGGGGGCCTGGCATGCCACCTGGCGTGCTGGCGCCCTCTCGAATCCACCGCCAGGTCCCTGCTTCCGCCTTTCCTCGCTGGGTAGCTCCCTCGAGACCACCTCTGGGCCTTTTCTTCACTGAGATTGCTCTCCTGTCTCCCCTCCTTCCTCTGCTTCTCCCTCTTTCTCCGCCCACCCAGTGCACAGTCGTCTCTGGGCCCTGTGCGTGCTCTCTCTGCAGGACCACACCGTGGGCTGGATCTTCCACGCCTGCGTGCTAAGAACGTCCAGATTCGCCTGTAGCCTCCTCCCTGCCTCCTAGATGCTCGGCCACCTCCTCCTTGATGTCCTCGGCACCTCCTGGTCAGCACCCCTGCGTTGGTTCGGGTTCTTGGAGCAAACTGGGGAGGATCTAGGTTGGCTCACAGATTGGAGGGAAGAGCTGCATATCCAGGCAGGGGGCCCCTCAGGACGGACGAAGGGGTGCTCCTGGAACCCAGGGGGCCGGAGCCCCCTGGGGGGGTGTGCTCAGGCTTCTCCCTGGGGAGTTTCCGCCTTGCTCCCGTCACTAATGCTGCACCACAGTCCTCAGGCCCCGTGGCTAAAACCACCACTTCCTTAGCTCACACGTTCCGTGAGCTGGAATTTAGACGTGGCCCAGCAGGCCCTGGTCTCTGCTCCACGAGGTCTGAGGTTTGGGAAGACAGCTGGGGGTGACTTGAATAGCCCGGGGCCTGGAATCATCTGGAAACACCTGCATTCCTGTTTCTGGCGGCCGATACCAGCTGTGGGTCTGCCCCGTGGCCTCAGAAGGGAGAAAATCAGGTAGAAGCTGCTGGTCTTTTCTGTCCGAGCCAAGCCAGTCTGCAAGACCAGCCCTGGGTCCACGGGGCTGGGGGGACGCAGATCTACCCACTCAGGGAAGGAGGAGCAAATCGCTTGCGAGCATTTTTGTTTTCAGATGAGGCAAGAAGGAAACGTCGCAGGAGCTTGTCAGCTCTGCCGGGTGGAAATTCCAGGCCCGGGGAGTCTAACCGCCGAGTCCCGTTGGTATGCAGAAAGATCCCCAGGAGAGCCTGCTTCAAATTCAGATTGCTGGCCAGGAAATTTGGTCACTTAATTCAGGGTGGGGCCTGGGAAGCTCACAGAATAGCTCCCATAGTGATTCTGATGCGGGGTCCCCAGGGGAAACTCACTTTGAAAGACATCAGAGTGGTTTTCTCCGGGTTTTTCCAAACTCTGAGGGCCAGCGGTCAAGAGGCCTGTGGCCGGCCCCAGCCGGAGCTGGGCGGATACGCGTGAGGGAGGGGTGGGCCCCAGGCCCGGCTGGGAGCAGGAACCAGGGGTCCTGGGCGGGTGGGAGACAGGAGAGATAGGAGTCGGGGCTGACGCTCCTTGGCTTTGCTGGAGGCCTCACCTCTGTCCCCTCGCAGCCTGTGAGCCAGGGTCCTCTCCTGGTTTCCTGTCCCCCAGCACTGGGCCAACGTCTGCTCACAGAACCTCCACGAATCCTAGGAATGGTCTGGATGGGGGTGTGGCTTAGCGGGGGTTGCAGGCTTGAGAAGACTTTTGTCCCCGGAGCGCTGGCGGTTCTCCCTCAGAACCAGCGTGGGAACCTGCCGACAGGCCATCGGGGAATCCAGCTGAGAGGCTGCGGAGCAGACCTTTCTTCCCGAACACTTAAAGTTTTATCTGCATATGCAAAGGACATAAGAGATAGAAATACCACAATATATATTTAGCAACTACACAAAACCACATTAGACACACACACACACACACACACACACACACACACACACACGAGATCAGTTAGGTTTGTTGTTGTTGTGCTTTTTATTCTGAAATAATTATGAATTCACGCGCGGTTGTCAGAAACAACACGGAGAGCCCACGTTCCCTTCACCCACGTTCCGCCTGCAGTCACATCCCAGGAAATGGTCCCGCAGCATCGTGACCTCGGTATTGGCCTGGATGCCTCAAGATACAGAGCGCCCGGTCGCTGTCAGCGTCCCTCGTGCCCCCTTCTTCGCCCCCCCACCCCCGACCCCCCGCAATCCCTGCCTGGCCTCCATTTCTATAACTTCGTCATTTCACGAGTGGCATGGAAGAGGCCTCACGCGGTCGGTGACCTCTGGGCCTGGCTTCCTCACTCGGGTGTCATTCCCGGCAGCTCCCCGGCAGCGTCCCCCGCCCCCCGGGGAGGCCCCACCAGCCAGAGGTCACGTGCGTTGTTTTCTGGTCTGTACCTTCACGGCAGAGCTGCGCTGGCCGCTGGAGCCCGGCAGCCCCGCTTCCGTGTGAACACACGTCTCTCCCCTGAGATGGTAACGCCCTGCAGGTAGAGCTGTGCGTTTGGTTTTAAGGGACCCGCCAAGCCGCTTCCCGGACCGATGGCGCCTCGGCGACCCCCGCGCGCCCCGGCCCTGGCTTCTGCGACGGTGGGAGCCCTTCTGTGGCCCATGCAGGGGACTCGCTGTGCCTTTAGCTCGTGTCTCCCTGACAAAGGACGACATGGAGCGTGTTCTCGTGGGCGCACCTGCCACTTGCATGGCCTGTTCTGATCCCATCGTTGTCTCTCCACTGCTGGGCGGGGGGACCACGCGCCCCTCAGATGCGAGCCTTCCAATGGGTCTGTGGTTTGCGCGTCTTCCTCCGCCCTGCAGCCCGGACAGGCCCGGGTGCTTTTTTTTTTTTTTTTTTGAGATTATGTATTTATTTGACAGAGAGAAAGACACAGCAAGAGAGGGAACACAAGCTAGGGGAGGGGGAGAGGGAGAAGCAGGCTCATTGAGCAGGGAGCCTGATGCGGGGCTCGATCCCAGGACCCCGGGATCATGACCTGAGCTGAAGGCAGATGCTTCACCGACGGAGCCCCCCAGGTGCCCCTGAACTTTGTACTCGTGAACAATTTGAACTTATAGAAAAGTGGCTGGACTAGTTCAGAGTCCCTCTGTCCTGTTCGCCCAGATTCCTCCCGTCGTGACGTTTCATCACGTTGCGTTGCCCTAACATTTTACAGCTTTTTTTGAACCACTGAGGCTACGTTGCAGACACGATGCCCACGATCCCTTCACACTGAGCGCATATGTCCTCACACGAGGGCAGGCTCCCCCACAGTCACGGCATCATAACAACAAAATCAGGAGACCTCGTGGATTGCCCCAAACGTGTCTTAGCTCCAGAATTCAGCCCAGGGCCACAGGTTGGTCTGTTGGGCGGTTCCCTCCGTCGCCTTCCATCTGGAATCCGAGTCTTTCTTGTGGCTTCATCACGCAGGCGTGGGAAAGCTCTCGGGCCACACTTTGGTCTGACGGTCAGGGTCAGGGCTTGGCAGTCATGAAGGAAGGCAAGCCAAGCAAAGCATGTCGAGAAGATGGGTAAACTGAGGCCAGGAAAATGCAGGGGCTTGCTCAGCGTGGCATGGCTAGGGGACAGCAGGGCTCCCGAGCTTGCCGGCCTCTTCCCTAAGGCCTTGCACCTACGGGGACTCTGGATGTTGCTGTCCCTGCTGATAAGGCAACCCAGAAGGTCAGGGGACAAAAGGGTCACTTTTTCAAAATCTACTTTATTTTTTTTAAAGGTATTTTTTTAAGATTGTATTTATTTACTTGACAGAGAGAGAGAGAGAAAGAGAGAGAGAGATCACAATTAGGCAGAGAGGCAGGCAGAGAGGGGGGGAAGCAGGCTCCCTGCTGAGCAGAGAGCCCAATGCAGGGCTTGATCCCAGGACCCTGAGATCATGACCTGAGCCGAAGGCAGAAGCTTTAACCCACTGAGCCACCCTCAAATTTTTGAAGTGCCCTTCAAAGTCTACTTTAAAAAGTGAAACGCGGGGCGCCTGGGTGGCTCATTTGGCTAAGCGACTGCCTTCGGCTCAGGTCATGATCCCGGAGACCAGGACTGAGTCCCACATCGGGCTCCCAGCTCCACAGGGAGTCTGCTTCTTCCTCCGACCTTCTCTCCTCTCATGTTGTCTCTCGCTCTCCCTCTCTCAAAATAAATTAATAAAATCCTTAGAAAAAAAAAAAGCGATATGCTGGGATGCCCTGCCGGCTCTGTCGGTGGAATGTGAAACTCTTGAACTGGGGGTCATGAGTTCGAGGCCCATGTAGAGCATAGTTTACTTTAAGAAAAAGAAAAATTTAAGAAAATGTCTAAAAATATTTTTTTTTAAGTAATACCCTGGAGCACTTTTTTACACCATACCCAAAAATAGACTGAAAATGGCTTCAAGACTTAAATGTACAAGTTGAAACCACAAGCCTCCTAGAAGAAAACCTAGTAATTTCTCTGACATCGGCCTTAGTGGTATTTTTTGGATCTGTCTCCTCAGGGAAGGACAAGGAAAGCAAAAATAAGCAAGTGGGACTACACGAAAATATAAAGCTTCCGCACACTGGGGAGCTCGGCTGACTCAGTCGGTGGAACATGTGACTCTTGATCTCAAGGTTATGAGTTCGAGTCCCAGTTGGGTGTAGAGATTACTTAAAAAAAACACAAAAAACAAAAAACAACCTTCTGCACAGCAAAGGAAACCAGTAGCAAAATGGAAAAGTAACTTACTGAGCAGGAGAGGATATCTGCAAATGACATTCCCGACAAACCATTAACATGCAAAATGTATAAAAGAATTCATGTAACTCCACATGAATAAAACCCAAGTAATTCAATTTAAAATGGGCAGAGGACATGAATGGACACTTAGATGGCCAACAGACACATGAAAAGATGCTCTTCGTCACTCATCCTGAGGGAAATGCGAATAAAAGCCACATTGAGATCTCACCTCACCCTGTCAGAATGGCTAAAATCAAGTAGACAAGAAGTACAAGTGTTGGCAAGGGTGTGGAGAACAAGGACGCTCGTGCACTGTTGGTGGGGTTGCTCACTGTGCAGCCACCGTGGAGGACAGTATACAGGGTGCTGAAAAAACTAAAAATAGAAGTACCAGTTGATCCAGCAAGTCCATGTTTAGGTATTCATCCCAAGAAAACAAAAACATGAATTCTGAAAGTCTCATGCACTCCTTTCTTTGTTGCAGCTTTATTTACAATAGCCAAGATGTGGAAACACCCGAAAGATCCACGGATAGATGAATGGATAAAGAAGTGCTGTGCTTACGCGTGTGCACGCACACACGCACACATGCACACACAATGCAGTGTTACTCAGCCACAAAAAAAGGATGAAATCCTGCCATTTGCAAACATGTGGATGGAGCTAGCAGGCTAAGTCGGAGAAAGACAAATACCGTATGATTTCACTTATAAAGCAGAAATCTAAAAAACAAAACAAACCCACAAAACAAAACAAAAGAGAAACAGACTCACGCATACGCAGCGCAGGTGGTTACCAGAAGGGGTGTGAGCAAAATGGGTGAGGGGATGGAGAGGGGTGGTCCTGTGGTTAAAGAGAACGGAAGGCACAGGGACGGGATGAACAGCCGAGGAGAGTGGTGTTGATACTGTTACAACTTCGAATGTGTGTGATGTAGCATCACTCTGACCTGCGCCTGAAACTCCTACCACATTGTCTGTCAACATTTCAATAAACATTTTTTAAATGTGATACATCAGGGGTGCCTGGCTCTCTCCTGTGGAGCCGGGGACTCTTGATCTCCGGGTCATGAGTTCTAGTCCCCACTGGGTGTAGAACTCACTTTTTAAAAAGTTTGATGGGGCGCCTGGGTAGTTCAATCTTTGGGCATCTGCCTTCAACTCAGGTCATGATCTTGGGGTCCTGGGATCGAGCCCCACATCGGGTTCCCTGATCAGCAGGGAGCCTGCTTCTCCCTCTCCCACTCCTCTGTCACTGTGTCTCTGTCAAATAAATAAATAAAATCTTTTTTTAAAAATGTGATAAATGAAACTTTATTGTCAGGGGCGCCTGGGTGGCTCAGTAGGTGAGGCGTCTGCCTTTGGCTCAGGTCACCGTCCCTGGGTCCTGGGATCGAGTCCCGCATCGGGCTCCCTATTCAGTGGGGAGCCCGCTTCTCCCTCTGCCTGCCGCACGCACCCCCTGCTTGTGTTCCCTCTCTCTCTCTCTCTCCCTCTCTCTCTCTGGCAGGTGGATAAAGGAAATCTTTTTTAAAAAAAGCAAAACAAACTTTAACTTGAGAATTGGTCTTTATATTTTTGAAGGGTACAGGTGATGGACTTGGTAAGCTATCCCTCTGTGTTTGTGTGATGTTTCCTCCTGGTTGGGTCCCGCTTCTGCGCTTTTGGTGAAATCTCCCAGAAATGATGTGTTGTTCTTCCTGGTGCATCGGGCCGGGAGGCACACGACGTCTGTTTATCCCAGGGCGGGTGATATTAACGTTCGCCACCCGGTGAAGATCACGTCTGCCAGGTTTCTCTGCCATAAGGTTAATTAATTCGTATTTCGAACTCACAAAACTAATAAGCAATAATTAGTAGGAACTTTGCGAGGCGATGCACTGAGTCCGTGTGGACATGCTGTTTTCGCCAGCTCTCGCTGACGAGAGGCTTAGCTGTGGGTTCCTCCCTGAGCCGGTGACGAACATGCCTGTCTGCCCAACTCACGTTCGCTCATTGTGGCATTCCTTCCGCATTTCAGGGTCTGCTTTCTGTCCCATTTCTGTATTCGTTCACTTATTCACATCATGAATTATCTCCACCGTGAGTAAAGATAGCAATCCATCAGGATCTTTATTCTGTTGGTCTATTTGTCCCAGGTTCGGCCGGTGGGAACCCTCTTCAAGCCCCTTCCTGCCTTCCATGCCTTTACCTTCTTCCTCTGAACACTTCCTTCCTTTGTGGCCCCACAAGCCGTTCCAGGCACATCTGGAGACTTCCCCGCCCCGGCCCCAACCCGCCATGTCCCCAAAAAGCCCCCGTTCCTTTTCCAGGAGAATGGAATTTGGAAGTCAAGGTCTGGGCACCAAGTATGCCCACTGCCCTTGGGACTTTGGTTTCTGGGCCCTCTGGGCAGATGGAGCCAAGAAACACAGCACCCGCACACCCCCGACATCTGTTTCTATATTAAAAAACCAGTTCATGCCACTAGGCGCTCACCCAAGATGTGGGGTGGGGGAGGGTAGTGGGCAGGATGTGGGGACCCTGTGCTGGACCCTACCCGGCTCCAGGGACGTGCTGGCTGGGGGGCCCTCTGCACTGCAGCCAGCACTGAGCCCCAAGCCCCAAAAGGGGGCCTGTCTTCATTCTTGCGGCCTCAGTGCTGCGGTGGCTTCGGGTCTCGAGCCAGAGCCATCCTCGGTGGGCCGGGGCATGGTGAGCCCATGCTGGCCGAGGGGGTCTGTGCCAGTGGCCTCGTGCAAGAGCTGGGCGCTCCCTGGCTCAGAATCCTAGCAGTGACTCGAGAGGGCGGCACCCAAGGGGCCCCCTGCCCCATCGGGACTTGTCCCCTGCCACCACTGTTCAGCCTCTGCTCTGCTCTCAGAGCCATTTCGAACCCACCCTGGGCCTAAAACCTAAAAGCCTGCTGCGCTGAGCAGAAGCCCTGAGCATAAAGGTTCTGGAACTTGCTCCCTCAAGCCGGGCTGGGCAGGGACACCGTAAGTGTCGGCAGCACCTGGCCAAGCCCGGCGTCTGGACTTCAAGAGGGAAACCAAACCGTGCCAGCCGCTCTCCGAGGGGGAAACTGAGGCCCAAAGAGAGATCGCACACCTGCCAGCATCGGCCCTGCCCTGTGCACAGTTCAGTCTGGAGCTCGGAGAAGGGCCTGGAAAGGGCTGGAAGGCACCTCCGTCCTCGGAGCCGGAGCGGACCTTATCTCCCGACGCGCATGGAGGCTCGCGGCCCTCTGTGCCCACAGGTTCATTTGTTTGATGAATTCGTCATGACCGTGAGAGGCCCTGGTTTATGGCGCTCACTTCCTGTCCCCGTCAGGTTGCCAACATAACCGCAGGCAGGTTAATTGCACGTCCATCAGCCGCGGCGGGGGCGGGGGGGGGGGGGGGGGGGA
>CM052804.1:1224197-1252126 GCA_028533885.1 Nasua narica | reverse complement strand
GGAGGGACCGGCGGGGCTGATGGCTGCCCAGTGGGGGACCTGCTCCACATGACCAAGAACTCCCCAGAAGCGGGGTGCACGGAGCCAGCTCAGGAATGGGGTCTCAGCTTGGGCTTCCATTCCCAGATGCGCCTGGTACAGGAAGGGGAATGTGGGGGGAAGGCTGAGGACGTCTCAGAGCTACCTCGACCTGGAACCCCGCAGCCCCCAGCCCCCCGCCCACCGGAGGCCCACCCGCTCACCGTCCCCCCCCCCAGCTGCAGCCATTTAAGTCCAGAAAACATGGGGTTCCACGACACTGTTTGGAACCTTGGGTCCTGACGCTGATTTTTACCCTTCTCCTACATGTCGCCAGCCCCCAAGCACAGAGCCAGGGAAAAACTATGCATGCAACACCCACTCAAGGGTTAACTGAGGCCAAAAAGCAGAGCCACTGTTGTTCTCCGGGCCGCCAGCCCCAGGGCTGGTCCCTGGCCCCGTGCTGACCACGGGAGGTGGGTGCCGCAGACAAAGCTGTGTTCTTCCAGCCCCCGGTTTGATGATAGCAGCACAAGGACCCCATTCTCTCTTGTGGCCAGCTGTGTCCCCTCCCCCAGTGAGCCCGACACCCCGGGAGGGCCTCCAGGGGCACAGGCTCAGCTGCTGGAGCTCGAAGAAATTCACGAGGGCCTCTGCTGGGAAGCCGGGAAGCCGGCTCTGCCTGGAAGGTGCAGGCAGCTGCGAGTCAGGGTCGCGCCTCCGGTGGGAAACTGCCTGCATTGTTACAACTGATTTTTGAACCTAAAAGCGGAGGTTCGTATCTAGCCTGTTAAACATAATCTTATTGGTTTCGGTCCAATGTGACCTTTTGGAATCAGACTTCCAGATTCTTCCCATATATTAGTTCTTCCCAGCTGTAGAGATGGTGACCAGCCTTGCCGTGCCTTCATCGCAGTGACTCAGAAAACAGGCCCGGCTGGCAGACCCTGCAGATGGACCTTCTGGGGAGAACGGGGCCCTGGGGCGTCCAGTTTGTGGGTGCTGTGGCCCGCAGCGCAGGGTCGTAAGGCCCACGGTTTTCTGCCCTCTGTCTACAACCATAAGGGCTTGGAGAAGTCGGGACTCAGTCGGCCCTGTCCGTGAGTCTTGGGGCCATCAGGGACCCACAAGCCAGTCAGTCCGTGTCCTGAGGTTTTGCAGAACCTGGGATCCGAGCACCCAGCCCCTGGGGAAGAACACAAGGCGGCCAGTCCCTGACTGTCCCAGTCTCCACTAGCTCATCTGTAAAACGGGCATGATCGTCATGCCCTCTGTGCCCCAGGCTGTCCAGAGGGTTAAATGAGGGTCCAGGCCACCATTCGGCACCCAGATGTCCATCTAGTCATTTAGGCCAGAGAGGTGGACCAGTGGAATTGGCCCAAGTGTTGTCCTCGGGATCCTGGCCTGGCCCCCCCACCAGGAGTGAGTCCCTCCCCTGGGGCTGCCCGGCCTTGGCCAGAGCCCAGCTCAGCCCGGCTGCCAGGTTGCCAGCTTGGTTGGTAGGGGTGTGTTTTCTCTTCAGGATGCCGGCCTTCCTTTCTGCAAGCAGCCCCCACTGGAGTCCCCCTTCATTCTGTCTCCCAGAAGGGCACCCCTCACCCTCAGTTGTTTAAAGCCAGCCTTGGCCCCAACTGTATACCCCACGGGACAATGCATCCTGCCCCAGCCGGGAGGTCTCAGGAAGCCTCTGGCCGGGGGGCTACTGGGCCTGGGGCCTCCTCTAAGCGGCCAGCACGGCAGGGGGAGGCCGCCGCAGAATTTTACCCCTGGGCTGGCGGAGGGAATGGGGGGACAGCGTCCGGCACCCGGGCCGCCCCGCCGGCCCCGCGCCCCCCGGCGTGACCTTCTGCGCGGCACCGACAAAGGCCGGCGGGGCGGGCGGCGCCTTTAAGGACGCGGCGCGGCGGGGTCGGTGCCAGGAGGCGCCGGGTGCGCCCCGGGGGAGCCGCGCCGCGGGCGGAGGGGAGCGGGCGCTCCCCGCGAGGTCACTCGCGCTTCTCCCACTCGCTCGGGTGGGGGCTGGGCTCCGCATGGTGGGGGCAGGGAGCTCCTCGTCGGATGCGGGCCTCGGAGTTGGGGAGCCCGCGGAGGGGCGGGGGCGCGTCGGAGCGGGTGGGCCTGGGGTGCTAAATGCGGCGGGGAGTCGGCGGGCCGGGGGTGGGAGGTGGGAAGCGGGGCGAGGGTCTCGGCACCCTCCCCCCCACCGGGCCGCCGACCCGGCCGAGCTCCGGAGGGAGCACCCCGCGCGGGGCCCCGGGGCGCACCACCTCGCGGCGACCCCTCCCCGCGTCCGTCCGGCAGCCCCCGCCTGGAGAAGCGAGTCGAGCCGGCGTGAGGGTAGAGATTAGATTTCGCTCCTCTCCCATCAATTTTCCGTTTAGTGTCACCGGGCCCCATTGTGGGAGAGGGAAGCGCGTCACCCGGGCCATAAATTTGCGATTATGGCGCCTCCAGCCGCCTCCCCGCTCCGGGCACCGGCGAGCAGGTCGGGACGGGGGAGCCCGGCGCCTCGGCCGCTTCCCGCGCGGGGACCCGGAGCCGCCGAGCGGAGGGTGCCGCTTCTCCCGACGCGGGCCGCTGCGTCCCGCGCGCGCCGCCCTCCCCGCGGCCGTTTGCAGCGGGCTTTTGTTTCTGGCTCGGAGGTCGGGGCTCTGCCCGCCTGGGCTGGCGGCTTCTAGCCTCAGAAACACGAGCGCAAACCCCGGACAGGCCTCCTGGTGGAACGCGAACTCCGCGCTGTGCGTCCGCGCTTCCCCCGGCCCGGCGCCCGCCCGTGGGGACCGGCCCCGTCCTCGCGCGGCCCCGCGCCGGCCGGACGCCGGCCCGCAGCGGGTGCTCGCGTGCTCGGGACGGCCCAGCGCAAGTGGCTCTCGGGGCCCAGGGCACGGGGCCGGCCTCCGACTGGCCCTAGGTGCGGCCCCTCTTCCCATCCTGGCTTGCCTGTTGGAAGGGGGAGTTTTCCGGGGATTCTCCCTTTGGGACACTTTCCGGCATCTCCCCGCCCCCAGCTGCCATCTGCAGCCGGGACTGACGCATCATGAATTGGGATGCAGTATATATTTCTGCAGGTCAAAAATAAATAATAATAATGATAATAATAATAAAAAGGTCTATTGAATGATTTTTAATTGAATGGATGTACTATCCTCTTAACAAAAGCAGCGGTGGGCAGGCCGGAGTGGTGGCTCTCTAGCTGAGCCTCGGAGGAGTGGGAGGATTGAAAGGGCTTTGCCACAGGCCCCAGCTGCTCTATGGGAATTTTGATGGGAATAATTTATTTTTGGTTCATATATGCTGCAGGCCAACAGGCTGAGGGCTCAAGCCCCCAGCAATAAGAAGGAAGAGAACAGGCTACCTGGTGCCTTCCCAGCCCTGCTTTCCTCCTCAAAGCAGCCCACAGCCTTGGCCATCAGACTGGGAGGAAAGTCCTAGGGGCTACAGGACAGAGTGAGCGTGTGGCCCGGCCGCAGGGACAGGGGAAGGCTGTGAGGTGGGCCCACCCCATCGAGCGGGGTCTGGGATGCGGGTGTGGAGCGGGGCCGGCAACAAGTTCACAGCAGGATGAGAACAGGAGGGTTGCCAAACTGAACCGCCAGGCCTCTGGCTTTGTGTGTCAGAAGCCAGTCGGAATAGGCACCCCTACCATCTGGAGCCCTCTGCTGGGACAGAGGCTGGAAGGGGAGTCTAGCAGGGGTGGGGGGTTCTTCCACCTTCGGGAATGTGAAAAAGTCCAGCAGGGAAGTTTGCTCGAGGTTCCTGGCCGCTCTGGAGGCTGGGGTGGGAGGGGACAGGTGCCACTTCCCCTACATCTGGGGGCCCCGTGCCTTCCTGCCGCCCGGGCCTGGAGCTGGCTCTCAGATGAGCTGTGAGCTGTGGCCAGCTCGGCCCCCTGAACACCGGGCCGGCCTGGTCCCAGACGCGTCCTTCAGGTTTCGCTCCTGGCCTTGCCTGTCTGTGGCGGCTCGCCTGGGCCAGCTGGATTTTATCAGAGGAACCCTGACACTCAGCCCTTCTCTCAGGGCCCTCCCCTCCCCGCGTGAGATCGGGCCGGGAAGCCCGGCCCCAGAGACCCTGTCCAGACATACCCTGACAGCGACATGTGTAAACACACCCAAACAGCCGCAAAGGAGCGGCCCACAGCAACTGCTCACTTGGCTCTCCCTCCAGCCGGGGTGTGAGGCCTGGTTGGGAGGAGGCAGGTGTCCTCCCAGAGAGGGCGTGCGGCCCCCTGTGGGGGGCTGAGGGGCCTGGGAACACCCCAGAGCCAGCCCCTCATAACACCCACCAGAGTTTTGTACCCCCCTCCCCCTCCAGGGCTGTTCTGGCCCCTGGGCCACCCACCTCCATTTCCCCCGGGCTGGGCTAGGGCTGGGGCCCGTCCACCCAGGCAGGGAGAGGAGGGCCCGGTTGGGGTCAGCCTCCTGCAAAGAGACCCCAAAATTTACCCCTCCCCAGTTTTGGCTTTAGAGGGTGATAATCAGTAGGCAAAGAGCAGTTGGCTTTCGGGAGGGCGGCCTGGTAGGCGCTGATTCCTCCCCGGGCTTCTCCGGAGGGTCCCTTGCCCTCTTTAGCCCGTGTGAGAAAGTGTCCAGGAGCCAGGAGGGGGCAGGAGGACAGCGGGCAGTGAGGAGGCCATGGGGGGCTCCCCCTCCTCAGGGCCTCCCCACCCCCCTTCGTCCTCTTTAGCGGTACTAACCATACTAACCGGCTCACTGCCACCAAGCCAACGTCTGGGAGCGGAAGCTGAGCAATGGGGACGCTCCTACCCTTTTATGAAAATCACTTCGATTTAACCCAGATGGGTCTCCTGTTGATCACCTCGCGCAACCAGCACCCTGAATTATACTTTACGTGGGAACACACTGGGTTATATTTAGCCGCAAATTAGGAGTCTGTGTTTAACAAGCACCTTCCCTGAGCTGAGGGGGCTGGGCAGCCTCCTGACCTGGTTGGACCAACCAGCAACTGAATTAACCGCCCCCCAGGCGGGAGGAGCCCGGGGGAAAGCTGTTCATCCAACTTCAAAGTCGGGCTCCCCAGCAGCTCTTGCTGCCTTTTGAAACTTGCAGCCACATCCCCAAGTCTGTCTTGGAGCCAGCCTGTGGCCTGCAGGGGCCAGCTGTGCCATGGGGGGGCGGGGGCGGAGAGGGAAGGGTTCTGGCCTCAGCGTGGAGGCCCCTTGCTCGGGCCTGAGCTGGGACCTGGGAGGCATTCATCAGCCCAGGCCTCAGGGGCCTGGCGGCACCAGAGCGGCCCCTCCTGGAGGAGGTGTGGCAAGGACCCTCCCACCCTGGACCCGGCCTGGCCAAGTCTTCCTCTGCTGCCTCTCCCCTGCCACCTGGCCCTGAGTGACACATGGTTTTCCAGGGGGGAGGGGTCCCAGGGATCTCCACCTTCCTCTCCCCTCCAAAGTAGGCCTGCCCTAACAAAGCTTAAGTCCCCAAAGAGGACGACTTGAAAAAGAAGACCACCCTCCAGTCTAGGCACAAAGCCCAGTTGCAGGACCTTGGGGAGAACCTCTGGGGGTCAGAGGGGGCTTCCCGACCCAGCCACAGCCAGGGCGGACAGCACCTGGGAAGATAGGGGTCCAGGCTGCCCCCAGCGGGCCTAGTGAGGGAACCACGTGGGGGGCAGGACTTCTGGGGTCTGGGCTGTGGCTGGTCCACACTGCCCTTCCCCTTGCACCTCTGCTCCCTCCAGTGCACCAGCCAGAGGCCCTGATGAAAAGAAATAATCACCCCCATCAGCTGGCCGAAGACCTCCTTCAGGGAGGTGGGGTGGGAGCCCCAGCTTCGGGGGTGCTGGGGACGAACTCCTCCAGCTATTCGGGGAGTGTGTCTGATTTCTTCTTCTTTTTTTTTTTAATCCCTCTTACTTGGGTAGCAGGGTGCAAACTACTAATCCTTTTTTTTTTTTTTTTTAAGATTTTATTTATTTATCTGCCAGAGGGAAAGACAGTGAGAAAGGGAACACAAGCCAGGGGAGTGGGAGAGGGAGAAGCAGGCTTCGTGCTGAGCAGGGAGTCCTGTGCAAGGCTCGATCTCAGGGTCCTGGGATTGTGACCTGCGCTGAAGGCAGGCGCTTACCGACTGAGCCAGGGGAGGGGGCGTTGGCTCAGCTCACCTCGCTTCTGCCTCCCGCACAACCTGTGGGTACAGGGCCCCCCCTTCAGGCAGGCCGGCCTGCCGGCCCTCTGGACCTGGCCCCCGGAGCCTGGGAGGGGGGGTGTAGAATTAAGAGTCAATTTTTGCCAAGAAATTGTTCCTAATTTGCCCTTTGACTAATGGCCCAGGGAACAATGGCGAGACACCCGACACACAATTACCGAGCGTGCGGCTCTGCTGCTCTCTGGCCCAGGCGGGCGTTTATTTGGAGCAGGGACTAATTCACAATTTTATGTAACTCACCCAACACCCCCACCCTCTGGTGTTACAAAATGATCATTTCATGATTTCAGACAGAGCAGGATCCCGGTCTTTTGGGAGCCGGGAGACCTAGATCTGTTGCCACCTCTCGGGGAGCCTGGCAGATGCTGGGGATGGGCTCTGGGGCGGCAGGGCCCCGGCTGCGTGGGGGAAGGCAGGTTCTCCAGATCGCGGATACACAGGCCTGCTGTAAACACGTGTGGGCGTGGGATAGGGAAGAGGGTGCGTGTAGGTTTTGTGCACATGGGAGCGTCATGTGCTGCGTGATGCTCGAGTGTGTGCCTGTGTGATGTATGTGTACGCACGGGACACGAGCACGCGGGACGCGTACGTGTGTGCGTGCGGCGGACGGCACATGGGTGCGGTGTGGGTGTAAGCGTGGTCTGAGAGCGTGTGCCCAGGTGGCCCAGAACGCCACTTCTTCCCGGGGCCAGAGGGCGCATCAGGAGGGCTGCTCGCCAGGACAGGGGCCTGCCAGCGGGCTTCCTGCGGGGGTGGGGGGGGCTCGCTGGGGGCTCAAGGATGCCTGGCGGCGGTCCTGGCTGGGGGGCCGGGATGGGTGGGCCGCCAGGGCGTGGGAGCCCCTTCCCCTGTGAAACTATGGGCGACTGCGGGGCCCAGACACTCCAGCTCGACCCGACTTGCCTTGCCGGCCGAGCCCTTGTTTCTCTTCTCTGACCTCTCCCTGGTTTTCTCTCCCGCCCTGGTGGAAGGGACTCTACAGATCCCTACACCATGTTTCCCTAAAATTAAAAACATTTGTTAGCTCTGGACAGCAGGGAGAGTGAAAAGGAAACCGGAGGTTTCCTCGGAGCTGATAGCGCTCCCATCCAAACATGCCCAGGCCGGCCTCAAGGGGGAACACTGGGAGCTCATGTCGGTGGTACTCCGGGAGCTGCCTGGCGCCCGTGCCCGAGCTGGGAGGCTGCCAGCCCCTGCCGCATCCAGCAGGCCCGTCTGCGGTTATTTGCTGCAACAACTGTTTTGAAACAGCCTTGGTGGGGGGCGGGGGGAGGGGGCCTACTAGATTTGTTTTAAGTGATGCTGGGGGAAGAAGGAGGGGGTGGGGGGCATGGGTGGGCAGGGAGCGGCGAGGCCCTGGCACATCCAAGGCGGGCAGGCGCTCCGGAGGCCTGCAGCCTGAGTCCTGGTGCAAGTCACCGGGCACAGCGCTGGGGAGGTTCTGAAAGCCAGCTCTCACCCTCTGGGTCTGTGATCTGGCGATGGTGAGCTGCAAACCGTCAGTGAAGGCGATCTGCAACCTGCCGAGGGCAGGGAGGTTCCCTCACCCAGCGGTTATCCGCGGGTCCATCCCTCCGCGGCTAGCTGCTCTCCAGCGTCGCGGGGGTGGGGCCCATCAGCCAGGCTCCAGGACCCTGGGACAATCTTCTGCCCGCGGGGGTGGGAGCAGGGTTTGGGGATTTCCCAGCCGGGACCGTCGGGACCGTCGTTCTCCGCTGGGAGATCCTGGACCCTACAGCCCCTGCGTCTCCCCCAGCAGGCGGTGAGAGGCCGGGAGTCCCCTCCCAGCTCAAGGGCACCCGGACCGCAGCGGGGCACTCGGGGAGCTCGGAGAAATTCCAGGGTTCCCCCGGTCGCCAAGGTGTTCTCTTGCACGGAGGAGTTTTTTTTTTTCCTTTTTTCTTATATGTATTTTCCTCACGTATATATTTAATTTCAAATGGAGCTTTAATACTTAATATTATATTTAAAGAAAAAAAAAGATTCCTGGGCCAGAAAACAAGCTTATTGGAGGAAGTCAACAATGGGGAACTCCGTTTCCGAGCCAAAGCAGGCAGTGTGTTGTCAGCGAGGGGCGCTTTGCAGGGGGTCGGGATTCCGAGGCTGTAGAGTTGTGCCGAGGGGCTGCGAGAAGCTGGTGGGGGCCCCAAGGCGCACGGACCGGGCAGCCACCGCGCACCAGGCCACCGGAGCCCCGGGCGCAGTGTGAGCCCCGCGCGCTCCGGGACCGCGCGGCAAGCCGCTCCCAGCCCGAGCTCCAGCCCCGCCTGGCCCAGCAGTGGTCCGGGAGCGCCGGTCGGCGACGCCCCCGTCCGCCCACCCATAGGTGAGATTGATTTCTCCCGAGCCGGGCCGGCTTTCCTAGATGTGCGCGGGAAGCGGGAGGCCTCCTTACGTACCCATCGGGGCGAGACCCGGAGGAACGCAGTCCCCCCAACACATGCCGGGGCCGCCACTGAGACTCCATCCTCCGGAAGCCGCGGCCCGAGCCCGGTGGTCCGCGTCAGCCACCCCCCGCCCCGATGGCCGCGCCAAGCCCGAGCCGCGCCCCCCCGCCCCCCCCGCCCCGGGTCCGCAACGGGGACCTAATTCAATCGCCCACGGCCTAATGAATAGCCGCGCGCTAATCGGATCTCCAGGCGCTTTATGGATTTATGCATGCCGCCTCTGTTCCCGCGGTCGCCGCGCGTCGCCCGGGGTCGTTTCCGAAGGCCTCGGCCTCGGGACTGGCCAGGGGCTCGGGCCGCGGGGGGTTCGTCCCCGCCGCCGCGTCGGAGCCTCGCCGGAGACTCACCTCAGGACCGCGCGCCCTGTCCCGCGGTCGCTGTGTCCCGGTGCTTACCTGCCAGCCTCCGGCTCTCCGGAGCGGCCCCGCCGGCCGCGCCGCCCGAAGCGGGCGCCCAATCCCGGGGCCCCCGCCCGCCGCCCAAGCCCCCCAGCCCAGGTCAGAGATGCCCGCGGGGGAAGGCCGGCCCGGGCCGTGCGCCTGCTTCCCCTTTCTCTCAGGATTCCTTTGATCCGCGGGCTCTGCGGCGCACCTCGGCTCCCGGGCTGCCGGGGTCGGCCCGTGGGGGTCCTGGAAACTGTCCCCAGCTTATCTCCTTTCATCAAGCGGCCTTGGGCTCCTTGAAACCGCGGAGCCAGTAATTGCTTTTTTCAGGAGGCCCGGTGCGGACTGGACAACAGCCAATCAGCGCCTTGTTTACACTCGGTGATTGACAGCCTGCTGGCAGCGTGCCAGCCAATCCCGGCGGTCCCGCGGGAACGGGAGGGGGGGCGGGAAAAGGAAGGAGACAACGGAAGGCCTCCGGCTTAACCCCTTCGTGTCCCTATTGGAATGAGCCGGTGGAGAATTTCCAATGCGTGTGCATGCGTTAGCATCTAGTTCAAATATACTTTTTTTCTCCCCCAGAGGGGGAGGCAGAGATTCGCCGTGAGAAAGAGGAGTAAAAATAATGTTCCCATTACTACTGAGACATCACCTTGACTCCCCGAGAATAAATAGCATTTTGTTAGAAAACCAAATTCCAGCAGAAATATTTATTTGGATAATATTTGTAAAAGTGCTTTGCATCTAATAACGATGAAGATAATCGTTCAGTGGCTCTTTTTAATGAGGGGGAGAATTTAGCGGGTATGCAGGAGAGTGGCGTTGAAAAATACCGCGCAGGGTTTTCGCATTGTGCATATGAAGGTGAACATATTTTTAAAATCTAGTTGCAGATGAAGAAAAGGGCAATCTTTGTCTTGGCCATAAATTCCCCGATTTTCATTTTGATTAGTGCTCCGTTGCAAAGTACGGCCGAGGGAGATAAAAATGAGAGTTGGCAGATAGATGGCCAGAGAGGCAGGATCCTCTCCCTGAGGTCTGACCCGCAGGCAGGGAAAGGAGGCAACCGGGCAGGTGACTCTGGGGCCCGCGCTAAACAGGCGTTGGACGTGCGGGCATTCCTGCGCTCGGCCTGAGCAGGCGAAGGCCTCGCAGTGGTGGAAGGGCCGGCGACCCGAGGAGGCCTCTGGGTCTGGAGCTCGGGCCTACTTGCGCAGCGTTCAGCCACCTGCCAGAAGGATCCCAGGTATTAAAAAAACATCTGCCTTCACGGGTGTTGCTGTTTCTTCTCCCGGCCTCTGTGCACCAGAAGCCAAATGTTAGACCTGCATGGATTAAATTAAAAAAAAAAAGGAAGGAAGAAAGAAAAAGATAAAGCCTTCCCCTATGCGCGGACACGCGCTCCCACTCGCCTAGCTCGCTCTCCCGCCCTGCGCCACCACATTCCCATTCAGCAGCAACGATCTGCGCAGAGGAGCTGCGCAGTCGCCGGGCTTGAATTAGGCGCCATCGGGCTCAGTAGTAGCCCTGCTGCTCCCTGATTGGCAGCTCTCTGGCCCGGCGCCAGCCTATTGGGAGGCCTGTTTACGCCGAATGAGTGGCACGAGCTCCCGGCCGCGGAGGGCTGCGCAGCCAATCAGCGCGCCCGCTGCTCGGGGCTGAGTGGCACGAGCTTATTAGTATGCAGGGCCCGTGGCTCGCCGCGCCGGGCTGCAGGTTTGAGAGCCGCTCTGGATGGGCTCGCTAGAGTCGTTGTTGTGGAAGCGGTGCATTTACAGTGCAACAGTCAGCACATTGAAAATACCAATAGGAATACAAAACAAAGTCACATTTACTGATTTAATTGTATTGCATTCAATTGTATCCAGGAAACAACCTCCAGTAAGTAACTGAAATTGCTTTCATTTTTTTGTTTTTGTATTTTTATTATTATTTTATTTTTTATTTTGGCTTTGGGGATTTACATTTTTTTCTTTTTAGCAAGAGAAATTCAGGGTTGTGATGTTAAGAAATATTTATCTTCCCTTTTAAAAAATTCCGTTATAATGTCGAGTAGGCTTTTTTTTTAAGATGGACTATATATAAGAGCGATTTTTTTTCCTCTGAAAAATCTTATCGATCGGTTTAAAATTCCCCCCGTAATGCGTCCTTGCTTTGCTCTGAGCGCTTGTTGTCTCGATCGACACCCAGCATTAAAAATAAATAATCGCGACAGGACAGGGACCGCCAGGCTGCGTCCAGCGCGAACCGCGCGGGTGGCTCCGGGCGGACAGTGGGCGAGGACCCGGACGCCGCCAACGCGAGCCGGGATCTGGCGGCGCCACGAGCGAACCCCGATTGTTCGCCCCCCCACCTCGCTCCCTCCCCCGAGCAGCCCCGGCTCGGCCCCGCCCGGTCGCTCCGCGGCCCTGGGAACCCACCGGCTCGGGGTGGCTTAGGCGGCGCGGGCCGCTGACCGGAGGGGCTTTCCGGTCGTCGGCGAGGGGCCGGGATGGGGAGGGGTAATGCGAGTTCTTCGGGTTTCGCTTTCCAGAGCCTAATTCATTGCAGAACATTTCAGAAATTCTTTTCCTGGGAGGTGGGGGGTGCGGAGGATGGAGAAGGAGGGCAGCGAGGCCAGCGCAGCGGGGCGTTTTCGCCGCGCGGGTTCCGGGCAGCGCGCGGGGCTCGGACCGCGGCCAGCCAGGCGGGGTCTGCGGGCGAGTGCGCCCTGGGGGCGCGGGTTCCGGTGCGGCCCCGGCCCTCAGTCCTCTCCCGCGGGGGCGGGCGCGGCCGTTTCGCAGGGAGCGGGTTCTGCGGCGGCGCCCGAGCAGCCCGCGCCCCGGTGCGCCCCTGGCTCCAGCCCAGACTGCAGGCCCCACGGCGTCCGCGCGCTGGGAGATGGCGCCGGAGGGGGCACACAGAAAGGGGTGCTCGTAACCCTAGGGCGGCCGAAGCGGCGGTGGGTTTTTTTTTTAGTCCTTTAGCTAAACCCAAAGCAAACCCCAAGGAGCCCCAGATACAGGAGCGCGCGAGCCACGCAAAATAGGGACGGCAGCCCTGGGGACCAAGCCCCGCTAGCCCGGGGAGGAGCCCAGCGTGCCGAAGTTCGGGTCTTTCCAAAATGTGCTTGTCATCATTTCTCCGTCCGGCGCGAGGCCCCCTGCCCTCCGCCGCGTTCGCTCCATTTCCTCCCCTCGACAGGCCAGGCCTGTGGCCGCGGAGCTCGGGGGAGGGGGCTTGGAGCCCAGGGACTGGCGGGTGGCGGCTCGGCGGCTCCGGGTCCGGGCCGCGGCGGCCGCGCGTCCCCGCCCGGCGCCCTCCTCCGCCTGGGTTCCGCAGGCCCCAGGAGCCGCTCGCTGGCGGACGTGGAGGCGCTGCGCGGCCTCTCTTCAGGAGCAAAGAACACAAAGAAAAGCCCCTCCAACCCTGTAGGAATCGCAGTTGCACACACGGGCGACAGTAATTCCACCCCAGTGTGCCTAAGAAGTCTGGCGGGACGGTGAGCGGGCGAGCCGCCCCCGGGGGGTGGAAGATGAAAATTGCTGCTGGCAGCCGAGCCCGCGTCCCGAGAATCGCGAGCTGCTCGCGCTTTCTCGACAGTTCTGAAATCTCTTACAGGAAAAAAAGAAACCCCACAAAACAAAAGCATAGCACACACGACTCCCCGGAGGCCGCCGGGAAACCTCGCACCCCCGCGGGCGCAGCCCCTGGCCCTCGGCGCCTTTGAAGCCGCAGGTTCCAGACCTCCCTCCCCTCCTTCTCTCTCTTTGTCCCTCCCCGAGGCCCCCGGCCCGGGCAGCCCCTCCCCTGACCCCGGCGCGGGCAGCCCCCTCGCCCGCGCTGCCCTGGCGGTTCGGCTCTCGCTTTGCAGCACTGCGCGGCGGCGAGCCGATTTATTTGTTAGACCGGGGGAGAGAGAGCTGGCGATCCCTAGAGGCGAGGGAACCCCAAACCCCTTTGTATGAAGTTGGGAGACAAAGAGAACTCTTTGTCCGGGTCCCATTTATTTACAATGCAAAAGTTCTGCGAATAAATATTAAAAAAAAAGCTTATCAGCTGAGCAAATATGTATTCACTTAATACATTATGTTTTCGGTTATAGATTAAATCAAACACAAAATAGTCTGCAAATAAGACGTTGTAGAACCCGTAGCATTAAATATAGCAATTTAAAATGGTATTCACGAAATGGAAAACATCTTAGTCGCTCAGTTGTCACGGTGAGACGGCTGAAAAAAAAAAGAAATGAGGTTTTCTGCAGGGTTCACAATCAAGAATATTGAGCCTACGCATCTCCCTTTTGTTGGAGGTGATATCAAACATTAAAACAATGCAGATTTAGGAAATGAGGGGAAATATGCAAAGTGAAAGAGGTCCACGCGGGCGCCTGGTTGTGCAGTTTCTGTCGCCTGGTCCGTGTTTCTCCACTCGGCCTCCCAGTGCACTCCTCCAGTTGGGTGGGGGTGGAAAGAAGGGAGGTGGGGGTGTTTTTAAGCGGCTTTGCCGGGAGGTGGAAACCCATGGCTGAGTCCCGGGGTCTGCTGGGACCTGAGCTGGGGCGAAGGTTGCGCGGGGCCGGGCCGACTCTCCGCCGCCGGAGGGCTGAGCCGGCCGCCGCAGACCCCCGCGTGCCCGGCCGCTCGGTCTGCGCGGGCCGCTCGGAGACCGACTTGGCTGGGCGACCCGGGGCAGGCGCTGCAGGGAGAAATTCTGTGGCCGATTTGGGGCGCTAAGAGAGAACAATTTCTGA
The DNA here is from genome assembly GCA_028533885.1 of Nasua narica. Taxonomy (NCBI): domain Eukaryota; kingdom Metazoa; phylum Chordata; class Mammalia; order Carnivora; family Procyonidae; genus Nasua; species Nasua narica. The sequence continues at coordinate 1,238,379 of CM052804.1, read as the reverse complement.
CTCTGAAAGCATCTCTCCCCCCTTACCGCCCCTCCCGCCCCAAAGTCCCCAGTCCGCAGAGGAAGATCCTGGGCGAATTTGATTGGGGGGCGGGGTAATTGTTCCAGCCTCGCCGGGAAGCTCCCTGCTCGGGGACGGCAGGCCAGGCACTGCGGCGTGGCCGCCCAGGTGACACCGGCGGCAGACGCAGACTCCTGGGACACTGGGGGGCTGGCCCGGGGTCCCGGCTCTGTGCTGGGGGTGGGGGCCTTGTCCCGTTGGGGATAGGGGCCTGCGGGTTCTAAAGAATGGGCCGAAAGACGCATGGGGGGATGGGAACAGTGGAGAAAAGGAAGGTTATTAAAAAAAAAAAACCAACTCTTGAGTTACAATCAATAAAATTACTCGCTTAATTAGCATGGTTATTCGGTTAAGCGGAATGTAGTAAAAGCTGGACCTCGGAATAAGGGGGGGGAGAGGAAAAAGGCGAGCGTGGACCTCAGGCCTTTTCCTCCGAGACACCTCTGGGCAGCGGGGGAGGGGAGAGGGTGTGCGTGTGAGTGTGTGTGTCTGTGTGTGTGTGTGTGTGTGCGTGATGGCTTCGCAGATTTGGGTTTTTATCACCCAGCGGAGCCAGCAGCCTTTTGCCGCGGCGCCCTCGCCGCAGGGACCCGCGGGGACGCGAAGGGGAAGCAGCGAGCGCTGCAGCCGGGTTCCCCCAGGCTCCTCGGGGCCGAGCGAGGCCGGGACGGTGCGTGTGCGCGCGGGGACCGGGCGGCCCGGGTGGCCCGGCGCGGGCGCAAGCGGCGGGAGACGCGCCGAGTCCCCCGCGCCGGGCAGGCGGGGTGAGGACCCCCGCAGTCGAGCCGAGCCCCCCGAGTCACCGAGTTTCTTCTGCTTGCCTCCGCAGACTATGGACCCGCACGGCGGCCGCCGGCTCGGGGCGCGGCCGCCCGCCAAGGAGCCCAGTCCGCCGGCGTGCTGACCCGCCCGCTACCCCGCCGGTGACCCCGGACGCCGCCTCCTCCGCGCCGCCCGCGCGCCGCCCGCGCGCGCCGAGTCGCCCCGGGGCCCCGGCCGCGCTGCTCCCCGGAGGCGGCGGCGGGCCGGGGCCGGGGCCGGGGCCCGGCATGGATGGCCGCGACTTCGCGCCGCCGCCGCATCTGCTGTCGGAGCGCGGGAGCCTGGGCCACCGCAGCGCCGCCGCCGCCGCCGCCGCGCGCCTTGCCCCGGCCGGGCCCGCCGCGCAGCCCCCGGCCCACTTCCAGCCCGGAAAGTACTTCCCTTCGCCGCTGCCCATGGCTTCGCACACAGGTCAGTGCCGGCCGGGGCGGGCGCGGGAGGGGAGGCCCAGCCGAGAGGTGGGCACGGTCCGGGGGAATGGGCGCGCGCCCCTCCTCTCCGTGGAGCGTTTGCGGAGCAACCTTCGCTTTCATTTCCCTGCCGGGGCCCCGGTGGCGGGGCCCCGGGCCGGATCATCGCGGTTTAGAGTGGCCTTCCCCTGGGTCCCGGGGGTCTCGGAGGGGCAGCCCCGGAGCCGGCTAAAAATAAAGCCTTTCCCCTCCAGCCCCCCTCCCCCACCCCCTTCCTGCAGAAAAACTAAATTCCCCGGAAACCTCGTTTCTGCATTCTGCATTCACATCCTTAAGACATTCCGGGGCTGGGACAACGAGGCACTTTCTGCGGGAACAAAACGGCTGTTGTGACTGGGGGCGGGGGGCGCCGCGGCCCTGCGGATTAGGGCGGTGTGTGCGCGGGCTGAGCGTTAATAGGGACTGCTGGTGTAAGACGAGCAAATCCTGTTTCTATATAAAGCCTTGAAGTGTCAGGGTGAGAATGGGTTTGCAGGGGCTGCGTGCGCTTTAACAAGTGCCTCTGGTATCCCGCTAAAGCCGGACGAAGCGTGGCCAGAGCGCGGCCCAGGCTCGGGGCCCACGGCCCTGGGGGAGGGCAGCGCCGGGCGCCGGCCCGGCCGGGGCCGCCTCGGCATTTCGGTGCAGGCGAGTGCGCGGCGAATGTGCTCCAAGAGGAGGCAACCGGGCCGCCCGGCGTTCCCGTCCTCTCGGATCCTCTTCCGGGGAGGGCCGGTCCTGGGCAGGGCTGACCCAGGTCTCCCCAGCGGCCCTGGCCCCTCTGGGGGGGCTCTGATATTACTGTTGAGCAAGGTCAGGGGAGAGGCAGAGCCAGGGGGCGGGGAGCCAAGGGGCAACTACCTGGAGGAGACCCCGGAGGTGACCCGCCTGAGCCCGCAGAGTTTGCAGGAACAAGGTTTGGGGCTTAGTGTGGGGGCCTGCTGGTCAGCCTTGAAGGCTGGCTGGCTTTTGTTTACAGTTGGTTCTAAACATCTGAAATGCTGTTTGCCGCTTTTTTTGGTTTGTTTGTTAATTTGGCAGTAACAGTTATTATTGCTAGCTTGATGAACTGTGAATACTAATAAAATTATATCTGCTTTAATGGGATTACAATTAGCGTGTGGATTAAAACGGATGGAAGACTCCGGCTAGAAGGGAAAATGTCAGAAGGGAGGGCAGTCAGAAAGAAAAACATAAATTTCCTAAAAAGAAAAAAATATGCAAAATTGCTTAATTACTAAGGGCCTTTTAGCATCTACAACACAGAGAGGTTCAGAAAGTTAGACGGAGGCTGGGCTGCCAGGATTCAGCCCCGAGCAAGGGGCCTCGGCAAGGCTCCCCTTCTTTAGCTCTTTCTTGCTGTTCCCTCTTTCTGTCCTTTTCTTTTCTCCTCTGTGGATTTATAACTTGAAAGAGGAAACGTACTTGCTTGGGAAATTGGTGGTTTAAAAATACTTGTGCTGACTGTCCCTGGAGTCAGTGTCCCTCCTGCCCCTGCATTGGAGGTGTTGCCCACCCAAGGAAGCCCACACCAGGGGGCTGCGGCTCCGGGCTCATGCTGGCCGCAGGGACAGTGTAGCCTCCCTACCAGCCCGTGCTCCGGGCTGCAGGCTTGCAGCCTCTGCTGAGGGTGAGAAGGCTGAGCCCGCAGGTTGGGGGATGGGGAGGGAGCAGCTGCACTCCCCCCACCCCCACGCTCGCTAGCCTGGCAGGTAGGAACAGCGCCCTGAAACAAGGGTCCCGAAGGGCCCCTGACGCTGAGGCTTCCCCAGGGCTATCCCACTCTGGGGAGGCACAACCAGGTGGGATTCCCCTCTCATTCTGGTCATGGCTGCCTCCCTGGTCCCCACTCCCGAACCTGCAGCCTGCCTAGGTCTTGGTCAGCGGCCATGTCCCTTTTCTGCCATTTTTGCCGGATCCAGCATCACCAGGTCTGGTGGGATGTGGTCGGGGTGGCCCGGACCATTGTGTTGTTCATTCCAAGTTTGACCGCGTGGTTCCTGGAGCAGAGGCCTTGCTGGGTTTGAAGATCCCGGGTGGGCGCTGGCCTGGTCTGTGTCCTTGACCTAGACCCAGCCCTCCTCCCCTTACGCAGGGTGCTCTAGAGGGCGCTGGAGGTCCCCAGGGCACCCTCTGAGGGGGGCTGAAGGGCCACGTGTTCCCTGTTCCTGGAGGCCATTTCCACCCCCGGGGGGACCAGAGAGACCTATTGTGCTTGGAGGTGTCTGACCCATTAGTGACGGAAAGGCCGCCGGGTGTCCAGCTAGAAACGTCTGCCACCGAAAGCCTCTCGCAATTGCTGAAAGCCAGAATATGTATTGGTTTTTAAAATTTAGCTACATCCATTTTTTTCTAAAGGAATTATACCCCAGATCACTTTGCTTTGGTCTGTATCTATATATGATCTAGTTCAGAAAGAAAAAAAGTATAATTAAGTTAAAAACGTTTTTTTCCCATTTGTGTGCGGATTTCCAAATGGCTAGTTTGGCGGACTTTCTTCCCATTTCCGCAGATGGCCTCCGACTGGCTGGCCAGGCCAAGGCTGCCCCTCCCTGCCCCCACGGCTCCGACTGCCCTCCGAAAGGAAAATTGCTCCGAAGCTCAGGTCTAACTGGGAGTGGGGTCCAGCCACCAGGGATGGAGCCCTGGGCTTCCCAGGACTCCTGATCTCAGTCGGCCCCCCAGGGCTGAGCCAAGGGGCTCCCCGCCCGCCCGCCTGTGCTGCCCCACCCAGTGCTTTCAAGATGTCAGCCTGAGGACCCTGATGGGACGTTGGGCTCCAGGGTTTCTTCCATTGTTTTTCTAAAAATGAAAGTGCTGGTAGCTTTATAATCGGTCTGTAGGGTTTTATGGTAAAATGCTGTTCCAGTAACCTTGTCACCAAAAGGTGCAATTAAAATGTTTGGAATCATTATTTTTAGTGCAGTGTTAGATTTTGTCTCTAATACAGATGGTCCAGAGGCAAAGCTGTGAAGTCTAGGGGAAAAAAAAAAAAAAAGGAAAATCAACAACGCATCAACCCAAGATTTTCCATCAGCACTACCGCCTGGAGCGGTTGGGGGACCGCGCCTCTCCCGGCGCGTTTCAAAAAGAGGCGGCGAGGCCTGGGGGAAGCCGGTCCCCACCCCCTCTTGCAGCCGGTCGGCTCCTGTCCTCCATCCTTCCCGGTCCATCCCCCGTCCATCCCCCGCCGTGGGCGAGCCTCGGAGAACCTCCGAGCCTCTGCCCAAGGCAGGCGGAGGTGCCGATTTCCGCTGTCTGGCTGCGGGGTTGAGTTCTCCTCTCTGCCTCTTCCCTTGTCTCTTTTGGGGTGTAGATGGCCCGGCCTGGAGGCCAGGTGCTGCAGGCCTAGGGGAGGGGGGCTCGGGAATAAACAGGGCAGCAGGTCCCCTCTGCTGGGAGTATGGCAGTCCTTCCCTGCTTAAACGGGTTTCTGATTGCCAAGCTTGAAAAGAAAGAAAGCAAAACACACTGGAGGAAGAAAGATAATTTCCTAGTGTGAAAAGACCCCATCAGAGGTTCCCCCTCCCTCATCATGTGATATTTTTTTGTAAAGAAAAAAATACATTTTCGTAAATACCTCATTAACTCAAGGACACGATGGTGTTTCTACAACAGTTACCGACATTAAGTAGGTGTGAAAAGAGTTACTTTCTGAAGACTCTACCCATCCTGCTTGGGGAGTGACAGAAGCAGACATCAAAGGGGGCCGCCCGGCTGCAGAGCCCCGGGAATCCGGTGGGCGGCCGCCCTGCCCGCCCCTCCAAAGCCATTTTTGGAATGTGGGTTTTTTCTCAGTGGGGCTTGTGCTGCCCATGTCTGATTACTGCCTATAAGGATATTCCTATAGGAATATTCAGGTCACGTGAGTAATAAAACAAATTAGCCGGCGAGGCAGGGAGCGGCCTCGAACAGATAGCACAACTCCCCAGGAAAACACACGCACCCCCAAACGCTCCCGGGTTATTCTTAGAAATCTCCCTCCTCTGCCTCGAGACTGGGTTCAGCAGCCCGCACAGACACGACCAAACGCATAGGAGTCTGTTAGAATAACACGGATGAGGCTAAAAATACCCCTCAGAAACACACATAAAAAAGCCAAATCCAACAACAGAACGAGCTAAAAATATTCCAGGCTTTGGCAAAGAGCACAGAGTTAAATAAATTATACAAGAACCATTCATGGGAGCGAGTTGACTTTCTCTCTTACGGGAACTTGGTTCAAGCTAATAAAAATAATAATTTACTGGCCACTGAGCTTTGCATGAGTTTAAATTTAATTGGTGGGGTTTCTGGCGTTTGTCACTTCTTGGCGATTATTAGTGGGCTTGCCCTGGCCTGGGGCAGGGTGGGGAGGGGGCGCCGGGCCTGGGGTCCCTGGAAGCGCAGGATGGCCTCTCCTCCCGGGAGGAGGGCCTGGGTGCAAGGGCACTATGGCCCCCCCAGGTCGAGGCCGAAGGAGGAGGGAGGCTGCAGGGGGGGGGCGGGGGGCCGTCAGGGGAGACAGAAAGAGACAGGCTAGGTGAGGCTATTTTAATTTGATAAATGATCGTACACCTTTAAGAGTGTGTTTTAACAATCAAGATGCACTCCAGCAAGTTGATAGGATGTTCGCTGTCAGCTTACAAGTCATCAGAGCCGGCTGAGAGCATAAATAACGTGGAGTGCACTGCAGCCGCGGGCAGGTAGCACCCCTGTCCCCTGGCTGGCACTTCTCTCTCCTGGCGTCTAGGGTCAGTGGGCAGAGGAGTATAGGAGTGGGGGGACACATTGGTGGAGGTCTTTCCTCTCCAGGGAGGTCCCAGGTCTCCCCACCAGAATAAGAGTTCATTCAGCTTGCTAGAGAAGCCGCTGCGGGGAGGATGTGAGGCTGCTGTCTTCAGGTAGCAAATGTCTACATTCAGCCACTTCTCTTCCTCGGTTGTCCCTTTAGTGGGCCACCCCCGGAAATTCCTGAGGGCCTTCCTAACTCCTAAAAGACTACACTTCCCAGGATGCCCTGGTCCCGATCTGGGGGTGGGGGGGTTCCCAGGCACTGAGAGAGTTCAGCCAGTGCCCTGGGAATGAGTACTTTCCGGGAGGACAGGGAGGAGCCTTGGTCACCACCCCCCTGGAGTCCCCCTTGCTTGCCTCCTGGGAGAGGCCTCTGCGCCCCAGCAGTGGGGAGCTGCCCTGCAGCCTTGGACCCTGCACCGCGGCTATCTTGACTGGCGTGACCAAAGTCCCTGGGGATTCCCCACCAGCGCCCCCCCATTTCAGTCCACGCCTCGTGCCTTCCTTCAGTGTGGCCTTCTCAGAGGGGCCCTGGTCTCCTCGCCTGGGGGGCCAGCGTGAAAGGGATGCCAGGGGGCCCTGCCTGGCCCTGGGCTGGTCTCTGTCCCCAAGTCCCACAGAAGACCCTTCACAGCCTTTGGCGGGGTGCCTTCCCCGGCCTCGCGTCCTCAGTCCCCCCCCACCCCCAGCCAGCTCCCTCTGCGGCAGCCTGGGCGTGACCTCCGGCAGTTTCTAAGAAGAAACTGTCCCCCCAGGACAGATGCCCTGGGCCCCCCCAGATGACAGCCCGGCTCACCATCACCTGTCCAGAGAAGGTTCTCAAACTGGGCGCCGCCTGCAGCCCCCTGGAGCGGGGCCTGTCCGAGGTGCCCCTCAGAGACAGCCCGCCCCCCGCCAGGTCCCCCCACGGCCGGGTCCTCCCGCGGCATCACATCGCTTTCTCCACGTGTGACTTCGGGGTGCCAGGAGGTGCACATGCGCCCCGTTTGGCAGATGGGGTGTGCTCTGGTGGCCCCCCACCCCCGCTCGGCCCCCAGGAAGCTGCTCCCACGGGCCCCGGCCCCCATTAACCTCTGGGGCCTCCTTTCTCATCCCGGACACGGGGGATCGCCACAAAATCCACACCTGCACACGGTGTCCGGGAAACGTCCCGCAGCCCCCCCAGCCCCGCCGAGAAGGGGGGCCTCGGAGCGCGTGCACGGGGGGGGGGGGGCTGCCGCCCCTCCTTGACCCTGACGCTCTGCCCGCTGACGCTCTTATGGGATAGGACACCGTTTAGATCACGCAGGTCCGCTGGACCTGGGCTGCCCGTTTATTGTAATATGTAACATCGGTGCGTTCTGCGGGCCTGTGAGCAGCTGCCACCGGAGGCCAGGCAACCCGGGGGGGGGGGCGCTAGAGGAGCTGGGGGGGCTGCACGGGCCTGGCGGGGAGGCGTCCAGCGTGCGAGCTGGGAGCCAGGGGCTGGCATCCGAGGGCCGCCGCAGCTGTCTGGGCGATTAGGTTCCAGATGGGATCAGCCAGGAAGCGGTTTTTTCATTCTGACCTGGGGTGGGGGGGGGAGGAGGAGAAGGGAAGGAACAGGTGGGTTGGGTTCCCTCTCCCCCTCCCCCTCCCCCAACAAAGAGTCCAGTGTCTTTAGATGCAAATGCTTTTGAGGCTCAGTTGGGGGGACCCACTGTGTGGGGGGAACCCACTGTGCGCCTAGAACCGGAAGGAAAGAGGAAGCAGCCCCTCCCCCACCCCAGGGCAGGAACTTGCTTTTCCACTCGAAATTTCCAGAAATGGGGGAGGGGCAGAGAGGACCTGTGTGCTGACTATAGAAGACTCTAAGCAGCTGGCTGGGGTCCCCAAGGGTGGCCTGGGAGCAGCGCCTTCTTGGAGCACCCCGCCAAGAAGGAGAGTCCCGAGGTAAATTACGTAAGGACAGTACTGTCCGTGCCATCTTCCTGGGAAGGCAGGTCGTGGCTGGGTCCCTCAGCCGGTCCCTCGGGGAAGCCGGGGGCTTTCCTCCTGGGGACGTCCACAGGCGGCTCGCGGGGCGGGCACCAGGGTGGGCCCACCATCTCGGAGACGGGCGTCCTGGAGCCCAGCTGGGCAGGGGCGAGAAGTGGGCCCGGCCGGGACAGCTGAACAGAAGACCCGAGGAGTGGAGCCCAGGGTGGGGACGCAGTGGTGGCAGCGGGCTGGGCCCGTGCTGCCCGCCCCGCACCCAACCACCGTGGGACGGGCTCCACCTCGGGCACTGACGACAGGCCCTGGCTCCTGGAGAAGCCCCCGTCCCCTCTGTGGGCAGAGGCGGAGGCCCACCCTGCAGACCCCGATGGGGGCAGCCAGCGCGTCAACCGGCCGAGCTCACGCGTGCCCCCGAAGCATGGACGCAGGTTGCCTCCTGCTCGCCCGCATTCACGCTCACGCACAGGCCTTCACGCTCACGCACAGGCCTTCACGCTCACACACAGGCCTTCGCGCTCACACACAGGCAGCCTTCAAGGAATCCGGTTCCCGCGGCCCTGGGAGAGCCAGCTGTCCGGTGAGCTGAGTGTGCGGGCCGTGCCCGGCCACTTCCTGCCACCTGCTCTGTGCTTATGGCCTTGGGCCGTCGCCAGGGTGACCCACTCGGGGCCCCCCCACACGGCTCAGCCCTGGGGAGCTCTGTGCCGTGTTTTAGCTCCTTGGGGCCCTGTCCCACCGTGGCCCCCGGACACCCCCCCTCCGCCCGGACACCTCTCCCTTGCAGGAAGAGCTTCCCATACGGAGTTCCCACCGTTATTAGGACTCCGTGTCTGCGCCTGGCCACCCACGGGCTCCGGCCGCCTTGCGGCCCTCGCCACCCCCCCCACACACCTCCCAGAGCCAGCCCCCAGCCAGTCCTCCAGGGGGCCGCCACCAGAGCCGCCCAGGCCTTGTCACCCGTTTGGCACTGCAGATGGTCCCACCAGGTCCGGGCCTTACCTACTCTCAGAGCCCCCCAGTGATCCTGCACTGCGGCTGTACCCGGGCCCCCAGCCCTGAACGTCCCCCACGTTCGGCCCAGACTCCGCCTCTCCTTCCCAGGAGAACTTCCCTGGGCCTCGGACCCATCTTTGGTCCCACGGGCTGCATGGCTTCCCGGCCCTGACCTCGCAGGTGCCTTGTGCCCCGAGGCCACACAGCAGACCCTGCCCAGCTCCCCAGGCCAGTGCTGGTGGGGCTGGAGCCCTTCCCCGTGGGGCTGCAGAGTCCTGCGTCTGCGGTGTCCTCCGTCCCTTCCTTCCCGCCAGAGCCGGGCCACCCAGGACGGTGGGGGCCCCGAGGTGGGGGATGCACGCTTGGGGGGCACGCGTGTGCCTGAGTATATGAGGAGGGCCTCATTCGCGTTTTCTCCTGCAGTTTCATTCCCACGTTGGAACCGAGTTCGGAGAACCGAGTTCGGGAGAGGGGTGGGCGACACGCCAGGGTCTGCATTGACCCTCGGTCCCTTCACTGAAAACCAAGGTGCCCGGCCCCCTACCTGAGCGGGACACGGGGACGTGCATGCTGGCAGTGCCCTCTGCATGTCCCCAGCCTGTGTGGACACCTCCTGGGGCCAGGTCAGCCTCTCACCTTCCAGAAGCATCTTCTGTCATTGGCAGAGGCCCCCAAGTTGTGTGTGCCACATTTTAAAAGGGGCGAGCGCTAAGCAGATGGACAGAGTGAGCCCCCCCCCACCCCGTTAGTATCTCGCCTGGCGGCGGGGGCTAGGGGCAGAGGCCGAGGGTGCCGGCCGGTGACAGGGGAGGCTGAGGAGGGCTACCACTCTCCTCCCCGGGGCTGTGGGCAGCTGCCCAGAGGAAAAGGAGGGCGCGGGAGAGACACGGGAGCTGGGAGAAGGCAAGGGCCTGGGTCTCCCCCCTTGCCTTCCATGGCATCTCCATCCTGGGCAGGCGGGCCCTTCTCGCGGTACCACTTTGCTCTCTGCCCTGGGAGGTGTGCGTGGCGGGGCTGGCTGTGTCCAGGCCTTCTGATAGCTGGTCGCCCCTGCTCTGTCCCTTAGGAGCCCATTCGAGCTGGCTGGACATACGCACTTGTACCCACCCCGGCCCCAGGATGTGCCTGGAGGCGTGAGACAAAGTGACCGGCGCCTGCATCTTGCAGGAGGGCCTGTCTCCCTGGGGACAGGCAGGGAGGCACATAGGGCACCTCCGGGGATCCCCCGGTCATGGCTCCCCCAGCTCTCCATGGGGTCCATCTAAGGGCCTGGGGCCCTGCCATCCTCCTGCTGGCTGGCTTCTGCTTCTGGGAGCCCTCGCACGGGGTCGCCAGATGTGTCTGGGCTTCGTGATCATAGGGTTTGACGTCCTAGGGCTGGAGCCCGGGAGCCCCAGGGGTCGGGGTGCTGAGCACATGTCTGGAGACCACAGGGAGTCGTCCAAGGCCAGAGGCAGGATGGCCCGGGAGCCTTGGGCCGACGAGGGGGTAGGTCCCCGGCAGGTCCCCAGCAGGTCCCCGAGGAGGAGGGCTTCTGCGAGCATCTCTCTCACCTGTCATTTCTCGGGAGCGGGAAGAGATGCTAGTCCCATGGGGCCAGGACTCCGGCCTTGAGTGAGAGTGGGCCTGGGGTCTGTCCCTTCCCTGCACATCCGTCCCGGGCCCACCCTCCTTGTCCTCAGCCCCCAGCCCTCCCCCACCGTGGATGAGCCCTGCAGCCTCCTCTCTGCTCCCCCTTTTCCATGCCCCCAAACCCAGACCCCAGACAGGCGCCTGTGCGCAGCCCTTTGGTGGACTTGGGCAATGGGAGTGAGGCTCAGCGAGGACAGAGGGGCTGGGGAGACCCCCAGGGAGGAAGCCGGGGGCAACCACTGACTTGCACATGGGGATGGTCACCCTCCCACGGCGGGCTGGCTCTGTCCCTGCCTCTCAGCACATCACCGCTGAGCACAGCAGGCCCGGAAACTCTGAGGTCAGCGCTGGCCTCCCTCTCCCTTCCCTTCCGTCCTTCCCTTCATCCCCCTTCCCGGGCTCTCCACGGGCAGCCCCAGACCTGACCCGTGCGCATCTGCTGGGGGGCCCCAGTGGGCGGCCAGCCACCCTGGCCCGGGTTTGTGGTGGCCCCAGGGGGCGGTGGGTGGGAGATGTGTGTCCTCCCACTCTCCTTTCCCTTCCCCTCAGGGGGAGCCCGAGCTTCACGTGGTTTCTGGGCCTTCCTACTCCCCCTCTGCCTCGTAGACCTTCCGCCAGCCTGCGCACCTCACTGAGGTCCTTCCCCACGAACCCTCCTCCCCCAGGCCTGCTTCCCTCCCAGCCGCCTTGCTCCCTGCTTGCGCCCCTGCGCATGTGCTCAGGAAGGCACCTTGCACTCAGCAGGGCCCCAGCCCAGCTGCCGCCTCCCCAGCGCTCCCCAGGGCTCTGGCGGCCCCCGGGCGGCGGGTTCGGGCCCCGTCATGGATGTGACTATGGTGAGGGCGGAACTGGCCCCCACCTGCTTTCTGGCCTCAGCAGCGGCACCTTGTAGGAGGGTGACAGCAGATCCCTTTGTCGCTGGCCAGGGTGCAGGGGAGGGAGCGGGAGGAGCTGGACCCGGAGCCCGCGGGGCATGCCGGTCTGCCCAGCCGGCCGGCCGACCCGCCCGCTCCGCCTGCCGGGTGCCCCGGCCACCCCGGCCCGCAGGTCGCTCGTGGGCACTTTGCCTGAAGCCAGTCCCCTTTTTGAGACTTTTTGCATCCCTTTGGGTCTCCTAAAAATAAGCTTTTAATTTATTTTAAATTAACATTAGAATTAAACCTAAATTAAATTGTAATGCATCTTTAGGCCAGCTCTTACAGAGCCCTTAATGCGCGTGAATACAGATAAGATGGGGGAAGTTGGGCAGATGTACACGGGACCGTCCTGTTCTTCATAACCTGTTGTAGGTTCGACGACAAACGCCTAGCCGCCATCCAGAGTGATGAAGTCCGAAGGGCCCGTGAGTGGGAGGTGGCCAAACGGTCCTGGGGATGGCAGACGCAAGGGGAGGGGGCCAGGATGCCACCCCGTACAGGGGCCTCCATGACTGCTGGTGCCTGCAGGGGTCCGGGGGTGAGGTGACCTCGGGCTTGGCTTGAAGGGAAGCTGGGGCACGGGGGGCTGGGGGCGCAGCTGTGCGTCTGTGTCGCCGGGGTCAGGAGGCTGCCACCTGGCCAGGGTGGGGCTGGGGGGCTTCCCACATAAACCTGGACGTCTGGCTTTTCTGCAGAAGCAGATCTGTACCCTGAGTTGTTGACTCCCCTCCTGATCCTTCCTGAAGTTTCCTTCTTTGCTCTGGGCTCCCCCGTGAATGCAGCAGAACCTCCCCGCCCGGGTTCCGTGGCTTCTCTATGTGTTAGTTAGCCACTGCTGAGTAACAGACCATCCCAAACTTGGCAGCTTAAAGCAACAAACGTGGTCACCTCCTGCTCCCCGGACATCGGGAAGCTGAGTCAGGTGGCAGCCAGGGCTGTGGGCTCGGCGGTGGGGGCCCCCCTTCCAAGCTCCCCCACGGCTGGGGACGAAGGCCCCGTAGAAGCGAGTCTAATCCCACCCATGCTCTGGGGGAGATTACACAAAGGCATGAATACCAGGGGTCAGAGGGCATTGGGAGCCCCACTCGATCCGGACCCCTCCTGAGGCTACCTCGGCCCTGGGTGCCCACGGGAGGCCCCGGGGCTTGTCCCCTCAGAAAGCCTGCCGCCTGCTCCGTGGAGGGCCCCCGGCCCAATGGGGACATGCTCCCCTGTGGGCCGGGCACGCGGCGTCCTCTGACCACCTCTGTGATGTCCCCTTTGAGTCGGGCCACCCACAGGCCAGCGACTCGGCTCCAAAACGGCCTCAAGGACAGTGCGGGTCACTGAGGGATCCAAGGGCCATTGTCGGAGGCCAGGGTGCCTGGCCTGTGGTTTCCTCAGATTCCAGGCCGGGCCGCGGTGAGGCCGGGTGACCCCGCGCGTGGCGGGTGCTCTCAGTAATTGTTTGTGTAGTGAACGAGCCGGGTTAGGGTTTCCGCGTCCAGACGGAGCCCAGGCTCCAGGCTGCGGCTTGGGTGACAGGGACGCGGCCCTGTGAGTGGCCAGCACTTTTCGCTGCTGTTCCTGAGCCGGGTGCCTGCCCCACCAGGCCCGGGGTCCCCCTGAGGCTGCGTGTGAGGCACCCACCTCCCCAGCGCCCTCCAGGCTGGGGGCCTCCTCCTGTCGGGCGGCCCGGCACAAAGCCCCCTTCCCCCCTCAGGTTGTAGAGCCCAGACTGAACTGCGGTGAGAGGACCAGTCCTCTAGCTCAGGGACAAGTCCCCTGGGGCCCACGGGGTCCCGGGGGGTGGAGCACAGTGAGGCCACTTGCTTGCCCTGTGGTCACACCGGGAGCAGCGCGGGAGCACGGGGCTCGGGGCTGGCAGCCCAGGCCTGGTTCCCGACCCCGGCGCCTCCTGCCCTGGCCCCAGCACGCCCCAGCCCTCGGGGAGCCGGGGAGCTCGCTGAGCCTTCCCTCCAGGGAAATCCCAGGCCCGGGCCCCAGGGGCCCCCCTGGGCTGGCCGTCAGTCCGGCCCATTCTGGAAGCCAGCCCTCCCGCCTCGGGGCTGCTCCTCTTCCTGGGGGTCTCGGGGCTGCTCCTCTTCCTGGGGGTCTCGGATCCGTGGGCTGCGATGCCCCCACCCCCAGAGCTGCTCTTCTTGCCCTGCCCCCAACAGTCTCCAGAAACACCGTAGTTTTACCTCCAAGAAGTGAGGTTTTCCTTCTCCTTAGGCTCACTGTTTCTAGAGCTGAGAATTCCTTATCTCTGTACTTCTAAGGGGTTGTGATGGTTTGCCGGGGTAGTAGCGCTTCTAGAAGCGGGAAGGACGCGGCCCCCCCACGGGGCACACCCCATCCCGCGCCCGCCGCAAGCACCGCGTGCCGGGCCGGCCCAGATCCGATCTCCTTCCCCGGGGTCCCTTGGGGCTTGGGTCTCACTCGGCGGCTCTGGGCCGAGTCACCTCGGCTCTCCTGGCGGGACACCCCCAGGCCTCCACGCAGCCGAGGGCATAGGCTTGGCAGCCTGCCCTGGGCCCCCTCCTCTGCCCGCAGCCCCCCCCCCCCCCCCCGCACAGCGATGCAATCTCGCTGAGAAAT
>CM052804.1:1191861-1224097 GCA_028533885.1 Nasua narica | reverse complement strand
CCTTTGCCCTGGGGAGCTCCCTGGCTCTCGGCCCTACCTGCTGGTCTCCCCTCCTTCAGGCTCCCCCCACGCGGCCATGAGCAGACCCCTGCGGATGAGAGGGCCCCCCCCAGCTGTCCCCTTGTCAGGGCCCCCGGTGGCGGGGGGCCGCATGCGCATGCCGACAAGGCCTGAGGCAGGACCGGCTTCCAGGGGAGCTGGGGTCAGGCAGCCTCACTCTTGAGTCCCTCTGGCCACCCCACCTTGCCTACACCCCGCGCTCTCTGGGGCGCCCGGGTCAGCCCGTCGCTGTTGCTGTGTTCTCCATAGGGTTGAGTTGCTGGGAACGGGGCCCACGCCTGGCCCTGGGCCTCCTCTGCAGGGGCTGGATGGGTGTTTAGCCGCTTGGGGGCATGGCCGGGCGCGGAATGCAGGGCCCTGTGCGGGGTCGGGCTGGGATTCACAGAGGAGGCTGGGTGCAAACTGAGCCTTGAGAACTCGGGAGTCGGGAAGGACAGAGTCCCCGGAAGGGGCGGGAGGGTGAGCCCCGGTGTGACTGGATCGAACCATACTTGCGGGAGTTGGCAGGGAAACAAGGACAGAAAGTTGGCCCTGGCAGCAGGGACCCACTGAACTTCTCGAGAGATTATTGGTCTCTCTCAGAGGCCAGAGGCTGGTCCATAGTGACCTGGGGCGATCTCAGGTCCCCCTCCTGGCCCCATGCCAGGACACAGCAGCCTGAGCCAGCCCTGTTCTGGGAGTCAGGCCCTTGGTCCCCGGTCCTTCTCCGGCACGAGGCAGCAGAAGCCGGCCTGAGTGCTTGTGGCGGCCAGGGGGAGCTCGCCCAGCCTGACATGGTAGCTGACCCCACAGCCGGAGGTCGTGACCCCGGGGTGCACAGCTGTCCCTGTCCACCACCCCGTCACCACGGAGCTCCCGCCTGGGTGTGGGCGCAGGGCGCCTGGCTCAGCCCGTAGCCTCGTTAGGTGTCTTCGGACCCCTCCACGCCCACCCGAGCCAGCCCGACCTCTGGGCCTTGCGGCTGGACCTGGGGCAAGGTGTGGGGTGTCCTCTGAAAGATCCCGCCGCCCCTTCCTCACCCTGGGAAGATGTGGTGCCTCGAAGAGCCCCATCGCGAAACCCCCAGCCTCCAGGCAGGGCGCGGGTCCTGCATGTACTCAGGACAGCAGAGGGGTCTGTGAACCCCGCTGGGAGCAAGAGGCCCGATTGGTGTGGCTTTGGTCCAGCTCCGAGGGCCGAGGGAACTGCCTCTGCGGCCAGCAAGCTTGGAGGACGGGGTGAGGGGCTGGGCCTGGGCAGCGGCGGCACGCATGCCCTCAGCTCCACGGCAGGCGCCCAGGTGGGCCGACAACGGCAGTGGCCTCCAGGTAGGGGTGAGGAGTGGCAGGAGAGAAACTAATTGTGTACCTTGGGTGTGGGCATAGAGTTCTGACTGCCTCTATGGGAGGGATAATCGGATGGAGGGATGGATGGATGGGGTGATAAAGGGAGAGAAGGTGAGAGGGCTGGATGGGTAGATGGATGAAGAGAGGGAAGGAGGGAGGGAGGGAGGGATGGATGGACGGACGGACGGACGAGTCCACAGGATAGGAAGGTGCATCAGATGGCGGTAGGCCTCACCCCAGGTGGCCGCCATTGGGCACCTGTCCCGGCCGTTCTGCCCTTCGGCCTCTGCCTGATGCAGGCAGCGCGTCTTCATGGGGCCGGGGCGGGAAGAGGAAGCTCACACCCGCCAGAGAGCAGTCTAGCGCCAGGCTACGCAGGACCCTGCGGCCGGGCACACTCGCCGCCCTCAGGCACGAGCCTTCACAGGGTCCATCCTATGCCTGCGTGACCGCGTCGGCCCGGGCCCTGTGAGCAGACCTGCCTGGGCCTCTGTGTGCCCGACGCTGGCGGGGGGCAGGCCCAGGGGAAGCTAGAGGGCCTGGGGCCTGGGCCCAGGGCACAAGGGGGCAGAGACCAGCATCCCGACCCGAGCGGCCACCTCCTTGCCGCTGGCTTCTTTCAAGATGGCGGGAAGGGAAGGGCCTTGCTTCGGCCGAAGCTGCTCTTCCGCTGGGGCGCTCGGGGGTGGTCCCCTGGCCCCCTCCCCACGGCCCGCACTGGCCTGCCCTCAGGAGTGTCCTGGAGGCGGAAGGGCTAGCTGCCTGCCAGGGCGAGCGCACAGGAAGGGAGGCTGCAGGGAGAGCAAGGGAGAGCGACGAGGGGGCGGCCCTCGGCTGCCGCTGCCTGGACCCCCGGCTGAGGAGCCCTCTGAGTCACTCTCAGCCTCGTCCGAGGGCGGCCCCTTTGCCCAGCCAGAGGGCTAAATTTACCCTTTTAATAAGAACCAGGCTTATATCCGATTTTCCTTTTCTTTTATTAGTTCTGGGCTATTGGTGGTTGGGCCTCCCCTGTCATCTTGCCTCCACGTTTGTCAGCTGGGTGGCTCGGCAACCACAGAATTTTCCTATTATGGCCTGAGAACCACTGCCTTTGGGCCAAGCCGGGCTTCTGGAAGGTTCTCCTGGGCCATTGGAAAGGGGCTTCCCATGTGACACGCCCGTGTTTCTGGGCGGGTGCCCCTCACCCTGGGCTGCCTCCGCCTTGTAGGGCTGGGCCGGCCAGGAGGCTCCCCTGCGGCCTCACACTCCCGCCTCCTGTCCCCACCCCCACCCCCGTGCCTGTCTCAGTCTTGTCTGGCCAGCGTCTCAGATTGGGGACAGCAGCCGGGATCGCTGGGAGGGCCGTTCGGGGACCCCCGGGGCCGTGGTGGCAGAGGGCCACCTGGAGGCCGGGCAGGGCTTGGGCCTGGCCCGACCGAGTGAGGGAATGTGCTGGACAGGCCGACATCCGGGGGCCGCCAGCTCGCGGCCAGAGGGAGGCCCCAGATCTGGAAGATGTGTGGGTCCCGGAGAGGCTGCCCAGTAAGGCTGGCGCTGGAGGGCGCCCCGATCGGAGAGGGCTTCTTGCCCGTCTAAGCCGCTTCTCCGCTGCAGAGGGGGTGGGCTGCTCGTAGGGAGGCGGGCCGGCCACGTGCCCACCAGCCGTCCCCCAGCATCCACACGCCTCTTCGAGCCACGTTCAGGTCCAGGGGGCTGAGGGCTGAGCAGCTGGCCCGGGGTTCGGGAGTTGGGGTGCCGAACAGTAGTTAGGTGCCGACTAGAGGCTTCCACCACTAGCGAGCCTGGGCGTGCCCGCACCTCCAGGGCACCGCGGGGCGCAGACAGAACCAAAGGCCAGGAGCCTCTTCCCAGGTCTGGGCCGGCGAGGGACCAGTTTGGTGGCAGTCCGGCCCCGGGAAGCGGTCCCGGAGGCCCCTCACACGAGAACACCACCGCGTGCCGCTCAGAGCCCGTGCTTACACCCGCGGCCACACGGCTAGCCGCCGCGCGCGAGCCCGCACACCATCCCTCGGCCCCAAGCGTGCGTGCCCCCATCGTCTTGAGCGCGGCCCGGACCGTTCCTGGGTGCGTCGGAACGGACTCGAGCACCCCCGGAGCGGCCCCCAGGGCGGCGGTGGGCGCGGCCTCCCAGGTCCCCATCACACACTGGGCTTCCTGGTGGGGGCGGTCCGAGAGCGGCCCCTCCCTCTAGGCCCTGGTGGCCTGTCTCTGTCCCCCTGCCCCCACCTGCTTCCCAGCAGGCTGGGCGCTCCGCCTTCGTCGTTGTCGTCGTCGTTGTCGTTGTCGTTGTCGTCGTCGTCGTCGTCGTCGTCCATATGGGACTGAGGCCCGACACTGGCTGGACACCCGTTCCTTGCGCCCTGTCCTGGAACGCGGGGGCTGTGGTCGGGTCCCTGCAGTGGGCCGCCCATCCTTCCTGCCTCTTCCTGACAGCTCCCTCGGGTCTGGTTCGGCACAGGAGGTGCCCTCCGGTGCCCTGGGCAGACCTCCTGTCCCTCCAGTGTCTCAGTGTCTCAGCTGCCTCTGGTGGGCCGGGGGAGACCCAGGGACGGCCCCAGGGCAGCCCTACAGGGCCTGGGGCGGTGGGGAGCCCCCGGCAGGTGTGAGCGGGAAGGTGGGAGCTGGTGGATGGAGAGCCGGGGAGCGGTGGCCTGCCGGCAGCGGTCGGCTGGGCTCTGGGAAGGGCATGCTTCTCAGGAGCGGCCGTAGCCTTCCTGGCCTTTCCTTCGTGACACACCTGGGTTTCCAGAAAGGGGGGCCGCCGTCCCCGTGGCTTACCCAAGACAAGGCGAGTGCTCATTGTGCCCAGCTCTCTGAGCCCCTTCTGCCTGCCCGTCTTTCCTCACCTTCTGCTCCCTCCACCACCAGCCTGGGGTCACGGGGGGGCGGGGAGGGAAGGGGGGGACAGGCTTCCCGGTGCGGGGTGGGGGCTGGTCGGAGAGGGGGTGGAGGGGCACTGTGGGCACCTGGCCTCCCGGACCCCCCCAGGCCTGGGGTGTACTGGCACCCAAAACTTGGGGTGCAGGGTCCAGGGCTCCCTGTGTTGCCAGTCCGTCTCAGCGGCCCCTAGATGGGCCTCCCCCCCGCCGGCCCCACCTGTGCTCTGGGCCACGGCAGGTAGGCCTGGCAAACAGGTCGGCCGCCGAAGACCCAGCTGTCCTCTGTCTGGCCGGACCACACGGGGCCACCTCTGCCACTGCTGACCACCAGCCTCTCTGCACAGCAGCCTGGGGGCGTAGGCGGGGCTCCGCGGTCACTCGAGATCCTCGGGGTGCTCAGGGCGTCCCGGCCCAGCTCCACTGGGCTAGGGCAGCCGTGAGGATGCAGCCTCCACAGCCGTGGTCCGGGTCGTCAGGGCCTTGGGGTGTGGGGTCAGATGAGGCTCGAGGGCGGGGCTGTGCCTGAGAAGCCAGGCCGCTGGGGGGTGTCAGCCGGCCCTCCCGGGCACCCTGGCCCCGGGAGCAGTCTTCTCAGGCCGGCGCCCAGGCCTCCGCGGGGTACTAGGCCAGCTCGGGCGGTGCTGGAGCCGGGACGGGAGCCGGGATGGGAGCCCTGTGTCCAGCTGGGGCTGGCCAGGCGCTGGGGGCCTGAATGCCGTGCACATGGCCCGTCTCCGGGCCCGTGGACACCTTGCCCCGCGTCCAGGCCCCTTTCCTGAAGCCATTCTACACACATGCCCTCTCTGGGATGAGATCGGACCGTGCTCGCTGGAGGGGCCGGGGTGGCCTCGGAGCGGGCAGGCCTCATTCAGAGCCCGGCCGAGGTACCGGAGGCCGTGGTGGGCCTGGCGTTGGGACTGCGTGAAAGCGATTAGGGGGACATTTGTGGAGCCCCTGGTCTCAGCGGGGCTGGGGGCTCCCAGCGGGGGCGAGAGTGTCCTAACCCAGCACCTCTCCCGCCTTCCCTGCTGCTTTGGGCTCCCACTGTCCCTTCGCGGGCCGGTGACCGCAGCAGTCCGTGGGCAAGGACTCTGCCAAGAGGAAAGAAGGCTTCAGCCCAGTTCCCGGCCAGACTTGGCCACGAGGCTCCAGCCCTGGCCGAAGCCCAGGCCGCCACAGCTCAAGCTCTGTCTGGGGCTGGCTACTGGTTGGCGGGAGGGGCTGGGGAGGCGGCAGCCAGGTCTGCCCGGGCCCCTGCTGGCCGGGCCCGTTGCCATCTCCAGGCTCCTTGGAGGTGGAGGTGACAGCGAGAGCCAGCTAGAGTCTGGGGGCCCACCAGCCCGCTCCCCGCCCCCCGCCATTGCAGCACCCCACCCCCACCCCCTGCAAGGCTGGCAAGACCTTCAGCCACCTCCAAGCCGCTAGGCCAGAGTGGCAGGGAAGAAACTGAACCCTTCCAAGCAAGGAGTGTGGAGCCCCGCGGCACAGGACTCAGGCCGGGGGCGGGGGCTGCCCTGCAGGTCGGGGTGAGGGCCCCCCGACGGGACCTAGCGCTGCCAGCTGGGGTTTTAGGAGGGAGTCTCTCCCGATGGCTCAGGGATCGGGTGTCGTGTGTGCAGTGGGGGGCGGCGGAAGCCCCCTGTGGTGCTGGGGCAGGGCGAGGGCACTGTGGTGTGCCCTTGGGGCCAGGGGCCTCCAGTGGCCCCTGCTTCCTTCCTGGCACACATTACGGTGAAGGTGCAGACGTCATATTTGCATGACAAGGCTCTTCTGTTTTCAACATGAAAGGGAAAGAGGAGAAGGCCCCCAGGTGGCCAGTCTGAACCAGCCCACCACTGGGCCGGACCACCAGGGGCCGCGGGGTTCCATCAGGGGGGCTGGTCTGGCAGGCTCTCCCACCCCCTCCATTCCCCACGCTCTGAGGCACGGGTCCCTTCCTTGGTTTCTGAGAAACGATCTCTCTGAGGGTCCCCGAGAAGGTCCCCTCGATCGGGAGACAGGCCGTGTGGGGTGAGGTCGGCCGCAGGCTTGGGGGCTCTGGCTCAGTGGGAGGCGCCACGGTCGTTGGTACAGCCGATCAGGGGCTGGCTGAGCTGAGGGGCTGCCCCCCCGCCCCTTGCAGTGGGACCCCCTTCTGGATGTCAGAACAGGGCGCCCCTGAGAGTCTCCACCCGAGGCCAGGATCAGTCAGTCACCCGGGGCCATGATGTCCTGGGACCTGCCCAACCCGGGGCTTCGGCCTGCCCCCGGGCCTCAGGCCTGCTCCCCATCTGTGCTGCCCCAGGCGGGCGACCCCTGGGGGGGGTTCTTCGGAGGTAGCCGCCGCCTCTGCGGGAGCACCCAGGCCGGGGCGACCCTGTGCTGGACCCACCTCCAAGCCTTGGCGTCCCCGGACCCGAGGGCCAGAGGGCCCATTGGGACTCCGAGCTGCATTTCCCGCCCAGCCCGGGGCCTGGCCCGCCGCCCCGCTCCTGCGGTGTGGGAGAGCTCAAGGTGCAGGCTTCTCAGGCCGAGCTCCTGGAGAAATCCTTTATCCAGACCCAACTCTTGCATTCGGTTGCTTCCCACTGTCCCGGGAGGAGCAGGGTGGGAGGGACTTCCCTGGGAGGGTGCGGGGGTGGGGAGCCCTGGGGGCCTGGGCTGGCCTGGGCGAGGCAGGAAGAGGCCGGCTCATCCCCCAGGCATGGCCCCCCCAGGGTCCCTAGAGCCCGGCAGAGGCCGCCCTCCCACTCCTGCCCCTCCGCCCGCGGCCCCTGGAGGCCAGCACTTCCCTTCCCAGCCCAGAGTCCCCTCCCCTGGCTGGACGCCTGTGGTCTGGCCGCGGCCCATGGCAGTCCCAGCCCTGCGGTCCGGGAAGTCCCTGGCTCCTGGGCACCCTCGTCCCCTGCCCCTGGGTCCTCTCAGGGTCTCCGTACAGCCTGACCTCCACCACAGAGGTCAGCGTGCGGCCCAGTCCCCCGCCAGCGCTCACGGACCCGCCTCCGCGGCCTCCGCCCAGGGAAGACCCCTTTCCTCCGCCATGTCCCATTCACTCGCAGGCAGGGCGGGAGGCCGACGGGGTCCACGCGGGGCAGCCCCTCCCTCTCCCCTGCTCTGGGCCCTGCCTCCTCTGTGCTGAGTCACCCCATCTGGGAAGCTCCCAGGGCCAGGCTGGGCTGGGCGAGGGGTCACAAATTCCCCCTGCCTCGGGCTGGGAAACAGCTGCCCTGACTCACCTTGGGCAGGGCCTGCTGCCTGCGGGGACCCCCCAGCACCCCTGAGAACCCAAGGGGGCAGTGAGCCCCGGGTTCCTGCTCCCCGTCCCCTGGGATGGTCCCAGGCCAGGCGGAACAGCGGGGACAGGTGTGGCCACAGCGGGGGGCCACTCACCAGGCACCCGGGGCTGCTCGTCCAGGACAGTCTGAATGCGAGCGCCCGGTCGGCATGGAAATCCTGGGCCGCTCGCTCAGCCTGGCCGTGGCCCCTGGATTCGGGCAGACAGGGGACCCAGTGGTGACAGTGCAGGGCGCCTGGAGGCCCGGGAGGCCGGCTACCGGCAGAAGCACAGAGGGTCCTGGCGGGTGACGACTGACTGTGTGCAGCCGCCTGCCAGCCCGGCCGGGGCCTGACCCTGAGAGACCCCCGCGGCTCCGAAAAGCGGGTCCTCACTTCCTCCTCAGGCTTCTGTCATCCTCTCTGCGGCCTTCGTTTTGGTCTCGCTCACCCGAGACGGGGCTGAGGAGTCTGTCGGTCGGGCAGGGGGAGGCCAAGGAGTCCACTGTGGGGAGAGGCCGGTCCCCCCACTGCCCGAGCAGTGGGCAGAGGCCGCGGGCCTGCCGGGCTGGGGCGGGGGGACCTGGGAGAGTCGGGCTCTGCCTCTGCGGAGAAGGCCCACCCGCCGAGCGGCCTGCTCGCCACAGGGCACAGTGCTGGCCTGGAGGGGGCGGCAGACGTGCGGGCCCCGGTGCTCCTGTCCGGGGCCCGGGCGGGCGGGTTCTCCTGCCCGTGACCTCCCCGCTGTTCGAAGACAGAAGCCCCGGGAGCTGGGCCTCGAGAGCACTCGAGGCGGGGGGACCCGCTCAGACTCACTCTTGCCCCCCGTGTCCACAGCCGGCAGCCGCCTGATGGGGAACTCTCCGGCCTCCTCTTTCATGGGCAGCTTCCTCAGCGGCGGCCTGGGCTCGGCGGCCCCCGCGCACCCCAGCGGCCCCGCCCCAGCCCCCTCGGAGCAGGCCTACCGCGCCTCGCACCCGGCCGCCTCCCAGATCTGGTTCTCCCACTCCCACGAAGGTAAGCCCGGGGCGGGGGGGAGCGGAGGGGCTCCCCTGCTGGGGCCTGCCCAGGAAGCCCCCACGGGGGAGGTGGTAATTGGTTGGAAACAGGCCGGGGGGGTAGGGGTGGGCACCAGGCGGCGGTCCTGGCCAGATGTGCACCACAGATGGGCAGAGGGAGGGAAGGCGGTGGGGCCGAGAGAGCTCTGGGGGAGCCGAGGAAATGTGGAACACAGCTGGGCGGGCCGGGGCCGGGCTGCACCCTCTGCCTGGGGCTGCACCCACCTCCCCAGACTCAGCGGTATGGGCTCCAGATGTGCCAGCCGTTGGGGGGAGACAGCTGTCAACATGCTCATGCTGCCACCTTGGGGGCCTGCCCGAGCGCAGAGTCCCTCCCGGGCCCCTGGCCTCCCCGCAAACGCAGCCCTGGGCGCCCAGACCGTGGGGCCGGCCCCCCTCTGGGACTCCGAGGCTCCCCACGGTCTCCCCAGCTCTCCGCTGTCCTTTCAGCCCCTTGGCACGGCGACGCGGGGAGCAGCGGCACCCGCGCGGCCCGGGAAGGGTTAAGCCCGGCGGCGCTGGCCGGCACGCGGGGAGGTAATTGCAGTTGGCAGCGGGCACGGAGGGCGCTCCGCTCCTGGCACCGGCACCGCCGTGACTCAGTGACGGCTGCGCGGCAAACGCGGCGTTTGCAGAGCACGCACCCACACAGCGCGCCCGCCGCCGCCGTGTTCCAGGCCGGGAGATTAGCGCCCAGCGCGGCTGGAGAGCCAGAGGAACCTCTTTGTGCAACAAGAAAGGGGCTGTTTTCCAAACAGGACAGGTGACAAGTGAGGGACAGTTGTTAAAATAATCTGGGCTTTAAGCGCTGTGCAGAGTGCACATGACGGCCGGGCGATAAGGAGCGGCTCTCTTTCCCGGCGGAGGGGAGGCCCCGGGCAGGCAGGGTGGGACCCCCGGGACCCCTGGCCCCCACGCGGCCCGGCACTCTCAGGGGCCTCCCCAGGGCAGAGCCGGTGCAGAGGGGCTGGGCCCTGGCGGGAGGCTCCGCTGGTGACTGTGGGTGGGCCCCAGGCACCTCTCCCCCGAGCCCCTCCAGCCCTTCCGCCTTCTGTGTCCACCGGGCGAGCTCCCAGCCCTGGTGGAGCATCTGGGAAGGCGGCCGAGTGGGGGGGAACAGGCAGGGGGAGGCCTGTGACGGCCACGGGGGACCGCCTCCAAGTAACAAAGTAACGACCCAACTGCCGCTGCCCCCCCCCCCCCCGGGCCCAGCCACAGGTGCACGGGCACAGCCCGGCTGGCTGACTCAGTTTCCCCTCGTGGTCAGGGCGGCAGCTCTGCTCCAGGAGACACCGATCCCCTTCCCCTGTGTGTCACCCTTGGGGACCTCAGCAGCATGGAGGGCGGTTTGTGGCCAGCGCCACCTGCCCTGGGGCCCAGGGAGAAGGTGCCCCTGTCCTGCCCCCTGGGGGCTGTGGGGAGGGTGGGCGGGGGGGGGGGGCAGCCTACA
The DNA here is from genome assembly GCA_028533885.1 of Nasua narica. NCBI lineage: Eukaryota > Metazoa > Chordata > Mammalia > Carnivora > Procyonidae > Nasua > Nasua narica. The sequence continues at coordinate 1,214,073 of CM052804.1, read as the reverse complement.
GACAGTACCCTCAACGGCCTCCGCCACTCACTTCCCCTGAGCCAACGGCTGCCGCCCAGGGGCGTCTACCTGGTGGGGGCGGGGCATCCCGGCCTGGGGGGCCTCCCACCTGCCTCCACCCTGCCCAGCGTGCTCCAGAAGCTTCTCTGAGGCAGGGCCGGCCTGAGCGGGAAGGGGGTCAGGGCTAGGCCACCCTGAGGACGCTTCTCCCTCTCGGGCCAGCCCTGAGGTCTGTCCGTCCCCCCAGCCCCCAAACATGGCCTGCACCTGCTCGGGCCTGACACGCCCCGCCGCCCGGTGCCCGCTGGGGCGAGGGGCTCCGTGGGCAAGGGCAGTGGGCAGAGGACGGGGGAGAGAGGGAGAGAGGAGGCGGCCTCTGAACCAGCCAGCCGGCCCTGCGCTCCGTGTGCAGAGCAGCCCGAGGCCGAGGCCGAGCCCGGGAGGGGCCGCAGCTCTGAAGGGGCGAGCCCCCCACCCCCGACCTGCCGGGACCCACCTGAGGGCAGCTGCTGTGTGTGTGTCCCGGGGACCACGCAACCCCCGCACCCGCCAGGCCCGTGCCTCAGTTTACCCCCTCGCCACCTTCCTTCTCTCCGCCTTCCCCGCGCGGCCCCGCCTCGGGATCTCCTTCCTGCGGGGGTTCCCCTGCCCTCCGCCCTCTGCCTGTCTGCCTGCTGCAGCCTGGTTCCCCGACAGGCCACGTGGTGCCGGCTGCCTCGCCGCGAGCTCGGAGCGTGAGGGCCGGCGGCAGGCGGGGCCGGAGCGAGTGGCAGCGCCTGCTGGCGAGCTGCCCTGGCCCCGTGCCTAGCTGCTAGTTTGACCGGGTGCCAGCTGGCTCCCCGCGTGCGGGGCCTGTTTCTCGGCCGTGTGTGTTCGGAGAGAAGGGGGGCGAGGCGGGCGGGGGGCACGCGACACGGCCGGAGAGCGGGGGCCGGCAGGCAGGGCGGGCTGCCTGGGCGGGCTGCTTAGAGGGCTGGCTCTCACCCTCACATCCCGCTTCCTTCCGCCGCCCCCGGTGGGCAGGGTGGCAGGTGCCCAGCAGGCCTGCTCACCGCCCCCTCCATGGCCGGGGGCTGGGCCCCTGCAGGGCCCGGGGGCCAGTACCGGGCAGCAGGTGGGGGCCGGGTCAGGGGAGGGCCCCAGGGGACCCCACTGCACCCCAGCTTCAGGCGGGACCTCCCACCTCTCCATTGGGGGACCTAGCTCGCCCTCTGGGGGGCAGCCACCCCAGCAAGGGCCCAGGCTTCCTGCTTCCCTGGAGGAGCAGCGGGGGTGCAGGGGAGGCTCTCTGGAGCTGGAGGAGCCGCCCCGGAACATCTGGCCCGGGGCAGGGCCTGTCAGTCCAGCCCCCAGCCCGCCTGGCCTCCTGAGCTCGCCCACAGGGAGGGTCCTGCCAGAAGCTGGACGTTCCCATCTGAGGCTTAGGGTGGGAGTGGGCGGCAGAACTGGCCCAGGGCAGGGGTGAGCCAGGGTCCAGCCTGCCGGCCCTGGGTGGGTCAGAGCAGGGGCGGGGCCCGGGGGGGGGGCACACCACAGCTGGTCCCATTGTCATGGAGCCTGGCCCCTCTCTCCCCGCCCCACCCCCAGCTGCCGGGCTGGGACCACCCACAGGGCCGGTGAAAGGGGATTCTGTTCCTGGGGGCTCAGCTGGGGAGGGGTGGGGCCCCCAGCTGCTGCCACAGGCTACGCGTGGTCTCTCGTGCCACCTGGAGGGGAGCCGTGGGAGGCAGCAGGCCTTGTGCTGTTGTCCCCTCTCTAGTCCCCGCCTAGCTTCCCCAGGGGCTGGGCCAGCCTCCAGTGGGTGCTCCCTGCTGCCCCCCCCCCCCACTTTCCCTTTGGGGGAGGAAGCCTGGAGTGTGAGAGGCAGAGGGGTCACCCAGCATCTCCCACCTCCGCGTCACCTCGGGCCATCCTGCCCCCCGGAGTGTGTGTTCCAGAACCACCGAGAGGAGCCATGCGAGGCGTGTCTCTGCCCTGAGCCCTGGCCCCTCTCCCCAGGCCCTGTCTGCTCCTTCTCCCTCTCCTGGCCTCAGTTTCCCTGATGGCCTGGGACTCTGCCCCCGCGGAACCACCAGTGATGGCTCGCGTCTGCGGCCCCCCACGCCCTGCCTCCCTGAGCCCAGTCCGTGGTGGAAAGAAGGAGGGGGCTCGCGGGACGGCTGGCCGCTCTGAGATCTGAGGACAGAATGTGGGGAGGGGCCCAAGCTCCCTGGCTCCCAACATGGGGATCAGGGAGGCCCGTCCACTGCAGACCTTGGACCCCCTCCAGAGCGTCCTTGGGACTTTGGCGTGGGCAGCCTTCCCTGACCCCTGCCAGCGCCCTCCACGCCCGGCTGCACCCTGCCCTGGTCCACGTCCCTCTCGGGGTCCCAGTCTGCAGTCCACCCCCCACTCTGTGGGCCTGAGCCTGGCACCGGGCCGGTTTTTCCTCCGAATGGCTGCTAACTTGTGTAACTGGTTGCTGAGAGCACGGGTCCCACCTGATCCCTGCGAGGCAGGGGCCATTCTGCTGGTGCAGCCTGCCCCGCACGGCTCCGAGCCCTGCGGCCACAGGTGGCCCTGAGGGCGGGAGGCCAGGCCAGTCCCTGGCTCTCGGTCAGGCCGGGAGCACACGTGCGGTGCTCGGGATAATGACATTTTGTCCTGACCCTGGCCCGGGGGTGGCGCTCGCCTCGTTTCCTTCTCTGAGGCGCACCGTGGACATGGGTGGCTTCTCGCCCATTTTATGGGGCAAGAAACAGCCCCCGGAAAGTGCATGGCGGGCTTTGAGTCTAGAGAGGCTGACTGGGAGACCGTCCACCCCTCCCCTTCTCCGGCGGCCCCAGGTGCCCCCGAAACCTGGCTCCCTCCGCCTTGCTCGTGTCAGGAGCGGGCACCTCCTTTCCTAGCTCCTGCGGGGACCCAAGCCAGCGTGCGTGCCCAGGCCGCTGCGGGGCGCAGGGGCTGATCAGGACCGTGCTGGACCAGGCCCAAGGCCTCTTCCCCTCGCAGGGGTCTTCGCTGCTCAAGAGCGGGAGCCAAGAGGCTGGGGGGCCACAGCCCCTCTGGGCCTCCGTCGCCCCACCCGCACACGGCTGACCGGGAGAGCCCTTCTGACCCAGCGTGATGCAGCACACACGGCCTGCCTGCCCGCCGGTGCCAGGCGGAGGGCTCCCTGGGTGCTCGCCGGCGACCCCTCTGTCCGGCCTTGTCCCCTGTGGCAGCTGTCCGCTGCTGGGCCCCGGCCCCGCCGCCTTCCCAGCTGACACCTGCAGGGGGAGCCCGCGTGAGGACAGCACTGGGCTGGGGAGAGGTCCCCGCGCCACTTCCCCGCCACTTCCCCCGGCAGATGGCCTGTCTGTGGCTGGGCCACCCTCACCCTGGGCTCCCGGGCGGCCAGGGCTGTCCTGGGGGGTGTCAGTGAAGGTCCTGGGGGCCACGCCGGTTCGCCCCCAGCCCTCCCAGGCCCTAGGCCCCGCCCCCCTCCGAGGGAGCTCTGCCTCTGTGTTCGGGGCAGCCCGGGCTGTCCGAGAACGGGGCTCGGGCAGGCTGCCTGCTGCTTCCGTGCCAGAGCCGCCCGCATCGCCTGGCCCCTTTCCCCGCTCTGAGCCCTGCTCCAGGCCTGCACCTCGGGCGGCGGGGGCACCTGAGCTGGGACGTTGACAGATGCAGTGAAACTGGAGCCACCACAAGCCCACACTTGGGCCCCGACCCCAGCTGCGGGAGGCCGAGGCGCGGTCGCTCCCCGGGGGCTGGGCTTCCCAGGCCTCGGCGTCCCGGAGCAGGGCCTCCCTCTGGAAGCCCTGCACCCACGGGTCTGACCGCCAAGTGTGAGGGAGGACATGGGGAGGGGGCTGTTGCAAGGTCATCCCCCAGATACGAGGGCAGGGGTCGCACGTGTCCTGCCGCTGCCGGCGCCCCCCTTCCCGGGGCAGACGTTACGTCAGTCACAGCACTCGGGCTGCCCGTGGAGGCAGCCTCAGACTCCTTCCTAACCCAGCGTTCTGGGGGTCGCTGTCATCCAGCAGACCTGCGCGCCGCACTTGGAACCCCCGACATCCCGCGAGGGGTGTCACACGGGAGAGCCAGCGATGGGGCCAGGACCCCGTGGCGGGAGTGTCCCGGGGCCAGTGGGGTCCGTTGGGGCTGGCGGGCGGGCGGGGGTGGGAGGTCCGCTGGGGCTCCATCTGGAGGCGCTGACCCTTGCTGAGCCCCCCGAGCGTGGGCCTGGCCCAGAGGAGACGGGGCCTCTGATTGGCCAGGCGGGCAGTTGGGCTCCTCAGAGCCGGTCCCCAGGGGTCGTGCTGTGGGGGGGCTGCTGCCACAGGTCTGACCCTGGGACCCTCCTGGCGGCCGCAGCCACAGCTCGAGGCTCGATGGTCGGCGAGAACTTTCTAGCCGTTGAGCCTCAGGACAGGGGAGGGTGTCGCCCCCCCGGGAGATAGCCTGCTGTCTGCCACGGTGGCCTGGGGGACGAGGGCGTCTGTTGCAGAAAGGCGGAGGCCTGAGGGAGGGAAGAGTTTGCCAGGCTCTGTGGGCCCGGGCGGGGGGAGCCTCCCCCAGAGAGCCCTGGTCCTCTGGTTGGCTGGCCACACGCCCCCAGACCTGGCCTCCCGAGAGCGGGGCCGGGCGCCCCCCCCAGGAAGGTGGTCTCTGGGAGGGCGGGGGGTGGCAAAGTAGTGCGGGGAGACCCAGGAGCGGGAGGTGCTGGGGTGGGCCGACTTGGGGGTGCAGGGCCCCTCTTTCCTCTCTGGCTCGGAGGCTTGCAGCAGGCCTTGAGTCCTCCCAGGCACCTGCCTCCTCACTGGGGGGGTCGGGGGAAGCCCCCGCTCCATGGTTCTTCCCCCCTGTAAAGGGTCCTATCCCCTCTGTGCTTCAGACCCTGCCTTCAGGGGCCCCTACCTGGGGAGGGCTGTCCACTCCCCCCATGTGCCCCCAGTACCCCTGACCTCCCCGGACAGCCCGGGAAGACCCAGGGGATCCCGGGAGGGGTCGCAGTGTGAGGTCTCGCTGCCCCCAGCAGCCCAGGGGCCTGAGAGGTGCTGCTTCTGCCCAGCGCCGGACTCTGTTTGCCTCATGACCCCCACTGGGTGATGGCCTTGACCCTCTCCCCTGTTGTCCCTTCTGTCACGGGATTAGGTCAAGTCTCCCGGCAGCTCGGAGCTTCGGGGACAGGATGGAGGGTGTCCACCGCGAGACGCCCACTGAGGCCCGGGGCCCCCCTGAGTTCATCAAGGCCTTCTTGGGCCTCGAGGGCGGAGGGAGCCCAGGGCTGGGTCTGGGGCCTAGTCCCCGACCCTGGGCCATTGCTCCACACACGTTTGCCACCTGTCCCTTAAGGTGGTCACAGTAGCGCCACCCCTAAGGGGTACAAGGGGTCTGGGAAGGGGGTCCCAGACCACGCTGTCCCCCACAGGAGTGTGGGCTTGAGGAGCTCCAGTCCTGGGTTCCCGGGCGGCCAGCCCCTGCGCCTCGAGCCCTCCCGACCACCGCAGCCCCCACGTCCCCCGCCTCCACAGCCCCTTCAAGGACCCGGCCATGGGTCCCAGCCCCGGCGGCCCTGCCCGGTGCCCCCTCGGAACAGCTGCTCTGGTTTGTAAAATCAGTTTTTATTTTCTTCAGTTCGGAGAGGTGATCGTGTTGAGAGAAAGAAAGGGATCTTTCTGTGTCTGGGCTAGGAGGCCCCCTGCCCCCGATCCCCTTGTAGCCCCCTTTCTGCTGCTTCGTCCTTCTCCCCCCAGCCTGAATTCCCCTCTAGGGTCTCCGCAGGGAAGGATGGAGGTGGGAGAGGGGCCCCTGCGCCCTGGCCCAGCCGGCCACCACCTCGGGCTCCCCTGGAAACGTTCGTGCACCGCGGGCCCCCACCCAGCGCCCCCACAGGGCGCCGCGGGAAGGAGCTCCCCGCTCAGCGGGTGGGCGGACCTCCCTGGGGGTCACAGGCAGGGGTGGGGGGGAGGGGGCGGTCCACGCCCGGGAAACGGGTTCTGGGAAGGAGGAATTTACAGACTTCTGTTTACCAAAACGAGGCCCGTAAAACATTTAACAGCAGCCAATTAAAAGGGGACAGCTGTGGTGGTTGAAGCTCTTCCCCATCCCCCGGCCCCCTGCCCGGCCGCTTGCGGCTGTTGTCGGGCCTCCAGGAGCTGTGATCTGGGGAGCAGCTGTCCCAGATGCATCGCCGCACACAAACCAGGCCGTTGGCGGGCTCCGCGGACCCACAGCCCTGCCCCGTAGGGAGCGGCTAGAGGGTGACAGGCTGGGGCGGCGGCCGGCACCTTTCCCGAGCCCTTGGGTGAGCCTGGGGACGTGAGCCCTAAGCAGGGAGACCTCTAGACCCTTCCGGAGCCTGCAGATGGGGCCGGTGAAATGGAGTGGTGCTTCAAGCTTAGGGGACCTGGGACACGTTCTGCCTAGAACATTCCGGGGGCAGAGGGGAGGGGACTCCACAGCTTCACCTGGGACCCGCTGGGCCAGAGAAGGTCCTGTGGCATTGTTAGGGTCTGGAGAGTGGTCTGCCTCTGCCTCCGGGCCCACTGGGATCCAACTGGGGGCCTGCTCCTGGGGATCCTGGAGTGCTCCCGACTGGTGCTGGCCATGTTCTAGTTTAAGCTTGGCTCCCAAGACTGCACGGCTCCCCCTCAGCCCCAGGCCTGGGCGAGCTGCCCCTGCCATGTAGCCACAGCTGCAGCCGCCCCGCCCTGACCTAGAGCCCAGGCCCCGTGGGCCTCCCCCTCCCCAACGCCCTCCCTCCCCCCTCCCCACAGCCCCAGCATCCCGGCAGGTCCGCCTTGGGCCTTGAGCCAGTGCCCTGGCCCGAGGACTAGGACACGGGGCCTGGGGGACGGTCCTGTGGTTCTGCCCCTTCTGGAAAGGTGGTTCCCTCGAGATGCCCCCGCGGGGCATTCAGCCACCAGCTGGTACAAGGAATGTTCCACTGGGGCAGCAGAGGGGCTCGCTCATGAGTGCAGTTTGGGAAACAGTGAATGAGCGTGAAGGAAGGGACTCCGCCATGACACACCCCAAGGGGTGCGACTGTCCCCGGTCCCCTGGCATGCGGTCCCCTGGCCTTCGGTCCCCAGCATGTGGCTCCCGGCGTGGCCATGACAGGCATTCGCCTGGGACCTGGCCTGGCCTGCCCCCGGGACGGCTGTCTGTAGGGCCCCGCAGCAGTTCCTGGGGGAGCCCCTGGATGGCCACTCCCTCTACGCAGCCAAGGCTGCTCAGAAGGGTGGGAAGCTGCTCCCGGGACTATCACGGACGGGGTCCCCAAGAGAAACTCCTACAGAGCACATTTTCCACAGAGAGAAAGTTCAGAGCATGGGCTCAATGCGCGAGTCCTAGAGTGAGACTGCGTCCTCTCGCCTCAGCCCCGCAGGTGACCCGGCTGTCCCGGCTATGGGTCCCCACCTCCACCCCTCCCTGCTGGGCCAGGTCAGGAACTACCTGCGGTGAAAAGCCACGCGCGGGATGTCTGGTGGCTCTGGGCGTCCGGCAGACACACGTGGGCCTGGAAGGGCCTCCCAGGGCGTGCGGACTCTGTCTGTCTCCATCCGTCTGGGCGCAGTGTGTGTGTCCCAGCTGGAGCCCCCTAGGTCCGAGGCCGGCGGGGGAGGGGGGGGACAGGGCGCGGGGGCACAGAGAAGGGCCTGCCTGGCAGGACTCGGAAGCTCTCCGGGCTGGGGGCGGGCTCCCGCTAGATCTCCGAGCATGGAGGAGGCCCGGGCAGCAGAGACCCTGCTGCCCCGACTGCGCCAGCCCCGGGGTGGGGGCTGCCGACCCGGCGCTGCCCGGTAGACTGGATGGCGCAGGCCGTCCTGGCCGAGAGTTGAGCCCGTGTCCAGCGCGCGTGTCCTCCCAGGGTGCCTCTCTGGGGCCGCTTGGCTGCCGGGCCTAGAGCCCCGCGCTGCGCGGGCTGCTGGGGGCGGCACCACGGGCCCCCCCCTCCACTCTCCGTTCTCCTCGCCCAGCCGCAATTCAGTTTGTACCGCACCGGAGGGATGGTGTTAGCCGAGCCAGAGTTAATATGATGTATTGATGGGTTGGTTTCCCACCGGGGGACGACACACCGGGTTCGGCAGGGCACCTCCCCTGGGCCGCCCGCCGCTTCTCACCTCCCTGGGGTCAGGTCCTCGGCAGTGCCTCTGCAGCCGGTCTCCTTCGTTCCCTAGCTCCAGGGTACCCCAGATTTTCGGGGAGTCTGGCATCCACCTTCCTACCCATGAGCCACTTGGATCACCATGGAAACAGCAATGTTCTCTATGGGCAACATCGTTTCTATGGAACCCAAAAAGGCAAGTGCTGGCTTGGGGCCGTGCTGGGGTCCGGGGCGCAGGGCGTCCTGGAGGGCGGGGAGGGGTACGAGCATGCAGGCTGTCCTGTGCGCCGGCACGCACGCCCTCGTGCAAAGGCCCGATCTCCGGCGCATGGATCCCATCAAGGAGCCCGCGGGAGGTGTGGCCCCTCGAGAAGGGAGAGGTGTGGGGAGCGGCTGGAGGCCTTCGTGCCTCGTGGTCTTCCTGTGGGGCTGACCTCTCCTTCGGGGTTTAGAAAGGGCTCCCTGGGCTGGTGCCCAGGAGACGGGCAGGGAGACTGTCGGGTTTCTGATGACAGGAGGTAAAGACTTAAATTGGGACGTGAGGGTCAGGAGGTCCTAGATGAACCCCCATCCGTGGCCAGGCCGTGGGAGGGTGTAGCTGTGGAGGAGGGGAAGGGGGGGCACCTCCCCCACAAAGGGACTCTCCCAGTGGTGTCCAGGGGGTGGCTGGGCACCCATGGTGGGGGTCAGTGCCCGGAGAGTCCCCCTGGGTGAGGACAGACGCAGCTTAGGGGAGCCCCAGGAGCCCCAAGACTGAGGCTCTCGGTGGAGGCCAAGAGGGGGCCCGCCAAGCGCCCGGCAGGGTGGGTGGGACTCCAGGCAGAGTTTCAGGAGATATCGGTCAGATCAGAGTGTGCCAGAGGGGGTCTCGGAAGGGGACTCCAGCGAGGCGACCCTAGCTGGGCAGATTTGGGGGTGAGGCTGTGGCCACCCCTCGTGTCCTTCTATTCCCTGCCCCAGCCCTTTCTCCCAACGAGCCTCCTGCTCCAGGACACCGGTGTATCTTGCGAGTTTGGGCCCGGCAGGGCAGCAGAGGTCCAGAAAGCCGCGGCCTTGACCCGGGCCTGGACGGGCTAGCGCAGAGAAGACCCTGCCCATGGTGGGCGGGGCCAGGAAAGCCCCCACCCCCAGGGGGTGGTCAGCCCCCCACAAGCCCGGGCAGGGTGCCCCAGACTCCCACGTGTGCAGCTCTTTCAACAGCATTTGTCGGGGCTAAACCAGAGCCCAGAAACCCCTCCAGCCGTGGGTCGCTGGCACCCTGAGCGCCGGTGGCCTCTCAGTGTTGAGCGTTGCGGCGGAGTCCCATCCAAGAACATTTGGGTTTCGGAAATCAAGCTAATTAGGGTTCACCCAGGCGACCCTCTTCCCCCTTGTTTTAATTAGCAGGAAATTGACAAGGAACTTCTGTGACTGAGGACAGTTTTACAAGTTCCAAATGTTTGTTCCCCTCGTCTGCCCTCTCTGGGCTCCAGGCCTTCCCCTGTCTGCCACCCCAGCTAGCTATAGGGGGGTGGCCCCCCAGGGCCAGCCGGGGACCCCCAGGGAGAGCATGGCCGGCTTGGCCCGGGCCCAGGTCCCGGGCTGGACAGTAAGCCATAGCCCAGCAAGGGGGCCGGGGCTCCTGGAGGGACCCCGAGCTGCAGGGGGAAGCCGATAGCAGGCTAGAAGTAGGGACTGCCGGCTGGGGCCACTTCCTCGTCTTTCTTCTCGGAACCGTCACTGGAGCCCCAGCCAGAGGCGCCCACAGTGGCCATGCAGAGGAGCGCAGGGCTGAGCCCGGAGCCCATCCTTAGACGAGGCCTCACTTTGTCCTGGGGGTCTTAGCTCTCGCGGTCAGAGCCCCAGCCGAGTGCAGTCCCCAGGCCGCCGGCTCTCCACTGTGAGTCCGCGCCCTCCCTGGCGTTTAAGGCTCTGGTGGCTGTGAAGACAGGCCAGTTCCCGCTCTCCTGGCGTTGCCTGGGGAGGCCACACAGAAGCCACCTGCTCCTGGGCCCCTGGGCGCCGGGCGGGGCGGGGCAGGGCGGAGGCCCTCTGCCGCTCCCGTGACCCGGGGAGGGGCGGCTGCAAATGTGTTCGGTGCCCTGACCTGTGTGCTGGCACGTGGTTAACCTGGGGAACCTACGGGGCTTGATGACCTCGAGCCTCCTCGGACAGTAGCCTCGGGTCACTGCCGGCTGCTGGCGGGGGAGAAGCTCCTGGAGCCTACGTCCAGGGGGACTCTGACATCTCCAGCCCGCAGCCCAGCCCTCCAGTGACCTCGGTTCTCTTGGCACGCAGATAACTTCTACCTGCCCCCCCAGCCCACCCTCCTGCCTGCCGACCACAGCTTCCCCGGCGTGGCCCGGGCCGCCCCCGGCCACCCCATCGGCTCCTGCAGCCGTGAGCGGGGTGAGGCCGGCCCCCTGCAGAAGGGGGCCAAGGAGTTCGACCGCTTCCTGCTGGGCAGAGAGAAGGCTGGCAAGGCGGCGGAGGGCAAGGAGCGGCCGGCAGCCGAGGAGGACGGCAGCAAGGAGCGGCACAAGCTGGTGCTGCCTGGGCCGGCGGACGGCCACTGCAAGGAGGGGGGTGGTGTCGTGCCCCGCGGCGCCTGCGAGGGCCGCCCCAAGCACCTCGCCTCCTGCCTCCTCAACACCAAGGTGCTCAACGGCGAGATGGGCAAGGCCGCGCTGGCCAGCTGTGCGGGCGGCATGCTGGTGCGGCCCGGCGTGGGGGTGGCGGCCCCTGGGCGCTGTGCCAAGGAGGCCGCGGGCGCCGCGGAGCCCGGGCCGGCCTTCAGCGAGTGCCTGGAGAGGCGGCAGATGCTGCACCACGCCGTGGCCTACACGGTGCCGTCCGGCCTGCCCGCCGGGCCACCCCCGCCCCTCAGCACGGCCGCCGGCTCCTTCCCCTGCCTGCAGCTGCACGCGGGCCCCGACGGGCTCTGCCCGCTGCAAGACAAAGTCCCCCGAGACCTGAAGACCAGCGGGCCCACCTTCGTGCCTTCCGTGGGACACCTGGCTGAGAAGAGCCGCCCCTTCCAGGCTGCGGAGGCCTGTGCCGTGGCAGGTGAGAGCAAAGACCGGCACCTGGATGGTGCCTTGGCCCCCGAGCACGCCGTGCCCTACGGGGTCTCCTACGCCCACCTGAAGGCCGAGGGCAAGGGCGAGCGGCGGCCTGGGGGCTTCGAGGCCGCGCTCAACCCCCGGCTCAAGGGCCTGGAGTATCTCAACAGCACGGGCCCCGAGCCACCCTTCTCGGCGCTCCCCAAAGGCGGTCTGGACAAGAGTGGCTACTTCGAGCTGCCCGCACACTCGCAGGACTGTGCCCGGCCGGGTCACCAGGACCCGCTGGGGGGGAAGGTCCCCCAGGCCTGCTGCACTTTAGAGAAGACCGCCAGCAAGGAGACCTCCGCAGGCCCCCCTGGGGCCCAGAAGGTGGCCCGGATCCGGCATCAGCAGCACTTGGTGACGCCCGAGGGGGAGCTGGGGGGCGGCGGGGCTGAAGCCAAGCGCAAGTCTCTGGAGCTGGCCTCTCTGGGCTACGGGGGGCCCCCCCTGCCCCCATGGAGCATCCAGTCCGGCCAGGGCACCGCCGTGGCCATCGGCGAGGAGCGCAAAGGCGCCTACCTGGACCCCTTCAGCGGCAGCCTGCAGCAGGCCGCCCTCCTGACCCAGGACCTGCCCGCCCCGCCCGACGAGGTCTCGGCCATGAAGAACCTGCTCAAGTACAGCAGCCAAGCCCTGGTCGTTGGCCAGAAGGCGCCCTTCGTGGGCCTGGGCGGCCTCAAGGCCAGCTGCGCCCAGCAGGAGATGAAGTTCCCAGCCTCCAAGGGCCCCGCCCAGGCCCCCAGCGAGGCCGAGAGGCCCGACTGTGCCCGAAGCCGGGAGCACGACACCGCACACAGTGACGCGGAAGTGAGGCAGCCGCCGGTGGGCATCGCGGTGGCCCTGTCCCGGCAGAAGGACACAGCGAGCCGGCCGGAGGCGGCCTACGGCGCCAATGCCACGCGGCAGGGCCGGGCAGCGCCTGCCTTCAAAGGTAGGCCCCTTGGCGGGGAGGGAGGTGGCGACTGGGGCTCCCCCGCGTGCCCGGCGGAAGCTGAGCCAGGTCGGGCCCTGGGCTCTCCCGCTGTCCCCTCCCCACGTCAGCAGTCCCTTCCTGGCGGGGCTGGCCACCAGTTCCCCCCACCTGCTTTCGGCAGAGCCCCTCCCTCGGTTCGTCGGTCCCCTTGGCTGGAAGCGGGGTCCCTGCTTGCTTTAGCCGCCGGCTCCCCAGCCACCCCGACCCTCGAGCCTTCTGCCGTCTCCTCCCCGCGCAGCAGGCGGCCCGCCCCGCTCCACTCACGCATTGGACCTGGAGGCCGAGGAGGAAAGGGCCCGGCTGTCTGAGGACCGCCTGGGGCTCGCCGGCCGGGAGCTGCTGCTGCAGTAAGGACGGGGTGCTGGCCATCCGGGTGGGAGCAAGGCCTCGGCCCTGGGACAGAGTGGCCTGAAGGGGCTGCCCCCGGGCTTTGCTGGGGTTTCTGCCCGCGGTGGGGTGGCGGGGTGGGGGAGGGGGGCGCTCCGCTGACTTTCCTGCCGCTGTCAGGGCCTCGGCCGGGACGGAGGCCCCCACTACCGAGGCGCACCTGATCCTGGACTGTCCCCAGGAGGCTCCACGCCCCTCCCCTCCAAGGCTGAGGTCACCAGGACGGGGCGGAAGAGCTGGGTGGGCGGCCGGAGGCCGTGCTGACCCCCCGCTGACCCCCCCGCGCCCCCGATGACCCGCAGAGACAACAAGGACCGCCTGGAGTTCTCTCGGATCCACCCGGCGGGCGGCTGCCCCGGAGACCTGGCCCCTCACCTCATGATCGCAGGAGGATCCTCGCTGCAGAGCGGCCAGCTGGGCGGGGACCCGGCCTCCCACCCGCACCCCGCCCACCCCCCCTGGCTGCCCCGCACCCGCAGCCCCTCCCTGTGGATGGGGGGCCATTCCTACGGTCAGCGCTCCGAGGGCAGCAGGGGGGCAGCCCGCAGGCATGGGGCAGGGCCGGCGTGGGGCTGAGTGGCCCGAGCGCGGGGCCTGGGTGCCCCGCTCCACCCTGCCTTACCACTGTGCCTCGTGTCCCCAGGCCTTGGGCACCCCGCCCTGCACCAGAGCCTGCCCCCGGGCTTCTCCACCTCCGTGCCCGGCTCCATGCCCTCCGTCTTCCCCCTCTCCCAGGATGGCCCTGCGCAGCTCGTCATCCTGCCCTCGGAGCCCAGCCCCCACCCCGCCCCCCACGCGCTTGGTAAGAGCCTCCCGGACGGGGAGCCGGGAGCACGTCTGAGGAAGGGAGCAGCCCCGCAGGGGGATGGGTGGCGGGGCAGGCCCCCGGGGAGGCAGGCAGGGGGTGGAGGGGCTGCCAGGGATGGGGGCTGGGGGGTGCTCCGGCGGCAGGGGCACAGCCCGACCCGTCCTCGCTGGGTCTGACGGCCCCACTGGCCCTGCCCACAGCGGACGTCATGGACCAGGCCTCCCTGTGGCCCCCCATGTACGGGGGCCGGGGCCCCGCCTCCCACGTGCAGCCCCCCGGCCAGCTCCCCGTGTACTCGCGGTCCCAGCTCCTGCGGCAGCAAGAGCTCTACGCCTTGCAGCAGAAGCAGCAGCAGCAGCGGGCGGCCCCTGTCCAGGTACCCGCCCCGGTCAGCACCCAGCGGGGACCCAGTGCCGCGCTCCTTCCTTCCCTCCCCCTGCTCCCCACCCCCACCCGCCGGGACAACACTGAGCCTCTCCCTCGCCTGACAGCGGAGGCCGGACGACCTTCACCCGGAGTTGGAGGAGCCCGCCCAGGAGAAGACCCTCAAGTCCACCCACAAGCCAGTTGCCTTAACCCCCACAGCCAAGGGCACCCCCTCCCCGGCCACCGTCGGCCCTGCCAAGCTGTCACCTTGCTGCCACTCGCCGACCCCGAAGCCCCCTGCCAGCTGCCTCACAACGCCACCGCGCCCCAGCGTCCCGTGCACTTTATCTATCTGCCCCTCGGGCAGCCCCGGGCCCGGCTCCAAGCCGCCCAGCTCCTCCGAGGTCGCGAGCGGGGAGGGCCGGCGGGCCGGAGCCGACCTTGGCGCGTTGGAACCAGGTAAGGGTGGGCGGCACTGGGCTGACCCGGGCCGCCCCCTTCCGCCCGAGGCCTCTTCCCACTCCAGGTGTGCAGAGCCGCATTGAGGGGCTTCCTCAGCGGGCCCCTCAGAGGGCCCAGGGCACCGTTGCTGGTTCTCTGTTCTCTCTCTCCTTCCCCATCCACGGTCCTTCCGTGGGGGAAGCTCTCGGAGTCCCCGCCGTCCCCTGCCGTCTCCTCCCCAGTTCCCAGCAGACAGGGGAAGACGAGGGTTGGGCTCTGCCGGCCAGCAGTGGGGGCCGCCGTGACAAGGTGCCTGGCCTGTCGGGGCCAGTGGGAGGGGCTGGCCCCGGACGCCGGACCCACCCCAGCCCTGAGGCTGACTCTCAGCCCCCCCGAGGGTAACGCGTGTCCCGTTCCTATCTCATCTGCTTCGAAGGCGGAGGCAGAGGGCTGGCTGGGGACCCTCCCAGCTGTGAGTCAGGATCTGAGGCCACCCTTTCCCCGGCTAGAACACGGCCCCCATATCCCCAGCTGTCCCCCTGACACCTGCTCTTTTCACAGGCCTGCCTCCTGGCTACACCTGCCCTGTGGCCAGCTCGGGCTTCTCCCTGTCCCCCAGCGTGCACTCTCCTGACCTCTCGGACCCCAAAACTATGCAAACTGCAGCCCCCAGGGTCCAGCCTGAGCCAGTGAGGACGTTCCCACCCGGGGAGCTGCCCCCCGGAGGCCCCCAGAGCCCACAGGAGTCGGGGTTGCCCTCAGGGGCCAGGGAGGCCACCCAGGACCTTGCCGCCACCCCACACCCTGCCGAGCGGGGACCCCTGGGGAAGGCAGCAGACTCCAGCCCACTGGAGGGGCTTCAAGAACTGCAACGTGGGGCCCTCCTCGAGGGAGGGGGGTCCGAGGCCATTGGCCAGGCTCAATCTACTCAGGGAGGGGCAACAGCGGAAGGGGCCACGGCGGAGGGGGATGGGGCAGTGGGGCCAGGGCCCTCGTCGGGGGCTGGCCTCCAGGCCTTGCAGCAGCAGAGAAGCGCGGGCGCCCTCGATGAGGCCCGGCCAGGCAAGCGGCAGGCCCCCGGGGAAGCCAAGTCGGAGGAGGGGACTGAGCATCCGGAGGACGAGCCCGAGGAGGAGGAGGAGGAGGGCCAGGGGCCAACTTTCAAGAGCAGCCACCTGCCCAGGGCGCTCCTGGGCCTGGATGCCCTGGTCGCAGCCACCATCGATCTGGGGGACCTGCCAGGCATCGGCCCGCGGGACCTGCAGCTTGCCGCTGCCCCGGGCGCCCCCCGCACAGCCCCCTCGCCCTGTGGCTCAGGGATTCCTGGCATTGCCCTGCTCAGCGAGCTGGCTGACCTGGAGATCCAGCAGCAGAGGAGGGAGCCGGCCTTGCAAGGTGAGCAGTGCCCCGGCCTCCGTGAACCCGCTGGGGCCCAGGGTCCAGGGCCAGATGGTGGGCTTTGGCCCCGCTGTCCCACCACCAGGCCCCCGCCTCTCCCTTCCACCCCTCCCGGCCCCGTCTTCGGCTATTGGCTGGGGACAGCCTCGCCATCCGGGGAGCTGCCTCTAGGGCAGCACTTCCCGTGGTCGCCATGTTGACAGCGCCCTGGGGGGACTCACGGGGGCCCACAAGGATGCCAAGGCCGTCAGCGGGGCCGGTGGCTAAGTGGGAAAGCGGGGAAGGTTGTGCTCCCCTCTGGAGGCATCCAGCACTGACCTCCTCCCACGCAGGCCCCCTGGGGAGGGGGCCTGAGGCTGATCAGACAGTTCCCAGGCCTCGGCCCCATGGGTCCCCCGCAGTCTCCCCGGGGCTGGGGGCTGGGGTGCCGGTCCTTCCTGCCCCGGGGCTGACCTGCAGGTGGAGAAGCTCCTGGGCTCCCAGCACCTGGAAGAGCCCCGGGGCGCAGTGGGGCCTTGTGCCAGCCCACGGGGAGCATGGGACCCGAGCCCGGGGGTCCGCATGCAGCCCGCAGAGCCTCCTCCCTGCCCGAACAAGAACCCCAGCAGGACCCCTGAGGAGACTCCCTCGCGGGGGCAGCACCCCCAGCCAGGCCCTGCGCCCGTGGTATTGACGGGAAACCCGACAGAGTTCTCTGGGCTTGCTAACTTGTCTCCCTGATGCGTCAGGCTCCCCGCCGCCCGTCACCAGCGCCTTCCGTGCTGCGGGCAGGGAGAGCCGACCTTGTCCCAGGGTTCCTTTCCCCGGAGGCTTCGGTGTCACTCTCCTGTCCACCCAGACGGGCCCAGCGCTCTGCTGACGGCTCCCCGCTGGGCCCGCGGAGGGCCTCGCTTAGGGCTGGGGGCTGCAGGGACAGGCGGGGGCCCCGGACGGGTCCAGAGCCCCACGTGAGCCGGCACAGGGAGCCGAGCACGTGCCGGGCGCGGTCTGTGGCCGGCCCGTCTGTGCACGCGAGCGCCTGCTGGCCTGGTGCCCGTTCACTGAATGAGCACTCCCCGTGCGGGGACCCCGTGCAGCCCAGGCCAGACGCCCCAGCCACCAGGGTGCACAGACCGAGGGAGATGCCCTGGCCAGGGGTCCACTCCCCCCTCCCCCGCTAGAGCCCCCAGACCCCCCTCCCCCTCCCCTCCTGCTGCTCCCAGACCCCACTCTCCCCTGCTGGAACCCCCAGACCCTCATCCTCTCCTCCTGCTGCTCCCAGCCCCCCCACCCCTCCTGGAGCCCCTAGGCCCCCGCCCATCCCTCTTCCCAGGTATTTGACCTCTGTGCGCACTCTGAGAACCAGCGCTGTCTCTGGGACTCAGTGAGCACCTTGCCTGAATCGAGTTAGGAGATCCTGTGTGTTCTCAGATGAGCGGGAAGATTCACAGAGAGTTGAAGTGGGAGAAGTATGTCCCCGGAAGCAGAGCCTCTCGTCCCCTCCTCACCAGAAGGGACGCCCCCCGTGAGACAGGAGTGGCGGGAAGCTGGGCCCAGGCCTTTCCAGGGACGGGAGTTGGAGACGCCTCTGCAGGCCTCGGGTGGGGTTACCCTCTGTCCCCACAGCCCCCAGGACCAGAGAGCCACGCAGGGCGTTGTTTAAGCCGAGAAGCCCTCCCAGCCCATCTCCCCACGTGCACCGCCCCCAGGAGCACCCTTGCGGCTACGGTCTCTGCAGGCCTAGTCTGGGGGGCGGGGCGGGGGGGGGGAGGCAGGGGCTTCCCAGCCACCACAGTGAGCCCAGCAGGTAGGACCCCGCGTGGAACTTGTAGCTGACAGGGGGCTCTGGGATAGCCCTGCCCCGGCTGCTGGGGGAGCACAGCACGCGGGGCTCCTGCACGCGGGGCCCCTCTGATGTCACAGCGCCCCAAGGGCCTCCCACGGCCGGCCGTGGCCAGAAGCTGGCCTTCCCGGCACCCGCCTTGCTGCTCTATCCTGTTGCTGAGGCTCGCTCTCCCTGCAGCGCTGTGGCCGTGGCCGTGGCCATGGCCAGGCACTTCCCCCGGCACGCAGCAAGAATCTCACAGGCGGTGCTCGAGGCGGGGTGCTCTCCCCACCCCTCGTGCATCCTCTCGTGCGTTCATCTATTGCGTCCATGTGGCTCGTGGCGTCACTGTCTTTGACTGGCTATGATTGGCCCATCTTTGCTGTTTAATCTGATGATGGAATCGTGGCAGATTACACCCCGTGGCTGGCCCGTGTGGGCACCAAGCAGTCCCCGTCACCGTCCCCTTCCTGGCTCTCCACATGCCTCCCTTGCCCCCGGGACCCGCCGTCACTCCTGGGAGCCCGTCCCTGTCCTGGTGGGATGGTGTTAGAAACCAAGTTCAGGGTGTTGGGGTGCTCACCGCAACTGGGGTTTTGCCGCTCCCCGGCCCCCTCAGAGGACAGACCTGTGTGTCCTGCAAGTCCCCACCGACAGCTTCCATCCCGGGCACCCCGTCTGACTGCTCAGGGCTCCCCCGGCTGGCCCCCTCCCCTGGCTGTGGCTCCTCGTGGGGTCAGCCTGCCCCCTGCGTGCCTGACTCCCCATCTCTGCCACCACCCTGCCCCATCCTGAGCCCAGGCTCCAGGCCTCTCTCCGCCGGACAGATGCTGCCGTCCACTGGCTTAGCTCTGACCCTGCACGGGACTACTCTCTCGCCGCACTTCTCACGGGGCAGAAGCAGATGGGCGCTTTCTGTTGGAAGCATAATAAGCCACGTCCCTTAGCGTGTGCGTGGTTCGGGCGCTGCCCCTGGGTCTGGGCCCATCCTAGCTGGCCTGGCCCACAGCAGCCAAGAGAGATGTGCCTCCACCTCCCCGGAGCTGAGGCAGGAGGTGCTGGGGGCCTGGCCCGGTGCCCATCTCAAGGCTCCCAGCCGCCTCTCCCTGGTCCTCGGCCCCTGCATTTTGGGGAGCTGGGCAGCCTGGAGGGTCTGGAGATGCCGGCTGCCATCGAAAGCCTCCCCAAGGGGCAGTATGTGCCACCCGCACACACGCTGACCCTCGTGTCCCCTGCAGAGGAAGAGGACGTGCTGGCGTTCGACCTGCGGCGCCTGGCCACGCTGGCCTCAGCCTGGTCCCTGGTGGAGGCCGCCACCCTGGACGGCCCGCCCTCCTGCGCCCACCCCCCGGCTGCCGACCCCTGCCGGCCGCCCACACTCACCCCCCGCATGCAGATCCTGCAACGCAAGGACACCTGGACCCCCAAGACCAAGCCTGTGAGTGGGACCCCAGGGGACCTCCGAGAAGCTGGGCCCAGGCCCAGCCGCCCCCACTGGGGGCCCGAGCCCGGCTCACGGTGCGCCCGCCCAGCAGGTGTGCCCCCTGAAGGCTGCCATCGACCGGCTGGACACACAGGAGGTGGAGATGCGCGTGCGACTGGCTGAGCTGCAGCGGCGCTACAAGGAGAAGCAGCGAGAGCTGGCGCGCCTGCAGCGCAGGCACGACCATGAGTACGGCCTGGCCCAGGGCAGAGGGGGCAGTGGGGGAGGCAGGGTACAGCCCAGGGCCACTGCCTCGAGGTCAGGGAGCACCCCGCGGGTGCTGAGCTGGCTGCAGGCTGGGGTCTGGGGTGGCTCTGGATGCAGTGGGAGGAAGGGTGAGAAACCAGCCCTCCTGAGGGGACCCAGCTCCCCGGCCAGGCCATGGGAGGGCCTGCCCCGCCCCCACAGCCCTCCCAGAGGCTAGTGCCCCCTGCTGTACCCCCAATGGGGAGTCGGGGTGGGCGTCAGCTTCTGACCGCCCCGCCCGCGGCCTCCAGGAGAGAGGAGAGCTCGCGCAGCCCCGCACGGCGAGGGCCCGGCCGGCCGAGGAAGCGCAAGTACTCCAGCCTGCTGCCTCCTCTGCGTCCTGGCGGCCAGCTGCCCAGGGGCGACGGCAAGAAAGTCAAGTACGTTCTGGGTGCACGCGCGCGGCCGCCGCAGGGTGCCCAGGGCCAGGGTGGGGCCAGGGTGGGGCCGGGGAGCCGTCGAGGTCCCTCTCTGCGCCCCAGGAACCCCTTCACGGCTTCTCCCGAAGACCCAGCCCGTCCTTCCCAGAACTCTGGTCGCCGTGAGCGTCCCCTTCTTCCCATGCTGGATGCTTGCTGCTTCCTCTCGGAAGCCCCAGGGGGCTGGAGTGCGGCCACACCAGGCCCACAGCCCTGGCCGTGGCCTCGCCCCCTCCGAACAGCCTCTGGAGCTGCCCCGTCGGCCGCCGTGGGTCCCGCCCGGCGACGTGCTCTTACCCATTACCCGCTCGGGCACTCGTTGGCACGCTCCCGGGCCGGGCATAATTGTCCTTCTCGGCTACAAATTGCCTCTCCCGGCAGACCTATTTGCATAAATCCAACGAGCTCCTGCGAAGGCGATTGGCGAGCGCGTGTGCGCACTGCATCAATCCTGACGATTTGGTAATAATAGTTAAATCGGCACTAAATGGTTTCTTCAATTAAGACGGAGGCAAAAAATTAATCTCAGGGCTTTATGTCACAAAACATTAGCAAATGCAGAGAAGGTTACAGGGAGAGGGAGTCCGCTCCCCCGTGGGCGGGGAGAAGCCGCATGGCTGGCCGCCCCCAGCCGCCCCCTCCCCCGCCCCCCTACCCAGATGCCACCCAGCGGGGACCCCCAGGGTTTCCTTTTGGAGACCATCTGAGGCCGCTGGCCGAGGCGGAGCCCAAGGAGGCCGGGGTCTGGCCAGGGGCCCTGTCAGGGAGTCCGGCGAGGCTGCCCCATGCTTCCCGGGCCTGCATGGCCCTGAGCCCCAGCCCTGAAAGCCCCATCCTGCTCCTGTGCTGCGGCCACGTTTTCCGCTGAATCATGACGCTGGCCCCGGCTAGAGGGTAGTAGCATCAGGACGAGGAAGGACACGGAGTCCAGGACCTTCCTTCCCAAGGATCAGGGCTCCTGCCTGAATCTTGGGTTTCTACCCTCTCTCCATCCTGCTGGGGGGCCTGGCCTGGCAGTGCTTGCCAGCAATGGGGACCAGGCAGGAAGTGGACGGTCATGGGGGGGAGAGGGGGCAGCATCACTGCACGGCCGGCTTCCCTCCTGCCGCCTCTCTGGGCCCCCCAAAGCCAGGACCCTCAGCCTCCCTCTGAGTCACTTTCATTACCACCACGTGAGTGGGGGGCGGGAAGGGGGACAGGCCCAGCCCCACAGGCAGCCAAGCTCCTGGCATCGCCCCTGTGGAGCACGAGGACACCGAGCCTCGGTGTCAGCAGCTTTCCAGGCCCCGCCTGGGACATGGGCAGTGGCCTGCAGGGTCCCCTCCCTCCAGGCCTGGAATTAAGGACAGGGTGTGAGCCCGGCAGTTGGGGTCCCTGAGGCTGGGGACAGAGCCTGGACATGAGTTTCTTGCCACTGGGCCCCATCGTCTTCTTGGCCATGGCCGAGCTGGAGGGGGGACCCCGCTCTCATGAGCCCGTCTACCACCCTCCTTGTTCCTCAGTCCGGGCAGCTGGCCTTGGTGCTCACCGAGGGCCAGGCCTGGGAGCCGTGTAGCTCCATCCCAGCCTTGCAGAAGGCCACAATAGTTACTGTCCCCATTTTCCAGGTATGAAGACTGAGGCCACAGCTCGATCACACAGTGGTCCCGCTGGCCTCAGAGCCCTGGCTCCCAAGCTTTGGGCTGCCCTCCCTGGTCAGCGAGCAGAGGCCCTGGCCGGGAAGCAGGGGGCTCAGCCCCCCAGGCCACCCAGCAGCCGTGTGTGCGCTCGCCGTCTGGTCCAAGAAAGAAGCAGAGCCCACTCGGGGGTGGGGTGGGGTCTCTTGGCTACAGCCACAGGGACCGTTGGGGGCCCGGGGCCAGGGGCCGAGGCAGGCTTGCGTCCCCCCCACGCCCACCGGCGTCCCATCCCCCCAGGGCGGTGCGGTCCAGCCTGAGCCTGCTGTGTGCTGAGCTGCGGGGTGACGACGAGCCCCCGAAGAAACGGAACCGTCTGGAGAGCGGCGTCTATGTGGGCCTGCAGTCATCGTCTGTGGTGAGTGGTGCAGCAGCCTCGCCCCGGGCTCAGGGGCTCAAGGAGCTCCAGGGCCTCAGGGGGCTTGGGGAGTTTGGAGACCTGGGGGGCTCCAGGGGTTCAGGGGGCTCAGGCAGACAGCAGCAGGCCACACACCCGCCCAGCGCCAGCCCCCAGCTGGGCTCCCCCTGCCAGATGGGGAGCTCAGGTAGCCCAGGGCCAAGGCCAGCCCCCAAACCCGTGGGTGTGGCTGGGGACTGCTGATGCGTCCCCTGCATCCGTGCTCCAGCGGGAAGCAAAGGAACACGTGCCGTTCTGGGTTCCAGAAAGACCCTTCAGCCGTGAGGGCCTGTGCTGTCCACGGTGCCAGGGGCACCCCCTCGTGTAGTAGGCAGCCTCCCTCCGGGGGGCTTTCTCACGCTGCCAGCTGACCCTTCTGAGTGTGGGGGCACCTCCTGCCCCACCCCCATTCCAGGGTCCTAGGAGGGACAGGTGAGAGGCGGAGCTGAGCGAGTTGTCGCTTGGCCGGTCCCTCCCAGAACAGACCCCTGGGTGGTGGGCTCCCTCCCCCGAAACGGAGGGGGGAGGCACTGCGGAGTGGGGGATGGGTAGGCGTCCCCTTGGCCCCTTTGGAGGACAGGACCCGAAGAAGTGCGGCTTCTGAGCGGACACCGGCAGAAGGCCTGCAGCTCGGGGTGGGGCCCTGACTCCTGG
>CM052804.1:1149779-1191761 GCA_028533885.1 Nasua narica | reverse complement strand
GTCCCGAGCCAAGACTGCCAAGGTGCCGGGGGCAGCCCGGCCCGCACAGCCCGAGGACAGTGGCAACGGCAGGGACACACCCAAGTTCCCGGCCCAGGCAGCGGGGGCCACAGCGCAGGAGGCAGGCAAGTCGGCGGCGTGAGCCCTCAGAGCCCGGTCAGGGCCCCAAGAGGGTGCTGGACCCAGGGACAGCCTCCCGCTGCAGCTCATGGGGGAAACAGCCCCAGGCTGAGCCCGGTGGCTCTCTGCGGGGCCGCGGGGAGAAGGTCCCGGACATATCCTGGAAAGGGGGTAAAAATAGCCCTTCCGCCTGCTGTGGGCTGCTTTCCTGCAGTGTCCGGCCAGCCCGACCTGGAGGGTTATCTGGCCCCCAGCAAACCCACATGTCCAGGACAAGTGCCTGGGAAAATAGATGCTTCCTCCCCATGGGGGCTTGCCCGCCCCCTCCAAGTTCTCGCCTGAGAAAGAACAAAGGGAGGGGAAGAGGAAGTAGGAAGCAGGAGGGCAGTCAGGGGAAGGGGCTGCCCTGGGGAGGGGGATCCCCAGGCCCGAAGGCGGGCGCCCGCTGCTCGGGGCATAAGAAAGGAAAACAGAGGCAGGGAGAAGAAGGTCAAAGAGGGGCCCCTCCCCTCTCCATCCTGGAGCAAATACCCTCCCCAGACACCTGGCCCAGGGCCCTGTCCCAAAGTAGCCCCAAGGGCGACAGTGACGGGGTCCCCCTCATCGCCCCCCAACAAAGCCAGGTGTGGACAGACGGTCAGCCCCCCCAACCCCACCCCGCCCCCTAACATAGCCATGTGCTCACAGACGATTGCCGCCCCCCCCCCCCCGACCTCACCCCGACACAGTGCGGCCCCAACACCAAGTCATCTGGGCCCTCTGCCTCCCCCAGGCAGTGGCTATGACAGCGAGAACTGCGAGAGGTTCTTGGGGACAGAGGCACCCCCCAAGGAGCCCGGGCTGGCACTGCATGTGGGGGCCAGCGTGGCCGTGCTGGGGCCCTCCCCCTCTTCTGTGGTCAAGATGGAGGCCAACCAGAAGGCCAAGAAGAAGAAGGAGAGGCAGGGCTTGCTAGGTAACCAGGAGGCAAGGGCGGGCCGGGGGTCTGCCCGGTGGGGAGGGTCCCAGCCTCGGGGAACCCTGTGACAGTCGCCTTCCCTACACAGGGGCCTGCCGCCTGTCCAGCCCAGAGAGCGAGGTCAAGGTCAAGAGGCGCCCGGTGAAGGCCAAGGTCGGCACCAAGCTGGAGCGCGCCCCAGGGCGCAGGCCCCCGGGCGCACCAGGCAAAAAGAAAGCCAAGGGCAAGGGCAAAGGCGGCCTGCGGACAGACCCCGGGGCCACCGCCAGCAGGGACGCCCTCTTCAGCCCCGCCCGGGCCTTCGCCTGCCGCGAGGAGGGCAGCAAGCTGGCCAGCGAGCGTCTCAAAAGGGCCACACGCAAGAGCACAATCCTCCAGCCGGGGCTGAGGGTGAGGACTGGCGGGCGCCGCCGGCCCCAGGCTCCCTGACCGTCCTGCACACCTGCTGAGGGAGCCCGAACCCACCTTCTCTCCCCACGCGCGACGGCCTGCCCTGGGGACAGCACACGCCACACCCCTGGACCCGCACTGGGGGTCACGCTGGGGGTCACGCTCGGGGTCAGCACGCACCACACCCCTGGACTCACACCCTGGGCTGGCCGCGAGCCGGACACTGGTGTCACCCTGACCTCATTCCTTCCCACCCGCCCCTAACAGCGGAAGAACGGGGCCCTGTCCATCGCCCTGTCACCTCGCAACGCCAAGGCCATCCTGGGGAAGGGCAGGAAGGTGGGCAAGGTGAAAAGCAAGGCCGTCGGCAAGCAGGTAGCGTCCCCACCCCCGGTGCCGGGCCAGGGTGCAGACCTCTCCCACCTCCCCCTCCAGAGGGAGTTGACCCCTCTGGCCCCCCAGGGTAAGGGCCGGGCCGTGAGTCGGCTGCTGGAGAGCTTTGCTGTGGAGGACGATTTTGCATTTGACGACAACGGCAGCTTTGAGGAGGAGGAAGAGGAGGAGGAAGGGGAGGAAGAGCCGGCAGCGGCCAGCGGGCCTCTGAGCGCCGAGCAGAGCGCCGCCCTGGGTGAGTGGCCCGGTGAGTGGCCCGGGGGGCGGGGAGAGGGGGGCGGGGCGGCAGACGCTGACTCCCTGTCCCCCCAGCGCGCTCGTGCACCATCCACAAGGAGGACCTGCAGGACGGGCTGCCGGTGCTCATTCCCAAGGAGGACAGTCTGCTGTACGCGGGCAGCGTCAGGACCCTGCAACCCCCCGACATGTGAGGCCTGGGTGTGTGGGGGGGCGGGGGGACGACCACGGACACGCGGCCCCCTCACGCGGCGTCTGGTCCCGTAGCTACAGCATCGTCATCGAGGGCGAGAGAGGCAACCGGCCGAGGGTCTACTCGCTGGAGCAGCTCCTGCAGGAGGCGGTGAGGGGACCGAACCGCCGGCCTGGGGAGGTGGGCCCGGCCACCCCGCCCCGCCTGCCCGCTCACAGCCCGCCGCCCATCCCCACGGTGCTGCAGGTTCTGGACGTCCGGCCACAGTCCAGCCGCTACCTCCCCCCGGGCACGAGGGTGTGCGCCTACTGGAGCCAGAAGTCCCGCTGTCTCTACCCGGGCAACGTGGTCCGAGGTGAGCCAGGTGGACGTCTGCCGGCCAGGCCGCCCGCAGACACAACTCCTTGGGCGCCGGGGGGACAGTGCGGGCAGCCCAGCCGTCCACGCGGCCCGGCTGGGCAGGGGCTCCGAGCCCCACGAACTGGGAACGTGGCGTCCCCGGGGCCGCAGGCAGAGGGTGTGGAGCCCCGGGGTCTGACAGGCGGGTGAGTGGCTGGGACGCTGGGGGGAGGCTGTCTGTCTCCTGGCACCCGTGACCACCCCGAGGTCGGGTGTGAGCCGGGGCAGAACTGTCCCCTCGTCTGTGAGGCGCCAGGAGCCCATCCTGGTGTCCTGTCCTCGTCACCTGGCCGCCGGGGCGAGCCGCGTGGAGCCGGAGAGGGGGGCCCCTGCTCAGGTGGGCCTCACCCCCAGGCTCCTGCAGCGACGAGGAGGAGGACCTGGACTCCGTGGTCGTGGAGTTTGATGACGGGGACACCGGCCACATCGCCGTCTCCAACATCAGGCTGTTGCCTCCGGACTTCAAAATCCAGTGTGAGCCCCGGGGCTGGGGGGGTGGGCCCCCTCCCTGCCCCCCCTCGCTACCCCCTCCCCTCTCTGCCCCTCCCTGCCCCCCACCCCTTCCATGCTCCCTCCCTGCCCCCTTCCCTGCCTCTCCCTGCCCCCCTGGCTAACCCCCTCCCCTCCCTGCCCCCCTCACTTGTCCCTCCCTGCCCCCCAACCCCTTCTGTGCTCCCTCCCTACTCCCCTCCCTGGCCCCTCCCTGCCCCCCTCGCTACTCCCCCTCCCTGCCCCAAGGCTTGGAGGCAGGCGGGTCATGTTGAGGCAGCGCATCCACTCTGCAGGCACCGAGCCCTCGCCTGCCCTGCTGGTGTCCAGCAGCTGCCGGAGGACCAAGAAAGCTTCCTTCGAGGCCCCCCCACCCAGCGAGGCCCCCGCCCCCAGCCTGTCCCCCAAGGCGCACGAGGGCCCCGAAGCCTCGAAGACCCCCAGGAAGAAGTCTGTCAGCAAAGACAAAGCCGGTACTCATGGGGTGGCGGGAGCCCCGGCGGGGAAGCACCTTGGGGCGTGGGGGCGGCGCAGGGGCAGGTGGACATCTGACAACACCTGGCCTCCCCCAGGCAAGGCGGATCTCCTCACCTCAGGTGCCAAGCCCCCAGCGGGGGCCGCAGACCACTTCCTGGGCCGCCGGGGCAGCCCGCTGCTGAGCTGGTCGGCGGCGACGCAGACGAAGCGGAAGGCGGCGGCCGCGGCGGGCAGCAAGGGGCCCGGCGGGCTGCAGAGCCTCTTCCAGCTGAACGGCAGCGCCAGGAAGCTGCGCGCCCGCGAGGCCCTGTTCCCCGTGCACAGCGTGGCCGCGCCCGTGTTCGGCAACGGGTTCCGCGCCGACTCCTTCAGCAGCCTGGCCAGCGCCTACGCCCCCTTCGTCGGCGGGGCCGGGCCGGGGCTGCCCGGGGGCGCGCACAAGCTGCTGCGGGCCAAGAAGGCGGAGCGCGCGGAGGCTGAGAAGGGTGCGCGGCGGCGGGCGGGCGGTGAGTTCCTGGTCAAGCTGGACCACGAGGGGGTGACCTCCCCCAAGAACAAGAACTGCAAGGCGCTGCTCGTGGGCGACAAGGACCCCGGGCCCAGGCTGGGGAGGCCCCTGCCCAGCCCCAGCTACGCGCACCCGGCCCTCGTGAGCAAGGACAGGAAGGGGCGGGCGCCGGTGCCCCCTCTGCCCATGGGACTGGCGCTGCGCAAGTTCGCCGGCCAGACCGAGTTCCCGCTGCCTTGCGACAGCGACTGTCACAGCTCCTACTCGGACGACGAGGAGGACGGGCCCGGGCTGGCCCCCGGCGTGCCCTCCCGCTTCCTCGCCCGCCTGTCCGTGTCCTCCTCCTCCTCAGGCTCCTCCACCTCCTCGTCCTCGGGCTCCCTGTCCACCTCCAGCCTCTGCTCCTCGGACGACGAGGGCTCTTCCTACAGCTCAGACGACGAAGACCCGGCCTTGCTGCTGCAGACCTGCCTCACGCACCCCGTGCCCGCCCTCCTGGCCCGGCCCGACGCCCTGCGCTCCAAGGGCGGCGGGCCCCACGCGCACGCCCAGCGCTGCTTCCTGTCCAGGGCCGCGGTGGCCGGCGGGGGCGCGGGCACCGGCCCCAGCGGTGGCAAATCCAAGCTCAAGCGCAAGGAGGCTCTGAGCTTCTCCAAAGCCAAAGAGCTTTCGCGGAGGCAGCGGCTGCCCTCCGTGGAAAATCGGCCAAAGATCTCAGCCTTCCTGCCCGCGCGGCAGCTCTGGAAGTGGTCAGGAAACCCCACGCAGGTAGGTGGGCCCCCCTCCCAACCTGGAGCGCCCTGCCTTGCCCTTGGAGGCGTGTGTGCACGCGCGCTCGCAGCGCGCCGAGATGCGCCGTCTGTCCCTCCCTCCGCCTCTCTCTCTCCTGCCCCCAGCCCCGGGGCCCTCACCTTCGGCTGCCTCTGACTGTGTCCCCTGCAGCGCCGGGGCATGAAGGGGAAAGCCAGGAAGCTGTTCTACAAGGCCATCGTCCGGGGCAAGGAGACGCTGCGCGTCGGGGACTGCGCCGTGTTCCTGTCGGCCGGGCGGCCCAACCTGCCCTACATCGGCCGCATTGAGAGCATGTGGGAGTCGTGGGGCAGCAACATGGTGGTGAAGGTCAAGTGGTTCTACCACCCGGAGGAGACCAAGCTGGGGAAGCGGCAGAGCGACGGGAAGGTGAGAGCGGAGGTAGTGTGGGCTGTGGAGGGGTCCGTGGTGCGCGGGGGGCCTGGAGCCGGTGGGGGGGACCTGGGACGGGCGGGGCGCCCTGGGGGAGGTGGGGTACCCGAGGAGGGGGTGGGATACCGGGGGCGGGGGCGGGACAGGGAGGCAGGCAAAACCAGAGTAGTCCCATCCGTGAACACCCCTCCCTGTCCCCACACCTTGCGGGCCGAGGCGCTGGAGACAGGTCACCGGGTACCTCCTGGGCTGCGCCTCCCAGGCTCCCAGTGAAAGGGGGGATGGTTTCACCTCGTGGGGGGCACGCAGCCCGGAGCAGCCCCATCCGCAGCAGACCCCACGTAGAGGAGGCCCCCAGCACCCCCGCTGCTCCCCCCGCCCACCCCGGGGAAGAAGCCGGATTCGCAGACGCTGCAGAAAGGGGCAGGACCCAGAGGGTCGGGCTGATCCGAGGGCCCCTCCCAGGACGGAGAGGCGGGTCCCGCGCTGGGCGGGGCGACCCGGCCCGGCCCCGCCCAGCACCCGCCCCCGCCCCCCCAGAACGCGCTGTACCAGTCCTGCCACGAGGACGAGAACGACGTGCAGACCATCTCCCACAAGTGCCAGGTCGTGGGGCGGGAGCAGTACGAGCAGATGACACGGAGCCGCAGGTGCCAGGACCGGCGGGACCTCTACTACCTGGCGGGCACGTACGACCCCACCACGGGGCGCCTGGTGGCGGCCGACGGGGCGCCCATCCTGTGCTGAGCGGCGCGGGCTTCGAGCCCAGGGAGCGGCGGGCCGCGCGGCAGCAAATATGCAAACCCACCCGGGCTTCGC
This sequence comes from Nasua narica, assembly GCA_028533885.1. Classification (NCBI taxonomy): domain Eukaryota; kingdom Metazoa; phylum Chordata; class Mammalia; order Carnivora; family Procyonidae; genus Nasua; species Nasua narica. The sequence goes on along the minus strand of CM052804.1, from coordinate 1,185,596 downwards.
GTCCCTTTCCCTGGGGAGCGCGCGCCGGCCCCTGGTCGCCCAGCCTCGGCCGCGTCTGCAGTGCCGAGAGATTAGAATCCAAGCCATATTTTCCCTAGTACCTCCGACTGTCTCCCACCAGGGAAAGCAGAAATCAGGTGTGTTGTCTATTTATTTCTCTATGTAAATATTGTATTTCTGCGGGAAGTTTTATGGAAAAAATAGTGGAAAAGGATTTTTTTTTCCCCACACGCGTGATGAGGGTGTATGTGCATGCATGTGCGTGAGTGTGAGTGTGTGTGCGTGTGTGTAGGTTTCTTTCTGGGGGTTTTCGTTGAAAATGCACTGTTTTGCTCAGCCTAGCTGAGTGTTGACGGGGCGTCTGTGGCCACAGAAGCAGCCACGGCGGGTGGGGCCGGCGACGGGAGGGGGGCCGGGACCCTCGGTGGCAGCGCCGATCTCGGGGCTTGGAGTCACACTGGTGTTTATTCCCTTTTGATCCCCGTACTAGGAAAAGCGTAGTGCAGGGTGCGGGGGCAGTGGGGGAGGGCTGCCCTGAGGGTCCCCCGGGGGGAGGAGGGATTCCAGAGGCTAAAATAAAAACCAGGACCAGCTGGTCCCCCCAGCCCGGGATTGCGACAGCAGCCATATGTGTATCTTACCTCTGTTTAAAACAAAACAAATATGAACAAATATTTTAAAGTATCCATACGAAAAAATGATGTTTTGATTTTATTTCCTGGATATTTCAAGTTCTTTCTGATTTCCGTTGTGATGGCCAGTTTCCCCAAGCCTCCGCTCAGCAGGGAAGGGACCAGCCCCCACCAACTCACGTGGAGGTTCCGGGGCCTTTTCTGTGGCCACGGGGCGGGGCCGATGGCCTAGCTGGCAGGCTAGTGCTAGGGGCGTGGGGCCAGCTCGGGTCCCTCCTGCCTCCCCAAACCCACACCCGCGAGGGGCTGTTCACCCCGCACCCCAGGAGCTTCAGGGTGCTTGCACCCCCTCACTCCTCCTGGGGCAAGAGAGACAGGGCGAGCCAGACCCGGGGCCCAACGGCCCTTGTCCTGGATTCCTACGTAGGGCTATGTGTCCCCGCGGGCTACCACACTCCCCGGGAGCCCCAGGAGGGCCCCCCAAGTTAGTCACTGTTCCTGCAGCCCAGGTCCCCAGGAAATGTGGGACGTCGGTGGATGTCCGGCCCCCGCACCGGGCCCCTCTCTGCCCCCTTCCTTTCCAGTCGGGACACCACCCCGGCCCCACCACCCGCTCCTGGCTCCATGGGAAGTGCAGGGGCAAGGAGGGGGTCCCTTGCCCGCCAGCTTACCTCTCCCACCTCGTTCTCCCCTTTGTCTCGGCACGAGTGCAATATTTCAGTCCTGGCAGTCACCCAGGAGGCGGCACCCGAGGGCCTGCTCGCGGCTGGACAAGCAGAGTGGAGAAGACGCGCCCGGTGCCAAGGCGCTGAGCGGGGACAGCCCAGCCGCACGAGTGAGAGCCTCGGGTTCTTTTCAAGCCCAGACACTGAGCGGAGGAAGAGCCCCTTCTCCTGGCCCTTGCGCTGACTGCCTCCCCTCCGTCCCCTCACCTGCGCGTGTGGGCCTGCAGCCCGCCCTCTGACCCCCTCTGACCGTGGTCCGGGGCGGAGCTTGGCTCTTGTAAATGTGTAAACTAAGAGGATGGTTGGATTTTTTTTTTTCAATGTAAACACTAAAAACAAACAAACAAAAAAAAACACAAAGGTTTTATGAACAGCAAACTCTATGTAAAGGCATTTTAGTATTAAATTTTTTATTGATAACTTGCTTAAGAATAAATATATGAACTATTGTACAGGTGGTCAGTGGTCCGGAATCCTAACTGTGCCTCGGTGTCCACGTGACGTCAGCCGTGACTCCCCGGAGGCCGCGGCATCTCGGGGGTCTCGGCCGACATGCCCACGTGTGGGCTGCGGCTGCCCCCCGGGTCTGACCCCCTCTGGTTGGGGTCCCTCAGGGCAGAGGGCCTCACACACGTGAGGGGACTCAGCGACCAGAATGGGCGTGGGGTGGCTTTGGCCTTCCAGACCTCCCAGGCTGAGCGTCTTCGAGGTAGGCGTGTCACCGGCCAGGGTAGCTGCTTCTGGAGACGAGGGGCGGCTCGGTCCCTGCAAGGTGAACGCACAAGGGGGAAGGGTGGTCCCCAAAGTGCCAGGTAGTGGAGGGGTCTGGGCAGACCAGACGGCAGACACCCTTCTCAGGGAGAGGAGGGATTCATTCATTCAACAAACGTTTTCTAGGCTGAGAGCCGTGTGTTGGGGTAATAAATAACAGTGCTCCAGATGGTTAATGGAGAGCTGGACCCCCTAGGTTGGAGGTTGTCAGGAAGAGGGGTCCACTGGGGAGCTGGAAAGCCACCCCAACAAGCCGCTAGCTAGAGAGAGCCGTGCCCAGTGAAGCCGCAGGCCCTAGGTCTTTCCAGAACCATCCGGCCAGCCAGGGAGGAGGCACTCCGTTTTCCCGCCACCCCCAGGGTCCCTGGGGAGGGAGGTCCCAGCAGGGATTGCAGACCCCAGTAAGGAGACTCAGATTAAGACAGGTGTGTAGGGCAGGGTAAGTGAGGGGAGTGGGGCTGTGACACAGACACGTACCCCGACCTCTGCAGGTATGTACGGAGTAGTGGGCCACTTGTGCGTGCACACACACACACACACACACACACACACACCAACCCATGCTGGGGCTGCCCTCCGCCAACCTTGCTGACATCTCACTCCCTCTTCTCCCTTTCTCCTTTTCCTCCACTGGACCAGCTGGCCAGAGAGAGCAGAGGGGACAGGGCCCGGGGCATGGAGACAGGATGGAAGGGGAAGCTCTTCCCTCAGTGGTTCTGAGCCCACCAAGCGAGGATGATTAGAATGGGGTGTCTGAGCAGGAGGCCTGGGGCTGTGTACAGTCGGGGCAAACATCTACTTTGAACACACCCTGACTAAATAGTCTGAGCGCCTGGATTCAGCCATGCCTGAAGGCGATAGATTTTGCCCTTGGGACTCAGTCCATGAAAAAAGCAGCCCCTGCTTCACATAGGGGAATTGGTGGGGTTTCAGGCTGGATGGCCCATGCTCCCAACTATCCAAGGGCTGTGGCAGGGAGGGGGAGAGAGTGGGTCCAGAGGAGGCCCTGGGGGCCAGGCCGAGCAGTGGCCCTTGACATGACAGAAGGAGCAGCTCTGAGGGAAGGAGAGCCTGCTAACCCAGGTTTCTGGCTTAAGGACCCTCGATGGGCTGGGAGGAGGGACCAGCGCAAGACCAGAGGCTCCGGAGACCCCAGCGTCAGTGGCTTTCACACGTTTAGTTGCATGCAGGGGCAGAATCCAGGGCACCGGGGCCAGGGCGGGGACAAAGGCCTGGGGTCACTGCTTTAGGTCTCTGGGGGCCATGAGCCAGGATTTGCAACCGCGCCACCCCCTGCCTGGTTGCGCTGGGCACGGGGGCACCAGCAGTCCTGGCGGACGTTCTGGGGCGAGAGAGTGGGGTGGGGCCAGGGCAGGATAGGTGACGACGCACAGAAGGGACAGGGATGACCGCCCAGCAGCTGGTGGGAGAGCTCCTGCTGGCCGGTCATGGGTTGGAAGCCTCCGGTCCAGCACTGGTGCCAGCCACAGCCTTCTAGACGCTGGGGCCCCCTGAGAAAGGCAGACGGGAAAGGACATCAGAACCGTCCTGCCGCCAAGACAGCGTCCACCATGGAACTCCACTGTGATGCTGGGGCTGAGCCAGGCCTGCTGGCCCCAGCCCTGGGCTCCCTGCTGCAGTCAGACTGAAAGCGCCATCAAGGACACGCGGGGAACAGCCCATGAGGGCTTCGCGGAGGAGGCGATACCTGGGCTGTCCTGCAGGAAGAACAAGGCAGGGCAGGCAGAACGGAGGTGAGGAACACAGCCGGTGGCGTCTGCACCGTCTGCTGGACAACAGACTCTAGACAGAGGGCCCACATGACCACCGAGACCACTCCCGCTGGGCCAGGGTGAGGGGGGCCTGGCTGGCACCTGGGGAAGGGGCTGACACCCAAAGAGTGGTTCTAAGGGCCTGGGGGGGCACGGAGAGCCAGGGGTGCTGGGGTGGGGGGAGTGGGCATGGTCATGGGCCCAGGAACAGGGGCCTGTGGGGTGAGCCAAGTGACTACAGGGACACAGTGGGGGGGGGGTGCAAAGCAGGATCGGGCGAACCCCCAGGAGCTGCACCTGCTCCCTTCCCCTTCCCCTTCCCTTCCACGTGCCTCCCTGCCCCCTCCCACTTCCCACCTTCACTCAGAGTGGCCCCTGCCTTCTAGAACCTCCCACCCCCCAGAACAGGGCCTGGGCGAGGGAGGGGGGTAGACAGAGCGGAGCCCCAAGGGTTAAACACGCAGGACTGCACTTGGATCAAGACAAGAGCCATTATGTGAAAGGCACAGCGAGATAAATGACGGCACCGGGCGAGCGGGATCGGTACAAGTGATGTTTATCAGGTAGAAATGACAACCTGGCTGATCGCCGTTCGTTTTTAATACTACAAGCCAATCAGGGGACGAGGGGCTTGAATTGTTTCTGCCCCAGCCTGGGGCTGGGTGGGAGCCGGTCCCAGACCCGGGCCGCAGACAGGCGAGAGGTCCGCTCCGTGGCCCAGCCAACGAAGGGGCCTCTGGGCACTCAGCGGCCAAAGGCCACAGCCTCCCGAGTCTGGGCGGCGGCGGCGACGTGCCTCAGGCCCCGGCTGCCAGCTAAGGAGGTGGACGCAGCTGACGCCCAGGAGAGAGGCCCTGAAAGCCTCCCTTGCTTCCTTCCCGGGGGTCCCGACCTCCATACTGCACATCCCAGCCCCTTGCCACCACCCCGCCCATCCCCCAGGGGCTCCGTGAGAGCCAGCGCCCCTCCAGCGCTGTTTCTGCTTGGAAAGCCAGGCCTCCTGCGCCTCACGTCCCCGCCAGCTCAAACCCGGGGCAGCAACGGAAGCAGGGCTGCTCCGGGCAGATGGGCTGGGAGTCACTGAGGGAACCCTCTCGGTGCCCACGCGGGGCCTGAGTACCACTGGTGGGGGCACCAAGAGGCCCGAGGACAGGGGGGCGGGCAGGCCCCCGAGAGGACAGGGGGGCGGGCAGGGCGAGGTGGCCTGTGACCACACCCCCTCCCCGCACCCCAGCATCCCTACCTCTTCCTTGCTGCAGCCCGGGCTTCAGAGTCCACAGCCAGCTCTTGCCGCCGCAGAGAATGGGACGAGATGAAGGTGAAGTTCACAAGAGGTGGCAGAAGGGGTTTCTGGAGGCACACGCACACACGCACGCAGGGCCCTTTCTCTCGCGTCACCGCCCCAGGGGAAGGAGAACGGCCCAGCCAGCCCTGGGCTGAGCATGGCCCACTTCCAAGCAGTCTTCTCATCCTCTGTCCGCAGTGACAGGACTCAGAGTGTGGGGACACACGCCCGGCCCCAGGCTGGACGCACTGGAGCCAGATGCCACCTTCGCCCAGTTCAGGCCCCGCTCTCTCCTACCTGGGGACCCTTCTGCGCCCAGGGAGGTGCCCCAGTAACTCCACCAAGGGTCCTCACGGTCACCCCGGGGGCTCGGCCCAGGGATTGACAGGGGCTTCCCTGGGGGATCTGTGGGGGGCTACACCCCCTTCTCTGACAAATGATCAGAGAGCCTCCTAAGTGTCAAGTGTGCACCCGCCTGCCACCCGGAGAGCAGGACGAGGCCTGGGGGGGGTCCCAAAGCCCCGGGACATGCCTCCCCCCTTCCTCTAGCCTGGGAGGCCATGGTCCCGTGCAGCTCCCTCACCAGCCCTGGAGATGACAGGGGCACGGGGGCTGCCGGGGCAAATGCTCTGAGACCACAGGACCAGGTGAGCTGTCACGCCCTCCGGGGAAGAGAGCTCTGGGCAGAAGCTGGGGTAGGAGGTGTCAACACCCCTCCTCCCTGCACTGGCAGTCCTGTCCCCAGGCCCCAACTCCGGGGATCTGCCCGATCAGGAGCACTGACACACTGCTGGACATGGGACCCCAAGAGTAGTTTGGGCCCCCAGAAAGTCTCCATCAGATGCAGCAGGGACCAGACCCCCAGGAGGATTCGGACGCATGGGGTGACTGTGGGCCCTATGGACAGCCCTGGGTTCTCATCCTTGGCCCTCTTACCTCCAGTCTGGCCAGGGCAGCCAGAGGCCGCGGGACAGAGGAACCTTCGGGGCTGTAACTGGGTCGTGGGGGAGGGGCAGGCCCTCCGCGCTGGTCGGGTCCCACCCCAGCCCTCACGCTTGGGGAGCCCTGTGGGGCACGGCTCAGGCCGGGAGGAGACAGGGCGGCCTGCGCACGTCCCTCTCCGTGTTCGGTGCGGTCCTGAGGGGATGCAGTCCGAGGCCCGAGTTCTCCAGCACTTACAGCAGCTCGGAAGCTCACACGCCTCTCAATCCCGCTCAGCGCGCTCCACTCAACCCCTGAGGGCCGGGGAGAGGCCCTCCCAAGCGAATTGGACGCGCAGCGTCTCTGAGGCCCGAAGTCCCGCCTGTCACTGCCTGGGAGGTGAGCTGATCGAGCATGAGGCCTGGCGCCCGGGAAGGGCTCGGAACAAGCCGCAAACTTGGAAAACTGTTTTCTAAGTTTCCGCATTCCCCTGACGCCGTCCCCTTCTCTGCTGTCACATGCTGCCCCCACTCCAGTCAGGGGGTTGGGGTCCCCAGCCCCTCCCATGGGCATTTTCTGTCTGACCCGGCAGTGCTCCCAAGGCGGACTGCACCTGTCCGCAGAGGGAAGAGGCCCGGACCCACCCAGCACCCTGGGCGTCCCGGGCCCATGCCTACGGTTCAGAGAAAACCTTCACCAGTCCTGCCACCCTCGAAGGAGGGACAGCAGCCGCTGCAGACAGCCGGGGCTGGCGGGGAAGCTGCCGACCTCTCACTTGGGCAAATATCGTGGGAGCAGCCGTCCAGCCCATCAGAAAAGGGGCTTCTCAGTCCTTGCAGATGTGATTAGCAGGAACACGACCTGTTCGCATCTCGGCCTTCCGTCTGTCCATCTGTCATTTCCGTGAGACCTACTGTGCGGTGGGCTCCCTGCCAGGCACTGGGATGCAGAGCTGAGAGGAAGTCCCCGCCTTCCACCGCTGGGAGCCCAGCAGGAGTGTGCTGGAGGCCCCTAGACAGGGCCCCTCATTAGTACAGAGCAGCTGCAGGCCAAGAAGTCCGGGTCAAGGAGCCCAAGGAAGGGAGCAGTCTTGCTCCTCTCCCAGGGAACCCAGCCCCTGGCAGAAGGTACTTCTAGGGGCATCTCAGCTGCTTCCTTGAACAGGTTTAACCCACAGAGGTAAACTCAAGCTGGAGCAGCTTTCGGAGGAAAGCGGGGGAGCTCGGGGACCACCTTCTGTCCGCCTCCCCTTAGAAAACGGCGCCGCAGAAAGCGCCTCCAGGCCGGGGTCCTTGACCCTGGGGCAGGCTGGCCTGAGGCCTGGAGAAAAGCTGCTCGGGCCCAGCCTGGGGTGCGGGCCGGGCTCGGGCCCCACGGAGAAGCAGCGCTCCAGATGGCGGTGGGGGTGGGCTCGACCCCAACCCATCCCGCAGCGACGGAATGGCTTAGGGGCCTCCTCACAATTTGGTTTGCTGCGAGGGGAAAGTTAAAACCACCCTTTTTATTTGGGAGCCTTTGAACAAGTTGAAGATCTTGCCCCTTGTCAGGAAATCTGTTTTCACTTATAAGGAACAGACCCGGGGGCCGGCAGCAAGCAGGCCGGGCGTCGGGACTCCGCATGGACAGAGCGATCCTCTTTCCCAGCACCGGGCCCCTCGCCAGCCCTTCTGGTCCGGGGCGAGGCACCCCCAGCGCCCGTCGGACCCGGGCTGGAAGCGGCCGTGGAGGGGCGCCCCCGGAAGGGCACATGAGCCCCCCGGACACCCAGGGCGATGCCACCTCGGCCCCGCGGGCCTGCGGACACCTGAGGCCCTCCGAGGCTGCCCGACGCCACTATTCCGCAGGCCCGGAAGGCCCTCCGGCCGCGGGAAGACGCTCCCCTGCGGCCGGGCACCGTGCACCAGCCGCCCCAGCAAGCAGACCCGCGAGCAGGACCACGCGAGCTGCCCTGCCGCCCTCCGGTCACATGACCCGGGTTGGGCCAATCAGGGCACCTCGCCCCCTCTGGCAAGGTGATTGGCTTTAGGGTGGGCACGTGACCCAAGCTGAGCCAATCAGGGCCTGCCCCTGTGTTCTCGGGCGAGCTCCCCCGGCGTAGGGGACCCGGTGGGACGCGTAGGGGACCCGTAGGGGACCCGGTGGCCCGTGAGCCTCCGCCGCTGGCCGACCCCCGGGAGACCGCCGGCGAAACCTGGGCGCCTGGGCTGCGTGCTGTCCTCAGGCGGGACTGTGTACCCGACCCAAGGGGGTCGGCGGATAAAATTCAAGACACCCGTTTAATTCGACTTTCAGATAAACAACAAAGAAGTTGTTAGCATAAGTATGGCCCATGCAGTATTAGGGATATACTTATGCTAAAAGTTACTCATTGTGCCTCTAGATATTTTTTAAGTAGACTCTACCCCCAGCCAGGAGCTCAAACTCAAAAGTGGAGATCAAGTATCGGAAATTCTACCAACTGAGCCAGCCAGGCACCCTCTCTCTCAAATTTTAATTTACACGATATCCTATATTTATTTGCTACTGGGGGACAGTGGGTTGACCTCGAAACCCAGCTGTTGGTCAAACGGGGTGCTCCCTAGCTTACCTGGCCATAAGCAGGTGCACCCAGCAGGCGTCCAGCATAGAGCAGAAGGGTGGACATAGAGGAAGCCGATCCTGCCACGTACTCATGGCCTCTGCAAAGCCCGGTGACCTGGTGACCAAGAAAGAAGCAGTGTGGATGTACGGATGTGCCAGCCCCAGCCACAAGCGGACCGCGGTGCCATCACAACCTTGCAGGGCAGTCCTTCCTGCCGAGGTGGGGGCAGGGGGCAGAGTCTGAGCAGAGGCCTGGATGTCCAAGGCCAGGGTCTACACAGAGTCCTGGGCAGGGCCCAGCCATCTGGCCAGACATGAGGGACTTGGCGGGAGCAAATGACAGGACTCAGGGAGGCTGGAGAAGGAGAGCGGACAGACATCATGGACGGTGCCCAGAGGCTGGGCATCTGCCTGCCCATGTGAACGTCATTGGAGGCCCATTGCAGAAGGGTCCTGCATGGTCCAGTGGGCATGTGACCCACCCCAGGGCGGCCTATCAGCTCCCCTCCCCCCAACCAGCCTCGGGCTTGCTTTCTAGGCACATGCTGAGAACATAGTGGGCAGGAAGGATGTGCACGAGGAGCCCACCATGACCCTTTCCACCTGGACCCCCACCAACAAATACCCGAGTGTCAGCAACAACAGACCTCAAATCCCGACTGACCCCACGCCTCCGGGGACCCAGCTGCCATGCAGCAGCGAGTCGTTGGTGTTGGGCCCTTCCGCCATGACATGTCCTGATGGGCCTCGTGAACCCCTAGACCTGCCCAGGAAAGCCGACCCAGCCCCTGCCACCACGGAACTCCTTTCTGAGCAAAGGACTATGGCCATCTCCATGCCTCGCCCACCCCGGCCCTGCAGCCCACAGACCCCCGGAAGGGCTCTTTCTCGCTCAGCCCCGGATGCGTCCAGGAGCTGGAGGAGCGGGCTCAGCTTCCCGTGTTGTACCAGTGAGCTCGGGCTCTGATTTCTGTCTTGACTCGGAGCTGGGCTGCTCTGTACTGTGTCACCGAGGGGAGGACACGGCCCGCCCGGGATATGGCAGCTGGGGCCACACCGAGTGAATGGGGAAAGAAGGTGTGAGGTGACCAACCCGGCCTGCAGTTGGCCAGAAGACACGGGTGGGACTGGGAACCTCAGGAACGTTCCTCCGCAGCGTGCTGGCGCATTAGGGGGACCTTTGCGATCCCAGGGGGCCACAAGGCACACGGGCTCCGGCTCCCTCAGCGACAAAGGTCGGGTGAGCACATCAGGGAGAGAACGTACCTGTGCGCGGCACCAGCCAGAGGCGAGGGCAACGTGGAGGGTCAGGAACAGAGGGATCGCGAACACCAACTGTGGCTGTGACCCCGTGGGGAGGAGAAAGGACACCGTCTGGACTTGTCTGGGGTTGGACGCGTTTTATTCTCCCCTCCTCTCCTCCCCCTTCCCCCCGCTGGACTGTCAGACATGCTGGCGGTGGGCAGTTCTGGCATCTACTCGAGGCTGCAGACACAAGGCAGAGTCTTACCAGAACTCAGGGAGTGCGCACGCCCCAGGGGACTGTGGTCCCGGTCACCTCCCACTGCCACGGTCACGTGCCCGAAATGTTTTTGTTGACCCTCAGACAGCGGCCCTGTGCCAAGCGGGGCCCCTGGAGTCGTGGGTGTGAGTGGAGGAAGAATGCGCGACTTCCACGGGGCCGGAGCGTGGCCTCCTGGCCACTCGTTCCCATTGCAGATGCCCCTGCCGGACCTGCCCTCCCCAGACCCACACGGTTCTGTAGAGCCAGCAGCCGCCCCCCGCGCAGCTCGGAGCTCAGGACCCAGGCCTGGGCGGTCACAGTGCGCTGACCCCTGGCCCAGGGAGGAAGGCCTTCCCCGGACGTGCAGGGAGAAGCCTGTGTTCGTACTGGATGACAAGCTGGGACGGGTGGCCAGTCCAGAACGCAGGGAGAAGCCGAGCCGAGCAACAAGGGAAACTCGGCCTCGCTGATGGTCTCGGAGACCCAGAGGCCAGGGCTGCCCCTGACCGTTCTCGTGGCCACTCGGCTGAGCAACTTGGCTTTGGGAGCCCCTCAGCTGTAACTGGAGGGGCTTAGCTGCACCAGCCCTGAGGGTCGGGCGCCCGGCCGGCCGCCCCTTTCTCCCAGAGCAGCCAGAGGCCCACGGCCGGCCCTCCTGCCAATGCACACCCTCCCCCTCGAGGCTCTGGTCCAGCCAGCACGCTCCGCTGGGCGGTGGGGCCAGTGGAGGCCTGATAGGGGAGAAAGGGCGGGGACTTTCTGGGGACCCCCTCCAACACCACTGCGCTAGTACTGCAAGGTCAAGACTTCCGACAGAACGCTGGAACCCCCTACGTCCCCGCCAGCAGCACGACCGTACCGGGCAGACCCCGCTCGGTGCCGTGCACCCAGCCGGGGAGGGTAGCAGGGGGGCAGTGTGTGCTTGGTCTTGTCCCTGGCCCATTCCCCAGCTCTCAGGCCTTCTCCTCTCTGCCTGTGCTCCTGTGCAGCACTGAGGGCACACTGGTCAGCCAGGGGTTGGCCACCCATCACCGTCCCTGACTTGCCTCCCATGCTCTGGGAAGATGGGAAGGCACTTATGGCCATTCCTGTGTCCTGCTTAAAGAGGAGGCGGGGACAGCGTCGGTCAACAAGGGACTGGGAGAGTGGAGCATCCTGGGTAAGGGAGTGACGGGGACTTCATGGTCTTGAATGTCCCCCCAGATGCGTAGTTCTGGAAAGTTCTCCGCAGGCCTGCTTCTCTTGGCCTGTTTGCCAACCATGGGCCCTTTCCCGCCCCCCTCCCACCCCGAGACCTAGTCCAGCATCTCTGAAAATGAGAAATGATGCCGACAGGACAAGGCATCGGTGGGGGCTCCGGCGTGCCTGTGACCCCGCAGCCTCCGCTGCTGGGTGCTGAGGGGCCCCCTGTGTGCAGAGAACGAGGGGGATCCCATCCACTGGACATTTCTGGGCCCAGCAGTATCCCCTGGCTTCTGGTTACTGGGAGGGGCAGAGACTGTGCGGCCCTGACATCTGTTGTCCTTTTCCCAACGGGTAGCTGGGCCTCTGCCTGTCCAGGGTCAAGGTCACATTGCCCAGCTCCCCTTGCTGCTAGATGCGGCGCTGGGACCACGGTCTGGCCAACGAGGGTGAACAGCGGCAGCATGTCCTTGGGTACCAAGGCTGTCCTCCTCCGCGTCCGCCTCCCCTCCGGCTGCTCATCATGTGTGCACCATGGCCGGGGCAGCCACACTGGACCGCGGCCAGCAAGCCACACTTGGGGGTGCCAGAGCCCCAGGGCAGAAGCAGCCCGGGTTCTGGGTGCTTCCCAAGCTTTCCTGGAGGCTTTCCGTGAAAGAGAAGGAAAGGTCTCCCTCGTTTAAGTCACTGTATTTGGGGGTTCGTGTGGAGACGAATCTGGAACTTGGGTGTGATTTAGTGTCGCCCCCCCCGGGCTCGGGGGGCTCCCCACTCCACCTCTGTCTACACTTCCTCCCAGGCCCTCATCCCCATGCTGCGGGGACACTCCCATTAAGAGTCCCCGGGACATCGTGATCTCTGAGGCCAGTTCACTCTCAGTCCTAATGTCAGGCCGGGTCAGGCCTCTCACAGCACAGGGCACTCGTCACAGCCTGTAATTATGTATTTATTGTGGATTTCCTCGACTGCCTGCTGCCCCGGACTGCCATTAGCGTGCGGGCAGGTCCCTGCCTGTGGGTGTTCACTGTCATGTCCCTGCACCCAGCTCGGGGTCTGGGCAAAACACGCACCCAGCAAAGCCCCACCGGGTGGGCTCTGACCTTCCCGACACCACCGCCCTCCCCCCCCCACCCTCTCCCAAAGCCCAGAATCCCCCCCCAGCACGCTTTGTTCTGCCCCGGTCCTGACCTCCCGCTGGAGCGCCATGCCCCGGGGCCGGCCAGCTACCCACACCAGCCACATGTCATTTTCTGGAAGAATCGAGACTGGAGTTCCAGAAGCAGCCCCAGTGCTCACGGGCAGATGCGCCCAGAGTTTCCGTCCTATAAATGGGGAGAATAGGCCTCGCCTCCTATTCGTGGAGGCGTCCGGCAGATCAGGAGCTGGAGTGTGTTCCTCCACCCGCAAAGGGCAGAGTGAGGGACGGTTCATCCCCAGGGCTGGCACAGGGACAGGGCGCCCGGAACCCGCCCACGCTGCCAGTGGGAATGGTGGTCGGCACCGCCACTTGGGGGACCGGAGGCATCTGGACCAAAGCCGAATATTTGCCTCCCCAGCCACCCCCCGCCAGGCACACCCCCAGAAGACATGCACTAAAATGCTGGGGAGAGCCCACAGGTCTATTAACAGGAGACTGAGAGGATAAACCGCGGGGCCCCCGTACAGCAAAATACAACGCAGCCGTGTAAAAGACCAGACGGATGTGGCAGTGGCTGCAGCGCGTGGCTTACGCTGAGCGGGCCCGGCCTCCGAGGTCAGGCAGGGGGCTCCGTCAGTCTGCGTTGAAGATCGGGCTCTCCAGATACCACACGATTTCCCTCCTTGCCTCTTGCTTCCCCTTCTCCACCGCCCCACCTCCTACCTGCCTTCCAAGCCATCTCAGGTGCCCCCTCTTTCCCTTGTCCCCATTCCGCCAAGGAGTCCCCTCCCTCCTGGACCTCTCCAGGTCCTTGGCTCAGGCTGCCTTATCGTGAACATATGTGTGTATGTGTGGCTGTACTATTGGACCCTGAACTTCCCTACTGGAACACCCTCTTTTCTCCTTGGGGTTCCCTGGGGCTGAGCCCTGGCTGGGCAGAGAAAGGCCCCCTTTCTCTGGGTGAATAAATGCCCCTAGTTCAGAGGGAAGACCTGTGTTCGGCCTCACCCGGGCAAAAGCCCCATGGGCCATTTATCCTCCAGCATGTACTGAGCACCCAGCAGACACAGGAACCACGAAGAAGGGACAGTGAGCAAGGCCAGTCCCTACCACTGGACTTAGAGTCCCCCATGGCAACTGTTTAATGAAAATGGAGCATCCGGGAAGGCCTCCTGGAGGAGGAGGCACCTGAACTTCATTGCTCATGTGCACTGACAGGAGCACTGTTCATCCACTGCCTTGCCTTGCACTCATCATCTGCAGGCTGTCTTGGCAGGAGAGGCTCCAAATGGTTCTGCAGGAGAGAAGGGTTCAGCTGAGCCCTGCCCCACCCGACGGGGGCGGGGGCAGGGGCGGGTATGGGGTATGGAGGCATGTGGTGTGGATACGGGGTGTGGAAGCTACCTCCACATAGGCTGTATCCAGGTCTCACTTACACTGTACGCCACTGCCCATAAGACAAAACAGCAACAGTTCTGAGATGATTTTATTCCCACCTCAGAACACTCAGTGCACACCGTACTGCCCCTCGGTTCCCTGCATGGTAGCCAGAGGCTGTGCGGTGGGCACAGTGTCAGTGGGGACTCCTTTGCCCCCTCTCGGGCTGGATTTAGCCAGTGAGGAGCTTGCAGACAAGAAAAGCAGGCAGGAGGAGAGCGAGGTCAGTATGTAGATCCACTCTCCTCCCTGCCAGGTCGCTGTGTCCCTCTCCCCCAGGTCACAGCTCCTGCTGGCTGTGCCTCTCCTGTGATCACCACTGCCCTTCGGGTCTGGAGTGGGAACAGCTGCCTTTGTTGCTGGCCCTGGGTACTGCACGATCTGTCCTTTAATTCACTGGATTTCCATTTATTCAACCCTCTGCTCAGATACCCCGTCTGAGGGTGCTATAAACATGTAAGACCATGTCAGTGACTCATATCAAAGAACCTTCTCGTATGTTCCTTTTGGAATAGCTTGGAGTAATTAATGGAAACCAGAGGGAGGCTAGCCCCCTAGCCTCCGCTGGGGCCACTGCCGTTTGTATGCCCGGGACGTTGTAGTAGGACGCATCAGTAGCTGACTCGATCAATGAATGAATCGGTCCCTCCACCACCCACAGCAGACCGTCTTCCTTCCCTCCACCCGCCCCAGCCCAGAGACACTGTCCTCCCCTCCCGGGTCCCTGAGCGCAGTCCCCTGGGGGTACAGCGGTGTGGGGGCGGGGTGGGGGGAAAAGCCCCGCGCCCAGGCCCCCGGGAAAGGGTCGCCCCGCAGCCCGGCAGCAGCCTCCTCCCTAACAGGCCGGGTGTCTAGGAGGCTGTCGCTGCAGCCCCGCGTGTGCAGCAGGGCAGCCACTACTCCGGCCCCGCGCAGCAAATCAGCCAGAAGGTGGTACAGCGCTTTGCGTGCACAGGGCGCTCGGGGGCCTCGGCGACGGCTGGAGCGGCGAGGGGAGCCTTGGGGCGGGGGTCCCCAGGGCGAAGCGCGCGCGCGCTCGCCATCCCGTCCCCGAGGCGCGGCCCCGATCCCCACGCCCCGCCCGCCCGCCCGCCGCGGCTCGCGAACCGCCGCGCGCACCGCCCCACGTGGGGCCGCACAGGCTCGCGGCTTCGGCTCCGGATTGGCCACCGTCCGGCCAATCAGCGGTCGCCGTCAGCTGCGGCCGCGACGATTGGCCGCCGCGGGCCTGTCGGGGAGGGGGCGGGGCTTCCTTTTGTTCTTTCCTCTCCGGCGCCGCGCGCCCCACCTCCAGCTCCCCGCCTCCCGGGACCCCCACCCAGAGTCGGGCCGGGGCTGCCTGGGATCTGGTGGGGGCCCGCAAGGCCGTCGCCCGACGTCCTTCCAAAATGGCCGCTCGGGGGGCCCGGCTTTCCCCCAGCCCCCAACTTGTTCACACGCAGGAGAAAGAATCTACCGCCTGACACGCGGCCTGTGCAGGGTCTGACCTTGGACAAGCCCTTTCAGTTCTCTGTCGCTCGGTTCCCTTATCCATGCTTCCTCCCTGTCTCCTAGGAATTGTGGAGAAGAGCCCATAAAAAATGAGCTTGCGATCTTTGTACAATGTCACAAGCAAACGATAGAAAGTCTCCGATTTTTACGGAGAGGGTGCACGTGGGGGTGTGCCGAGGAGGGGAGCTGGGTGTCTGGATTCGGCGAACGTATTCGTGAGACCGGATTCAGGGTGACGGTTCTTTCCTAATCGTGGTTGCGGAGTCCAGTCCCAGCTGGGGCTGGGTGGGGGATGGGGCAGAGGGAAGCCCCAGCCTCCGCGGGGCCGCTGTGCAAACTCCCTAAATCATCAGCTCTTCCGGCTCTTCACCCACTCTTCCAGCGGCCTCCCTCTGGGGTGGAAAGTGGTGGCTCTAGGAGCCAGGGGCCCACACAGGGAAAGGGGGGCTCTGGGCTGGGCTAGGGGTTCAGGGGTTCAGGTCTGAGTCGGCCTCCAGGCTCACCACCTTCCCCCTAGAAACTGCCAGAACGCATTTCCCAGTGTGGCGGTGGCCACTCGCACACACTCGCACAGGCAGACAGGCTGCAGGACTGCCCAGGCTGTGGACCCAGGGCTGCTCATCTCTACACAGGGGCCTGAGGTCCCCCACCAGCTGTGAGCTCAGAGGCTCAACTCCTTTTCTCCCACCAGGTGGCCGCTAAGGAGACCACCAAGCCACTGCTGGGGCCGTAGGAAGGGTGGCAGCCAGGTCCCACGGAATCCTCAGCCCCCCTCAGATCCCCCACTGACCTGGAAAAGCCCCCAAGCCCTAGTTGATGGAGAAGTTGGAACTCTAACACCAGCCCAGCAATAGCATCTCGACCAAAACAGGAGTCATCTGCCTGGAACTGGGAGTCCATACAAAGCATAATCCCTTGGGAAAGACAGACTGATCTGATCAGCATTCGGAATTCCTCTGTGCCACTGTGGGAGCGGTCCCTCGGCCTTAGATGCCGCTTGGGCCGCAGCTCCCAACGAGCAGCATGGGCGCCGGGGCCTCCCCCGCAGCCCAGCTGTAGTGGCCCCTGGAAGGACTCCCAGCCCCAGGGCCTTGGCAGGTGTCTGCTCCTTCCCTGGGGGTGGGGCTCTGGGAGGCGGACATCTGCAGAGTGTTTTTACTGTCGGACAAATTGAATCAATTAAACAGGCCCCATCCGGGTGGCTGGGCATGGCGCACAGAAGGGAAGCGGAGGCAAGGGGACAGCACACCCGTCTCTTGGGGTGTTTCCCTGGCGCATGTTGGGGGGGAAGATGGGAGCAGGGACACCCCTTTCCCTGCCGTTCAGGGGGCTGATCGCTGCACTGAGGGAAGAGAAGGCAAGCCCGGGGATGTTGTGGGGGAGATTCCGCCGGCGGTAAGGGGTGTGTGCTCCCCACTCGGCCACACTCACGGAGACCCATTTCCCCACCTAAGATTCAGGCATCCAGGCTTCTTGGCTGCCTGCCCCGCCAACTTTTGGGGCACCAAAGCTTCCCGACCCCACAGGCTCCTTTCAGAGATATTTTGTTGCAGGCGCGCGCGCGCGCACACACACACACACAAACACACACACACACACACACACACACACACACACACACACACACACACACGGAGGCCTCCGGAAGCTGGGAGGCTCCACCTAGAGAGGAGCCTGCCCCAGGAGGCCCAGGGAGGCAGCGGAGGAAAAAGGAAAGAGGAAACAGACTGTAGAGGTGATAGCTGGGGCCCCCAGTCACCCACCTGGAGCGGAAGCCTCCCCCTCAGGCAGGCCCAGAATGATTTAGGGTGTCTGCTCTGTGACCCAGCTGACCCTGAGCCGGCCACTGCTGGGGAGCCTGCCCCTGCCGAGCCGCGCTGGGTCCCCTGACTCCAGCAAGAGCGGCTGGGCCACCTCCTCGACACCCTCCTTCCAGCGCTTTGGGGGGTGGGGCAGGCCCCAGAGAGTCAGGGAGGCTCCCCACGCAGCGTCAGTCCCCCACAGAGGGCTCCAGCTCAGAGCGATGGCGCTCTGTCACCCTGAGCATCCAGACCACCGCTGTCCCTGGGCGTCAGGTGACTGTGACTGCACCACCCGAGGCCGACAGGGTCTTATCGGTAAACCGCCATGGAGGACGGAGTGGTCAGCGGGAGACCTTGGTCCGCCCTCACCAGGAGCCGCAGGGCAGAGGCTGAGAAAGGGCCCTGGGATGAAGCAAGGTCGGGGTTAGGGCTCGGGGGAGGATCCCACGACCCGGAATCAGCCTGGGCTTGTTCACTGGACGATGTGGGGGTGCCTGGCAGGGGGTATCAGTGTGGGGGCCGCCCCCTTCCCAGCCAGGCCACGGTGAGGGGGCGGCCTGAGTTCCCAGCTGTGCAGACAGAGGTCCTGCCAGGCCAGGGGACAGCCAGGAAGGGGCGGTAACCACTCTCTTGGTTCTTGCTTGCTGGCACCTGCTGAGGACCCCATCGCCCGGAGGGTAGAGTTTGGAGGCACAGAGGTGTCGGGGGTGTGCCGGAGGGACCCGAGAGGCATGGCGGGTCTCGGCCCGTCAATACCGTGTCTGGAAGAAGTGAGTGTTGAGGCCGCCCCACCCCCACCCCCAGTAAGAGAGGGCTTAGTCCAGGTTTGCTCGAGCAAGAGCTGAGCACCAAACACGGAGGAGGCACATGGCCCTGGAAAGAACGAATGGCGGTTACTTCGCCCCCTAAATCTTTGCTGCATCTTCTTCGCTCCCCGGCGAGCTGCGGTGAAGCCATGAGGCGGGAAGTGGCCTCCTGGCGGGCCTGGGGACCAGGTCTGGAGTCGTCTCCCGCCCTCCCGCTCCGACCCTCCGCCTCCCATCCTGGCGTGAACCAGGAGATCAACCTCCCGCGCCGCCCGAGGGCCCTCGCGGCGGGAGCCCGCCTGTCGGCAGGAGCGGTACGGGGGCGCCCTCCAGCGGCCGCGGCCCGGAAGGCAGCCGACCTGCGGGACCCCCGGCGGGGAGGGGAGGCTGGAGGTTCACCAGCATCTGGCCTCCGGACCCCTCCGCCCCCGCTGGACCGCGCCCCTGCCCTCCCGGCGCCCGTATTCCTGACTGGACGTGGGAGGTAATTTAGGAATCAAAAAGGAGGCTGCCCTGTAAGAGTAAAAAGCAAGACGCCTTTTGCGGGGACTCCGCTGGGTTCCCGCCCAGATGCCCGAGGGGGCGGGGCGGGGCTGGGCAGGAGTGGCGGGGCACGGCATCGGGAGCTGGGTCCCGTTTTGTCCCCATCAGGTGCGGTCGTGTGGCCCGGGGCCTTGTCTGGGCCGTGGATACGGCCTCTGGTGTGGGCTTCCCGGTGAGGCCCTGGTCACTGCTCGCCAGGCGGGACGTCCGGCAGGAGCCACACAGGCACACACACCTGCTAAAGCAGCGTGTCCCAGCCGCCGGGAAGGAGCCAACACCTCCTGCCCCCTCGGCCGCACCCGGCGCAGACGGCAGACACCGTCTCCAACACTGCTGCTTCAGATATCTCAACACCTTTGTTGAGATACAAGTCCCCCCTTCGAAGTGTACAAGTCCACGGTTTTGGTTTATTACATCATGAATTTTTTAAATCACGGAAAAATATATATGACATTAAACCTGCCATTTTAAAATCACTTTTAAGCGTACAGTTCGGTGGCATTCAAGCCTGTGGGCGGTGTGCAAACATCCCCACTCTCCATTCCAGAACTTTTGTGTCACCCCAAGCAGAAACTGTATGCTCATTCGGCAGTAATTCCCTAGTCCACCTGCGGCCAGCCCCTGCTAACCTCCCATCTGCTTTCCGTCT
Organism: Nasua narica; assembly: GCA_028533885.1. NCBI lineage: Eukaryota > Metazoa > Chordata > Mammalia > Carnivora > Procyonidae > Nasua > Nasua narica. The sequence goes on along the minus strand of CM052804.1, from coordinate 1,166,358 downwards.
CTACGGATCTGCCTGTGCGGAACGTGTCGTGTAGGTGGTCATATAATATGTCTTTTCCTGTGTGATGTGTGTCACTGAGCAGCACGTCCTCGAGACCCACCGTGTGGCACCATGTCAGAAGGGCCTTCCTTTTTAAGGCTGAATAACAGTCCGCGCTGTGGATGGACTACGTCTCGCCGGTCCCTTGGCTTAGGGACACTTGCGTTGTTTCCACCGTGTCCCCATTGTGAGTAGTGCTGCAGTGAACACTGGTGTACCAGCACCTGCTGGAGCTCCTGCTTTCAAGGGCTCGGGATGCACAGCTGGCAGCGAGAGCGGATTCCATCTTGAGCGCTCTGGCCGCGGACAGACCGTTCTCCAGACCGTTCTCCGTAAGGGCTGCGCCAGCCCTGCATGAGCTTCCAAGTTCTCTACATCCCATTATCACCTGTTCCTTCTCTTCCTATTATCATCACTGTGTAGCATTAACTTAAAAAAAAAAAAAAAAAAGTAGTGTTTTCCTTTTTAAAAAAGATTTTATTAATTTATCCGAGAGAGAGAGAGCAGAGCCTGTGCCCACGAGCAGGGGGAGAGGCAAACAGAAAGGGAGAGGCAGCCTGTGCGCGGAGCAGGGAGCCCCATGCGGCCTCCATCCCAGGACCCCGGGATCATGACCTGAGCTGAAGGCAGACGCTTAACCCACTGAGCCCCCCAGGCGCCCCTAAGAAGTAACATTTTCATTACTAATTATATATTCACTGAAGATAATTTATAAAGGACAGACAAGAAAACATTTTTCGTTACCGCCAACCCCACCACCGCTGACTTTCGGTGATGCTGCTGGTGTTTACAAGTGCGGGCCTGGGCTTTTGGATGGGCAGGACGACGGCGAGGGGTGAGCAGAGAGGACGACGGCGAGGGGTGAGCGAGGTGGCCGGGGCCACCGTGACACCGTGCGTGGGTCGCCCCTAGCCAGTGTGGCGTGGGGGCTTCCGGTTGGGCAGACGGCCGTTCTGTGCACAGGTCGCTACCGGGGGCTCGCGGGCTCCCTCGCGGGCTCGCTGCGCCCACTGCAGGACCGCAGTCCGAGCGTTCCTGGAGAGGCCCAGCCGCCCTGCGCGCCTCGGCCCCGCGGCCCCGCCGGCCCAGCCTCCGCCGCCGGCTTCCCCCCGCCGCCCGCCCGCCAGGAGCCGCGAGTCCATTGGCCGAGAGCGCGACCGCCCGGGCCAATCACGCGGGGGCGGCGGCCCAGTATCCAGTGGGAGCGCGGTGGGCGGGGGCGGCAGGCGCTTGCGCACTGGGCCCTACGTGCGCCCCCGCCCCTGCCCCCGCCCCCGCCACTAAGGGACCGCCCCCGCCTGACCCCGGGTCCCCCGGGGCGCCCGGGGTCCTCGCGCGGGGTGCGACCCTGGCCGGTGCTGGAATCTGGGCGCGCTCCTGCTTCCTGGCGGGGCGAGAACCAGGGGTCCTGCAGGTGCGCCCCCCTCCCCCGCCGGCCTCGCCGGGAGCCCCGGGGTCGGCGCTCGCCCGCCCCTGCTCGGCCCAGGGCGTCCGGACCCTCTAACCAGGAGCGGGAGGAGGAAGCGCTGTGTTTGCCGCGGGAATGTCATTACTGTGCGGGAATCAGCGCCGCGGTACAAAAGGGAGACGCAGAATTGGCGAGCCGGCCCCCTCGGGGCGCGGTGGGCGACATCTGGCCGCGCACTCCGAGACAAAGGCGTCCCCGGGCCGCTAGGCCGCAGCGGCTGGGGCCCCGGCAGAGCGGGCCGGCCTCTCCCTCCGCCGGGCCCACCCCACCTCGCCTCCCCTCGCCTCCCCCTCCCCCAGCCCCAAAGCCGAGCCGAGAGCTTTCGAGAAAAGGCTTTGGGAGAATTTCCATTAGGTCAGCTCTGCTTCAGGGAGGAACTAATAAAATCGCCTGGGACCCTCGCCCCTACCGCGGAGATCCCTCGTGCCGGGTTCCAAAGGCCGGCGGGGACCCTGGACCTCCAGGACAGGACCTTGCCCCTTGTCTCCGGAACCGGGCCTCTCCCCCTGCCTCTGGCCTGCCCAGCTGGCCGGGGCGGGGCTCTGCACAAAGGCCGCAGGGACCCGCAGCCTCAGCGCGGAGAAGCCCCTCGTCCCCTGCCTGGGATCCAGCCCAGCGGATGGAGAGTAGCGGAAGGGAGGCCCCAGGGCAGCCGCCTGCCTCCAGGAAGGGGAATGGGCTCAATGACAGGGCCAAGCAGGTGCTGCCCCCACTCTCTTCCGGGAGCCCAGCTCGGTGTGGAGAGCCCTTTGGGGAGGAGCCTCGTCCCTGTGCACGATGGGGGCCATACTTCCGGGACAAGCACCACCTTGTCCCCTTTTCGCCTCTCCTTTCAGTTGCACAGCCCTGGGGGGCGGAGTCATGTCCAAGCGGGGTGGGACCTCTGCTCCCCAGGATGTCCTTCAGGAGCCCCAGGTCCTGGCAGGAAGGGAGGACCTCAGGGGGACTGGTGGCCCCAGAGCTGGGGAAGTAAACCTCTGTAAGTCACCTGACTCCCAGCCTCTGTGGTCTCTACCCGAACTGGGAGTCCTGCTCAGCTGTCCACACTGCATTGCTAAAGAGTTGACGACTTCCCACCCACCTCTCAGAGGAGAAGCCAAAGTCCTCCCAGGAACTCATAGCCCCGTTTCATCTGGCCACTTCCCTGCTCTGTCCCCATCTCGTGGCCCCAGACGCTCAAGCTCAAGGTAGACAAGGTAGATGGGCCTTTCTGCAGTTCCTGGAATATGTCCAGGCCTGCACTCACCCCTGGGCCTTTGCACTGTCCATGCCTCTGGGGACCTCTCTTTTCCCTTCCCTCTAGATGCCCCATCTCTTCCTTCAACGTTTTGCGCCAATGTTGTCCCCTCAGAGGGGCCTTCTCCAGCCCCTATTTGAACTTTCAACCCCTTCCCACCTTTTTCTCCATAGCTCCTCCCCCGCCACAACAATGCTTTTTTCTTGTTTTTAAATCTGTTTCCCTCCACAAGATTGTGAGTTCTTTCTGCCCCTTGTGTTTCCAGCTGTATCCTGAAGTTCCCAGGAGGCCCTCCCTAAGTATTGATTGACAATAAAGTAGTGAATATAAATCCACAATAAATCTGTAGGCCACCTTTAGGATCAAGGCCAACCCTCCCCCAGCCCCGCCCCAGACCCAGCAGCCACAACAAAGGAGGCTGCTTTGTGTAACCTGCACGGCAAAATGTGAACATTCCCAACACATCAGCACGTCGCTATTAGTCAGGAAAACCAGCAGCGCTTCAATAAAACGGAGGCCATGGCTGTGAGCAGACCTTCCGCTGTGACCCCCGCGGAAGGAACAGCACTCCACCCCCAGAACTCAGACAGGAACCCTCAAACAGCCGCAAGGTGTCATTTCTCACCTAGCACACTGGCACGCACGACAGAGTGAGGGCAGGGGAAAGGGCCCGTGGTGGCAGGGAGGGCAGGGCCCCCGCGGCGTAGCCCTTCCTGCCTGCCCCTCGCTCCTTCCCCCGCTGGCTCCCAGCGCAGCTTTGTGCTAGATGCGCCCAGGATAGCGGCTGGGAGGAGACCTTCCTCTCGCCAGCGGCTGGCAGGTCCGCGTGGGAGCGCCACTCGTGACCACAGTGAAGAGGTTCACGGGCACCGGGCGGTGGGCGGGAGGCCGCCAGGGCAGCCCCAGAAATGCTTATTAAAGAGCCGATCCATCACAGCTCCGTCCACTCCCCACCCTCTCCCCTCCGCCTCGCTGCCTGACTTTTTTATACTGATGCATTTAATTTATCTCTAAAAATGGGCAAGACTGCTTGTTTGATTTCCACAGGGGCCACGTGGGGCAGAGAGCTGACAAATTATCTCCCGCCCTGGATGGCTGATGTCATGGGGCCCCAGCGCTGAAGGGCCCGTTCCCGTCTCTCGGCCGCTCCGCAGTTTGGCTCCGGGCCACCCGCCGGGCCGCGCAAGCGGCACTGGTGCTATCCTGGCAGCCAGCTCATCTGTCCGCGACGGCGGACCCCCGCCGGCCCCGGAGACCCCGTCAGGCAGCAGGGCCCGGCCCCGGGCCTCTCTTGTCCATGCCTCCCGGGGGGACAGGCAGCCTTGGGACTGGGGCGGGGCTGGGGCGCGGACTTCCCTTGGGCCTGGCGGTTTGGATCGTTCTTTTGCCTAAATCACCAAGACAGGCAAAATCTGCAGGAGTCACAAAAAGGGATTTGTTTTCAGCAAATTAATATTTTCCGTGAGAAGAAATCTGGAAAGCGCCCAAGGGAATTACTTGCCCACACCGGACAGGCTGCGGCCACCCGAGTCCGAAGGAGACGTCCCAGGACGGTTTCCAGAAGAATCCCGGCAGAAGAGCCACACTCAGCTCCCTAGCTGGGGCTCTCGGCCTCCTTCAGTGGACCTGAGGAGGGACTTGAGGCATCTCACTGACCCAAGTGGCTGGGGTGCCCGGAGCCCCCACAACGGGACGCACCGGTGCACCTGCACTGCACGCCTGCTTCCCTGGGGCCCCGGCCGCCGCCTGGGAAAGGCCCTCCGTCTTCCTGGGGCTTCTGTGGGCGCCCGGTCTCAGCCAGCAAACTGTCTTGCGTTTCGTTACCCAAGGCTGGGTGTCCGCTGCCAACAGCCAAGAATCCCGACTGAGGACAGAGCCTGAGTGAGAGCCTTTGCAGGCCCTCAGGCGCTGTGCGAATTCGCGCGTCTACCTGCAGAGGCAGGTCCGGGGCGTCCGTAGGAACGGCTTCTTCCTTAGGCATTCGTTCAGCTGCGGGTAGCACAACACCCAGCGATGGGAGATTAAACCCAGAGGGGCGGATTTTTCTCCTGTAACCGGAAATCTGGAGGCGGGGCTGCCCTCGTCCAGCACGGCACTCTCTGGCACCCTCTCCAGCGGGCCGGGGCTTTGTCCTCACGCTTTGCAAGGCCGTTGCTCGAATGTCAGCCATGCTCACGGTCCCCTCCACAGTCAAGGTGTGGGGGGAAAAGAAGAAAAGAAAGGAGGAAGACACAGGGCCAGTCACACCTGTCATTTATTTACTTATTTATTTATTTAAAGGATTTTACTTCTTGGGACGCCTGGGGGGCTCACTTGGTGAAGCGGCTGCCTTGGCTCAGGTCATGATCCTGGAGTCCCGGGATCAAGTCCCACATCGGGCTCCCTGCTCAGTAAGGAGTCTGCTTCTCCCTCTGACCCTCCCCCTCTCATGCTCTCTCTCTCTCTCTCTCTCTCTCGCTCATTCTCTCTCTCTCAAATAAATAAAATCTTTAAATTTTTTTTTGCTTATTTGAGAGAGAGAGCGGGCACACACATGCGGGGAGAGGGGCAGAGGGAGAGGAGGAAACAGGCTCCCCGCTGAGCAGGGAGCCCAACCCAGGATTCGATCCCAGACCCCCGGGATCATGACAGGAACTGAAGACAGAAGGCCAACTGACTGAGCCCCATGGGCGCCCTGCATCTGTCCCCTTCTTTAGGAAGAGAGAAACCCCTTTCAGAAACCTCTGCAGCAGATTCTGCCCTCCAGGCCCCACTGGCCGGAACAAGCCACACGACCTCCCACCATGTGAGGGATCCTGAGACCGCCAGCAACAGGGGTGTCACCCCTGCCGTCAGCCCCGCCACCACCCACCTCCAGGGCAGGTTCAGGGCTGTGATTCAGGGAGGGGATGGCCCGCTTGCCGGAGCCCGGGCCCTTGACTTCGGGGGACAAGGAGGAACCGAGGGGCTGGAAGTCAGCACGACATTGCGGAGAGCAGTTCGGGGATACGTACGAAGAGGCCACACGCTGTGGCCCAGGAGCGTCACCTCAGGTAACCCTCTGGAGGACGGCGGCGGGCGCGAGGGGAGCTCCTACCGCTCTTGTCGGCACCCGGAGGTGGGTTTTAACCTCAGCGCGCGGCAGCGGCCGACTCGTCCTGCGAGGCGCGTGCGGAGTCTCGGCCCGGCCGTCTCGCAGGGAATATGTAATCATCTGGGTAAATGCTCGCATCTATGAGCATTCTCCATGACAAGTGGAGAGAATGGGCCGTACCTGCGGTCGTCTTGACAAAGTCTGGGGAAGCGTTATTTATTGAAAGCAAGAAACCAATTACCCAGGCTTGCCTGCTTTTAGCTTCGTGGGCGGAAAGGCATGGAAGACGCTCCACATTTAATAGAAATTTCTCCCCTGAAAATTAGGAGACGTCTTAAAATGTAAATGCCCTTGGAGAAAGCTCAAGTTTAGCTGGCCGAGAGGTTCGGGTGAGTGGACACCCCCAGACAAGTTCATAAAGATGCATAAACAAGAATTCCCTCCAGGAAGTTATGTATAATAGTAAGAAACTTAGTGCCACCTCGGAGCCATCAGGGAGAAGTAGCTGACGGTGAACTTCCACGGAAGAATATTACACGGCCACGAAGAAGGCATCCCTGCGTATATGGGCATGGAAAGATGTCACTAGCATGCGGAAAGAAGAAAAATCAGATCATGGACGAATACATCATTTAAACCCTACATATCCAAAAAATACGCTAATATGCACCTTACAAAGTATAGAGGGCGCTTCTGTTTCTGGTCATCCCGGGATAACTGGCTTGGGAATATGTCATCTTGCCGTCAACAACTAGAACACCAGAAAGAAAAGAAAACACGTAGCAACTTTTTGAAGACGTTGGATTGTAGACAGCCCAGGACTGTGGGATCCCTGCGAGAAGAAAAACGAAGATGTGAGCCCTACAGTTTTCTTGCCTTTCTGCCGGGAGGTACTCTCTGGACCGAGACACAGAGACTGGAGCTGGGAGAGGCTGAAATGGTTGGTTGGGATGGGCGGGCGGGGCGCCTCGGCGGGAGTAGCCACGCGGAGAACAAGCTCCAGAAATCTACACCCAGGTTCCCTGAAGGTTTTTGGTACATTTTAAACTGTGCCTGTGTTCAAGGAAACCCCACAAGACGCTGCAAAGAACAGCCCCTGGAGAACAGGCGGGGCTGGACAATTCCCAGGGCTCCCGGGGGACCTCATTCAGCACCCGGGCATTTCACGCAGATTTCATAAGGGTCACATCTTAGTAGTAGGGCTGGGATATCCCAGAACAAAAGGCTAACCCAGACCCACTCTAACAAGGCTTGAAAATAGCCTCAAAAAGGGGCTCGTGACTGGCTCAGTCAGTGGAACGTATGACTCTTGACCTCAGGGTTGTGAGTTCAAGCCCCACACTGGGCATGGTGCCTACTTTTTTTTTTTTAAAGATTTTATATATTTATTTGACAGAGAGAGAGATCACAAGTAGGCAGAGAGGCAGGCAGAGAGAGAGGGGGAAGCAGGCTCCCCGCTGAGCAGACAGCCCGATGCGGGGCTCGATCCCAGGACCCTGAGATCATGACCTGAGCGGAAGGCAGAGGCTTTAACCCACGGAGCCACCCAGGCGCCCCTGGGAATGGTGCCTACTTAAAAAAAAAAAAGATGGGGCACCTGGTGGCTCAGTCATTGGGCTCAGATCATGATCTCAGGGTCCTGGGATCGAGATCGAGCCCGGCATTGGGCTCCCTGCTCAGCGTGGAGCCTGCTTCTCCCTCTCCCGCTCCCCCTGCTTGTGCTCTCTCTCCAGCTGTGTCTCTCCCGTAAAATAAATAGAATCTTAAAAAAAGAAAAGAAAAGAAATTGAGACAAAGAAAAAATTAGTGAGAAATAGAATACCTGAACAACTACATCGACACTCAAAACTTGACCTAATTGACATCTGCGGGACAGCACACCCCACGTGGCAGAATGCACGTCATTTTCCTTTTTTTTTTAATTAGTTAATTGTTTTTTAAAAGTGTGCTCCGTACCCTATGGGGCTTGAACTTGCAGGCCTGGGTGTCACGTGCTCTCGCCACTGAGCCAGTCAGGTGCCCCGCGCGTCGTTTTCAAGCGTATACAGAAAACTAAATAAGATCGGGGCACCTGGGGGGCTCAGTCAGTTAGGTTCAGGTCACGATCTCAGGGTTGTGACATCAAGCCCCGCATCTGGTTCCCAGCTGGGCATGGAATCTGCTTGAGATTCTTTCTCTCTCTCTCCGCCTGCCCCACCCCCTCTAAAAAAATTAAGTTCAAGCAAATTCTGGGCTATAACACAAGTTTTAACAAATTCAAAAGGATTGAAATTATATAGATTATGTTCTCTGACCTCTACAGAATTAAAGTAGAAACAACAACCAAAAGATTCTGGAAAAATTAAAAATATTTGGAAGTAAACAACATATTCCTAAGTAGTCCATTGATTATAAAATCACAAGGGAAATTAGGACATATTTTAACCAAATGATATAGAAAACACAATATATCAAAAATTTGGAGATGAAACCAGAACAGAGCTTACAGGGTATATGTAGTTTTCAATGTTGATTTTAAAAATAATAAGGGTCCAAAATCAAGTATATACACTTCTATCTTAAGACCTAGAAAAAAGAAGGGCAAATTAAATCCAAAATAGAAGGAAGGACAAAGAAAATAGCAAAAATCAATTATATAGAAAATGAATAAGTAATAGAGAAAAATCAATGAAAGCAAAAGCTAGCTCTTTGAAAACCTCAATAACTTTGATGAAGCTCCAGGCCCACTGGTTTTATGGGCTGAAATGTGTCTCCACAAAATTCAAGTGTTTAAGTCCTAATCCCCAGGCCTAAACGTGAAATGCAAAAACTATCAGACTTCTAGAAGAGACATAGAAGAAAATCTACACAACCTCGGATGGGATTATCTGGATATAACACCAAAATCATGATCCACAGAAGAAAAAATTGAGTTGGACTTCATTAAAATTTAAAACTTTTACTCTGCGAAGGAAACTGTTGAGATCTTGCATCTAAAAAAACATAAAGAACTCTTAAAACTAATAATAAAAATACAACAACCCCCGGGCACTGGGTGGCTCAGTTGGTTGGGCATCCTACTCTTGGTTTTGGTTCAGGTCGTGATCTCAGGGTTTTGAGATCAAGCCCCACTGGGCTCCACGCTCAGCGGGGGAGTCTGCTTGAGATTCTCTCTTCCTCCCCTCACCCCTCCCCCAGCTCATGCTCTCTCTCTCTCTCTTCTCTCTTTCTTTCTCAAATAAATAAATACATTAAATCTTTTAAGATTAAAAATTAAATTAAAAACCTGACATGTCAGCACCTCAAAAATATTAAAAATAGAATTATCATATATATAACCTTGACATTCCACTTCTGGGTATTTACCCAAAAGAACTGAAAGCAAGGTCTTTTTTTTTTTTTTTAAGATTTTATTTATTTATTTATTTATTAGAGAGAGAGAGACTGAGAATGAGAGGGGAGAAGGTCAGAGGGAGAAGCAGACTTCCCGCAGAGCCGGGAGTCCGATATGGGACTCGATCCCGGGACTCCGGGATCATGACCTGAGCCGAAGGCAGTCGCTCAACCAACTGAGCCACCCAGGCGCCCCTGAAAGCAAGGTCTTAAGGAGATATTTGCACACCTACATTCATTGTAGCAACATTCACAATAGCCAACAGTGAGGTGATGTGAGTGTCCACCGACAAATGGATGGATAAACAAAATAGGATCCCTCCGTACAATGGAATATTATTTATCCTTAAAAAAGAAGGAAATTCAAACACATGCTACAATATAGATGAAACTTGAAGACCTTTTACTGCATGAAATCAGCTATCACAAAAGGCTGCTGTAGGAGGAACCTCTTAGATGAGGTCCCGAGAGTCGTCATTCACAGAAACAGAAAGTAGGATAGTGGATCCAGCCAGGGCTGGAGGGGGTGGGGGAGTGTGAATTATTGTTTAATTGGGACAGGGTTAAGCTTAAGTTTTCGAAATGGAAAGAATTCTGAAGGTCGGTTGCACCACCATGTACTTAACACCACTGAACACTTAAAAGTGGTCATGATGGTAAATTCTACATTATGTATATTTTATCACATTTTTTAAATTTTTTATTTTTTTTAAAGATTCTATTTATTTGACAGATAGAGAGAGATCACAAGTAGGCAGAGAGGCAGCCAGAGGGAGAGGGGGAATCAGCTCCCCGCTGAGCAGAGAACCCGATGCGGGGCTCGATCCCAGGACCCAAGATCATGACCTGAGCGGAAGGCAGAGGCTTTAACCCACTGAGCCACCCACGTGCCCCCAAACTCATAGAATTTTAGAGCAGAGAAAGTGAGCCTTGCCTGAAGCCAGCAGACGGAGGGGGTGAGGCACGGTGCTGAGCCGGGTCGCTTTGAAGGGCAAAAGGAGCGTCGCAGGACCCGCACTGCAGTTGGTCGAGTTGTTCCCACGGGCACTGGTCACCAGTTCTGAAAGCGCGGCCGGTGCGCCGGGAGGGAGCGGGTGAGTCGGTGGGTGGTGGGCGCAGGGAGTCAGGTGTCGCACTGTTGGAGTGGGAGCTGGTGGAGAAGCAAGGGACGGGGTGGACCGACCCAGGTGGTGTGGATTAGAGGTGGAAACGGCAGTGGGAGCTCACGGCCAGCTTAATGTAAGCACAGGTGGTCGCACAGAGAAACGTGTGTGTGTGTGTGTGTGTGTGTGTGCGCACGCATGTGCCCGTGCATAGTGATATGCACACATTTAGCTCCTCGATCTGTCACCAGAGAGGGCCCTGGCGAGGACATCCCAGTAGCAATGAGCACACCCAGCCCCCAAACTTTGGTCTCTAATTCCATTCTCCAAGAAAAGGAAGACAGGGGCGCCTGGGTGACTCAGTGGGTTAAAGCCTCTGCCTTCAGCTCAAAATCATGATCTCGGGGTCCTGGGATCGAGCCCCGCATCGGGCTCTCTGCTCGGCAGGGAGCCTGCTTCCCTCTCTCTCTCTGCCTACTTGTGATCTCTCTCTGTCAAATAAATAAATAAATAATCTTTTTTTTTAAAGATTTTATTTATGTATTTTAACAGAGAGAGAACACAAGCAGGCAGAGGCAGAGAGAGGAGCAGGCTCCCTGCCAAGCAAGGAGCCCGATGCGGGGCTCGATCCCAGGACGCTGGGATCATGACCTGAGCCGAAGGCAGCTGCTTAACCAACTGAGCCACCCAGGCGTCCCATAAATAATCTTTTAAAAAAAAGAAAAGGAAGACAGAGGGAAGCAGCTGACCTGGGCCCGAGGCAGGGACCGTGCCGGATGGGCCTGGAGCTCCGTGTGGCGCCAGGAAACTGATCCACACAGGAGAGCTCCCTCCAAATGTGATCCCGGGGGGCCGAGGATGGGGCGGTTTAGACAACAGAGTAAGTGACATAGTAGCGGATAATAACCCACCGTATCCGCGGATCCCGAGATACCCACTGGCGTACACACATGACTGAGTCGGTGAGTGGGGGGGAGACACAACTCTCACACGCCGAGTGGAAAGGGATCTATGTCGAGCCCCCCAACTCAAGAAGGTGGAGCGTAAGCAGAGCAATGAAATTCCTTGAAATGAATTTACATTCAAGAAATTTAATTTCAAGAAATTACATTCCTTGAAAAGGAATGTCCTTTTCAAAGCACAGGGAGAGCATAAAGGGTCTTCCCACGGCGCCCGCAAGCTTTCCCTCGTTGCTTCTGGTGATCGGTTTCCCTCTGTTTCCCGGAGGCTCTATCTGTGCGCTCACAGCGCAGTCCTCCTAAGACACACGGACACGCCTGTTCCCGGGGCAGTTTCCTCACGGGTGGTGGGGGCCTTGCCTTTACGAGGGTGAGTACAGGGCTGTCGTGAGGCCAGTCCCGGCGAGCAGTGTCGCAGTCCCAGCGAGCCACCAGGAATGTCGGGGCACCCGGTGCCACCACGAGGCCCCCTGCATTTCTTCACCAGAGCAGGGGAGGCAGGATGAGCAGCGGGGAGCTGGCCCACCTCTGGGGCCATCCAGCCCCTTGTGTCCCGCGGGAGACATGCGGCCCCTGCAGCCATCTGTCCCGGGCCCTGGGCGGGGGGTCCCAATTCCCGTGCCCTAGGCTCTGCCCTCCTCTGCAGGAGCCGGCTGGGGTGCGAGGACTGGGCCCCTTGTTCTATTTCCACAAAGGGCGGGGTGGAGGGGTGGTAAGGGGGGTCCGAGGTGGGCCCAAGGGCAGCGGAAGGAGGGGTGGGCGAACCGGCAAGAGCTGGACTAGTCCCGGGGTGCTCACCGCGCTGAGGCTTCACCTCGAAGAGGTCCAGCCCATCGGATGGCTCCACAGCCCTCCGGAGCCCCTGCTCCTGGGACAGTCGAGTCACCCCTCTTCCCTGGGAGCTGGGTTCTTGAGTGAGGGTCTCAAAAATGCAGGCCTTTCTCTAGTGCCCCCCAGCACACCCCCCCACATTGGCTTACCATCAGCTTCTGCTGGGGAGGGGGGCACGGGGGAGGGCCACCGGGCAGGGTGCCAACTGTGGGCCGGGGTGCCGGAGGGGCGCAGCCGTGGCGGGCATCCCAGGCAGGCTCTGGTTGCGACAGGAGCTGAGCTGGGCCAGACCCCGGGTGATGCCATGTCGGGGGGTAGCCAACGGGCTGTGAGGAGCCCACAGGAGGAGGACAGAGAGGGCCTTTCTGTTCTGTGCCTCAGAGAGAACCCACTCTGGGGGCGGAGGGCACAGCCATGGCTTTCCTTTGGGGTGCCCGCTGTGGCTCCGGGTCCGAGGCTCTGGTCGGCTCGGGGTGGAGGGAGCAAAGGCCGCTGGGAGCGGGGAGCCCAGCCTGGGGTCAGGGGAGATGCCCCTCAGTCCCCCGCCTGGCCTTGGTGGCACCGGCCGGTAGGTTCTGGAGATCACCACCTCCTAGGTGGAAGCCCGGCTAAGCTCGGGTGCCAGCTGGTCCCCAATACCCTGCATGCCCTTGAGGCCCCCGGGCTCCCCCAGCTCCCTGCCTCCCGAGGCCGGGTCGGCTCTGCTCCCCAACTCTGAGCCTTCCCAGGGCTTTGTCTCTCTACCCGGGAGGCAGGACCGGGTCTGCTGGCTCAGATTAGTGGGCAGGCCCGGGCACCTACTGCGGGCCCTGCGGGAGGGGCGGGAGACCCCGGTGAGCCCGTGGCGCTTGCCCTCGAGGAGCCCGCAGCGCACCCACTCCCACGGCCACTGGCAACGGAGCGGCACACGGCGCGCGCCGAGAGGGTCGGGGGAGGGGGGGGACCCGGGAGCACGGCTGGTGGGAACGTGACCCGGGCCGCTGCCGGGCAGACGGAAAGTGAGGACTGCCTGAGATCGGGGACCCCCACCCCCGCAAGTGCCCGAATGAATGAGAAGCAGGGCCCGAGGAGACACTTACCCACCCGCGGTCCCAGCAGCACGGTTCCCGGGAGCCGAGAGGTGGGCGCCCCGCGGTGTCGGTCGGCGGAGGCAGACGGACACACGGAAGTCTACCCCAGACTGAGCTTCACTCACGGAAGGGCGTCCTGACCCCGCTACACCGCCACGAGCCTGGAGGACACTGTGGACAGTGGCAGAAACAGACGCAGAAAGACAAAGGCAGTTCCGCCTCCATGAGGTTCCAGGTCCCCAGATCCACAGACACAAAGCATCCCCGGATGTGCAAAATCGTAGAACTTTCATGAAGTCCTTTTTGTCTATTTTTTCCTTTTGTCACCTTGTGACTTTGGGTCATACCCAGGGAATCCCTGCAGAATCCAATGCCTTGAGGCTCCCCTTCCATGGTTTTCTAGGTCTTTCACTTTGGTCCTCAGTCCGTACTGAGCTAATGCTTGGATGTGACGTGAGGTAAGGGTCCGGCTTCATTCTTCTGCACGTAGACATCCGGTTTCCCAGCACCATTTGTTAAGAAGACTGTCCTTTCACCGCTCACAGGTCCTGGCCCCTTGCTGCAAACACGACTGGACCATACACATGAGGGTTTCTTTCTGGGCTCTTTGTTCTACTCCTGTGGTCTGTCTTTATGCCAGGACACACTACTTCGATTGCTAGAAGTAGTAGATTCGGCAATAGATTTTGAAATCAGGAGGCGGGAATCCTCCAGTTTTGTTCTTCTTTTTCAAGGTTGTTTTGGGGCTATGAGATTCCATATAAAGTTTAGGATAGACTTTTCTACTTCTGCAAAAACCATCACTAAGACGTTTATAGGAATTACCCTGAATCTGTAGATCACTCTGGGTAATATAGACATTTTAACACTATTGTTTAACAATTCGTGAATATGGGGTATTTCCACTTATCTATGTCTTTTAAAATTTCTTTTAGGGGCATCTGGGTGGCTCAGTTATTAAGCATCTGCCTTCAGCTCAGATCATGATCCCGGGGTCCTGGGATCCAGTCGCACATCGAGCTCTCTTCTCAGCAGGAGGCCTGCTTCTCCCTCTCCCACTCCCCCTACTTGTGTTCCCTCTCGTGCTGTATCTCTCTGTCAAATAAAGAAATAAAAATCTTTAATAAAATAAAATAAAACTTCTTTCAGCAATGTTTTATATTCTTCACTGTACAACTCTTTCATCTCCTTGGTAAAGTTAATTTCCCTGTATTTTATCCTTTTTGATGCTATTATAAAAAAGATAAATTTTACATGTTGTATATTTTCACACAATTAAAAAGGTAAATAGAAGGGTGGAATGGATAGATAGATAGATAGATAGATAGATAGATAGATGATAGATAGATAGATAATAGATAGGTAGATAGATGGATCCTATAAACCAGGGAGGGAGACAAATAACACAGGCACTGACCCAGTGGGGTCGGCGCACAAGAGGCAGATGGGGCTGTGCAGGGACACCACGGATGCCCCCACAGGTGGTGCATGGCACAACTCCAGAGGGTACCACTCCCATATACTATGATGCTGTATCAGGCAGGACAGGCTCGGTCATGCTGCGTAACAAGCGACCCCTCAATCCCACTGACTTCTAGCAATAAGGATTTCTTTCTTGCTCACCCCGTATGTCTGTCCAGATTGGCTCTGATGGCATCTCTCCAGCCTCCAGACTGACGGAGAAGCCTCTCTCTGGAATACTGTGGTCCCTGAGCAGAGGGGAAAGAGACCAGGGCCACTCCACCCTAGCTCCTAAGTTCCTCAAGCTATTTCATTGTCTAAAACATGTCCCACGGCCAAACTTGCAATCAGTGGGGTGCAAGGTGTAACTCTCCAGGGAGGAGCAACCTTGGGCTTCATGCACCGTGACAGGCCTCCCTGGAGGGGCCCCCTCCAGGGAGCGAGGAGGGAGGGGAAGCCACCTGCAGGGAAGACGAGTGGGGATGAGACTGCAGGCCTGCCGGCTGCAGGAGGCCACGGGGCTCCGTGCGCAGCGGCAGCAGCTCCCTTGCTCTCTGATGGAAGCTCACTGAGTTGGAGGTCTGCGGCCTCTCACCAGAAATGGCCCGGGAAGCCCGTCTCTCACTCACCAGAGACCAGCCTTTCCAGGCTGAGTCCTCGAAATGGCCTCTGCCCTCTGCTAAAACACTGTCCATTCGAGATGAAAGGACCTTGGACTTGGAATTACATCCAATAAATGCAATGTCCATCTCTTGCCTGGGGACACTGACTCCAGGTTGGAGCGGTTACTGAGCACCTGCTGGGCGTGTGGACGCTCGTCAAGCTGCAGAAGGCTCAGCCACTTGCGCACCCCCTGCCCACTCAGAGCCGCCCTTCACCTCTGCCTCACTGTCAGGACCCCAGGGGAGCCCTGGGGAAGGGGAGCCTTGCAGGGGTGCACTGAGTCCCTGAGTGGCCAAGACATTTCTCCAAGGAGGTATCCTTTCCAGAAGCTTCCATTCGTTAAACTGAACGGTATTTAAGACGTTAACCTCCGAGGTTTCATCTTTTGGAAGTTGTCCACTCGTCTGCTTTCTCTCCCTTGTCTGCTCATTTTCCTCCCTGTCTTGTTGGTTCGCAGCTCCTTGCATCGTCTGGAGATAAGTCCCTGATTCTCCCTCTAGCAGATGCTGCGTCCCAGGTACGTCTGTTGACTTTCTTGATGACGATCTATCTTCCTTGAAGAGAGCTTCCTTTTCTTTTGTAGAAGCAGACAGAAACTATCCTTGTCTTGCTTTGGTTTGAGCAGATTTTTAAAGCTCATCCCGAGCCCCATCTCCTTTCTCAAAGCTTAGCATCTCGTGGACTCAGAGCCCCTGCGAGAAACGCGGACAGAGGTGCTTTGCTGGCTCAGGCGTCGGGGCCTCATTGGGTCCTCGCAGCCATGGGGAGAAGGCATGACTCTCCTGTGTGGGGACAGTGGAGGAACTGGCCCACCAGGCCCCAACACCAGAGGGCGGGGCCGGGACAGGGCTGCCGGGGTGGCCCCTTTCTTCCTGTGGCTCTAGGACAGAGGTGGTCCCCTCCCCGCTCCCCTCCCCACCTCTGCCGCTGGAATCCACGCACACGGGGGACCAGGCCTCGTCTCAACTGAAAGTGGAAAACTGCACTGGGTAGGAAAGTAGTTGGTCCTTCTGTGTGCTCCCGTGGGTATTGCCACGAGGGAAAGGCAGGGGGAAGGCTTGGGAGCGCCCACTTTTTGCTAGGAGACCCTCCACAGCCTTCACTCACGTGCTCCCGGGCCCCCTTGCTGCAAACATAACAGAGTCCCCTCCCCAACGAAGAGATGGGACCTAGGAAGCACCCCCCCCCCCGTCTCCCCCCCCCCGTCTCCCCCCCCCCCCCGCCCGTCTTCCCCACTGATCTAACATACTTCCCAGCAGCAGAGGCAAAAATGGCCCATCAGCCAGTAAAATCTTTAACCACT
>CM052804.1:1110508-1149679 GCA_028533885.1 Nasua narica | reverse complement strand
CTTGGCGTCGTGCTCCATTTGATTTCAGCTCAGGTCTCAGGGCTGAGATCAAGCCACGAGCTGGGCGCCACTGCGGGACCCTCACCCTCCCAACGTGCACCCTCACTCCAAACAAAAGCTTATTTCCTTGACCCAACCTGCAAGTAGGTCAATTTCCTCACTAGAAGCCCCAAAACTTGAGGCCAAGGGCACAAATGAGGGTCTTCAAGGTCAAGTCAGTCCCCTTGACACCACTGGGGACCACCCCCTCGCTTCAGGGACCCAGTGATTTCATGAACCTCTCGGCTGCTCCATCAAGCTTGTAGAAGCAGAGGAACCCCAAAGTGCCACAACCCAAATACCGGGGGACCCCACCCTGTAGGGCTCCACTAGGACCCAGGTTAGCACATTTCCTCTGGTGGGCAGCTGCCCGGGGATCCACGGGAGGGGCCCCCCAAGTCTGAGTACGCTGTGCCAGATTCTTACAACCATCACACCAGATTCTTACAACCATCACACGTTTGCTTAGAGGACCCCCAGCCCCCCAGGCCCCCGCCCCCCTGAACAGAAGACTCCCAATGTTACTGCAGCACTTTTATTTTCCTCCACAATGACGTGTTGCTGGGGCCTAATGTTTCTCACATGACAGTAGAAAACCAAAATTTGTTGTCATCTCTTAAAGAATTGAGAATTGTGTACAAAAACCTTACATAAATTAAAAGGATGAATAAATTTACAGTTGTAAATGCAAACCGTTTTCCAACTCAAGGCAATTAACCCACGGTGTTCTGGCAGGAAAACATCGGGTAAGAAAGGAAAGTGGGTCCTAAGGCTCGGACCTTCCCAACCCTGTTAGACCGGCAAGACAGAAATGACAACTCATTCAGGACTCTTGCCAGCCTCTAGAGAAATCCTGGAATAGAAGCTCTCACACATTAATACCCTGCACAGATCAAGAACCTCGCGGTCTTGCAGATTCTCCAATCAATGGATTTCTCTTCCATAAACGTGTTCTCAACCTCAGCCACGAATCGACCGAGCCCCATGTGCTAAGGGTTTAAATCAAAGATATGTACAGGGTATTAAACATATACCGAGGGAACAGTTAACTTGGATACAAGGTCAAGATCAGCAACAAGTTCTACGATCCAGTGCTGATATCAGATACAGCTTCAAGGACAAATTTCTTTTCAAAGGCTTACTCCAGTTTCATGAGGCTAGCATGAGGTGCACACATTTGCCGGGGCAAACTTCTACTCCGGGTTCACTCATGCAGCAGATGCTACGCATTTGCTCGCAGTCCGTTTAGAAGCATTTGCGGTGGACGATGGAGGGGCCCGACTCGTCGTACTCCTGCTTGCTGATCCACATCTGCTGGAAGGTGGACAGCGAGGCCAGGATGGAGCCCCCGATCCACACGGAGTACTTGCGCTCAGGGGGAGCAATGATCTGTGGAAACAGGAAGGTGCTGTCAGCCCAGGGCGCCGTCTTCCCAGCAAGGCCTCGGCGCCCCGGCCCGCGGCTGCTCGGCACTCACCTTGATCTTCATCGTGCTGGGCGCCAGCGCGGTGATCTCCTTCTGCATCCTGTCGGCGATGCCGGGGTACATGGTGGTCCCGCCGGACAGCACTGTGTTGGCGTAGAGGTCCTTGCGGATGTCGACGTCACACTTCATGATGGAGTTGAAGGTAGTCTCGTGGATGCCGCACGACTCCATGCCTGAGAGACAAAGCTCCCGTCAGAGGGCACACGCCCAGCAGGCGCGCGGCCCTCCCCAGCCTCGGCGGGCCCGCCCCTCGCCTACCCAGGAAGGAGGGCTGGAAGAGCGCCTCCGGGCATCGGAAGCGCTCGTTGCCGATGGTGATCACCTGCCCGTCGGGCAGCTCGTAGCTCTTCTCGAGGGAGGACGATGACGCGGCCGTGGCCATCTCCTGCTCGAAGTCCAAGGCGACGTAGCAGAGCTTCTCCTTGATGTCACGCACGATTTCCCGCTCGGCGGTGGTGGTGAAGCTGTAGCCGCGCTCGGTGAGGATCTTCATGAGGTAGTCCGTCAGGTCCCGGCCAGCCAGGTCCAGACGCAGGATGGCGTGGGGCAGGGCGTACCCCTCGTAGATGGGCACAGTGTGGGTGACCCCGTCCCCGGAGTCCATGACGATACCGGTGGTGCGGCCAGAGGCGTACAGGGAGAGCACGGCCTGGATGGCCACGTACATGGCTGGGGTGTTGAAGGTCTCGAACATGATCTGAGAAAAGGCAACCGGCTGCTTAGCCACGGGCGGGGCCGCAGAGCCGCCCCCATGCTCACCCACTGCATGCGGCATGCCACAAATGTGATGTGTAGAGAAAAGAAAAGGTTGCAGGCAGAAACACAAATAAGAAACCTTGAGACTTCAGGGAGGAAATGCCAGGAGAGGAACAGAACCCTGGAAATATCGAAAGAAATACTTGAATTTCAGAAAATAAAGCTGAACAAAACGTGGCTTAAGGCAAACAGATGGGCGGCGGTCGCACGGGGCAGCGCTTACCTGGGTCATCTTCTCGCGGTTGGCCTTGGGGTTCAGGGGGGCCTCGGTGAGCAGCACCGGGTGCTCCTCCGGGGCCACGCGCAGCTCATTGTAGAAAGTGTGGTGCCAGATCTTCTCCATGTCGTCCCAGTTGGTGACAATGCCGTGCTCGATGGGGTACTTGAGGGTCAGGATGCCCCGCTTGCTCTGGGCCTCGTCGCCCACGTAGGAGTCCTTCTGGCCCATGCCCACCATCACGCCCTGGTGTCGGGGTCGCCCGACGATGGACGGGAACACGGCTCGGGGGGCATCATCCCCAGCGAAGCCGGCCTTGCACATGCCGGAGCCATTGTCGATGACGAGCGCGGCGATCTCCTCTTCCATTGCGGTCTGCGTGAACACCCGTCCGGTCGGTCGAGCCCGGTACCGAAAGTCCGCCTCCCCCCCGCCGCCCCCGAGCCCCGCAGGCAATAACCGCCCGGAACCGGCCCCCGGCCTTTCTCGGGGCACCCCCCACTCGCGGGCGTCGGCGCCACCGGGACTCTCCGCACTGCGGCCCGGCCCCGCCCCAACCCCTCCCCCCCGGCGCCCGCCTTGCACTGGCCGTCCACCCCGCCCAGGCCGGACCCGCCGATCCCGGGGTCGTGAGGCCGGGCCCCTCGCGCAGGAGGCGTGGTGCGGACACCGGCACCGGGTGCGGGGACCGGGGCCCGGGGCGCACAGGCCGGCCACTTACCGGTGGAGGTGGCGGCAGTGGACGCGAAAGACGAGCTGCGAGAGAAAACGGAGCGCGGTCCGGCTGCTGCGAGTGAGACCGAGCGCGGCCTCCCCCGCCGCTATTTAAGCGAAGCGGGACGCGCGCGCGGGCCGGCGGCGCGCGCGGCCCCAGAACATGTCCATATATGGCGATCTTTCCGAACGCCGGGCGCCCATTGGCTCGCCCGGCCGGGACACGTGGGGCCCCGCGCCCGGCCCCGCCCCCCGCCCGCACCGCCCCCAACGGCCCCGCCCGCGCCGCCCCCGCGCGCTCCGGACCCCGCGCGCGAGACCCCGCGCGGACCCGCGCGCGGGCAGGGCGGGCGGGAACCCCCAGGGATTCGCGGACCCGGCTGCGGGTCGGACGGGCGGGCCCCGCCCCGGGACTGCTGGGCTGTGGGGGAAGGCCCGGCTGCACCCCGAAACTGCCTGGCCCAGGGTTCGGCCGCGCCCCAAGCCAGGTGTGTCCTCGCGGCCCGGCCCCACGGGTGGTGGGGCTTAGCCCCCACGCGCCCCCTGTGAGCTGCACCCCGAGACTCTGCCAAGAGCTTGGGCTTCGAACGCCGACCCTGGGCTGGGGGAGGGGCGGATGGGGGGGTCCCCACCGGTCGCCCTTGCGGTGTTCTGGGTCCCGCGGCCCGGGGGAGCCCCAAGGAGTCGTGACCTCGTCTCCGTGACGAGGGCTAGGAGCTGCCTGTCCCCCACCGCGGCCAACCACCGCGCCGGTCCCTCCGCCGGAGGAGGGGGCGCCCTGCCTAGGGTCCCTGGTGGTGCGGAGACAGAGGCTTCACTGTAGACAGGCCGACTCTTCCTGCCTCTCCAACCACCGGCCTGAATGTCCCCAGGGGCAGGCTCCACTCGGGGTTTGGGGCCACTCTCCCCACCCACTGGGGAGGGCCTTTGTTTCCTTCTAAGCTTCTGTGCGCATTATAAGGAAACTGAGGCAGGAAAGTGAAGTTTTGACTGCCCGGGCGGTGGGCTCTCCCCTAGAGTTGGTGGGCACCCTCTTCTCTGCATTTAGGACACTAGAGAGAACCAGGGTGGGAGGTTTCCTGGTCCCTACGAGCCGCCCCACTGCTCCCCAACCCGGGTCGCCAATAGGCCGGCCCACCCCGGCTGCCCCGGGGTTGTGGGATGGCGCGTCCAGCCGGGTCCAGGGTGGGTTGGGCCCTCCCCCCCTAACCCCCCCCCCAGCCTGAACTGGGAGACCTGTCATCGCCAGCAGGGTCCTAGCCGCACCTGCTGGTGCCAATGTTTTGGTTATGCCCGGAGGGGAACCAAAGACTATGATTTCTTTGGGCTGATTTGTAAGCTTTTGGAAGTGCTCAGAATTAGACGTCAGAGGAGGCGTGGGAAAGAGCACAGGCGAAGAGGGGTGGCGGTGAGGCCAGGCCTAGTGAGGCAAGGGACACAGGAAAGGTCCCCAGGGTGCTCAGCTTGACCCAGGCAGGTGTCTGACGGTGGGGGCCGGGGCGGGGCTCCCCTGGAGCCCTGCAAGGTGAGCTCGTGGCCCGGTCCACGGATGAGGATGCTGGGCCCAGAAGGTAAAGCTGCTGCTCGGCTCACCTGAGGCCGGCAGTTTCCCAGAGGCCAAAGCCTTGTCTGACCACCCATGCCCCCAGGCCTAGCTGGGTCCCCGACTCCCCAGGCTGTTCAGGCGAAGGGTGAGGCTGCTGTGCGTCAGGTGTGTGCCCCACTATGGGAGAACCCCGGGGCTGGGCCTCCGTAAAACCCATCCACACTGGGGGCCACTCGGCCCCTCGGCGCCATCATGGCCTGCTCAGCCCCCGGTGGGGGTGTCCGTGATGCGAGGATGACTTCCGCTTGGGGGCCCCAAAATATCACACACAGGACATAGGGAAGGTGGGAAGTACTAAGGTCTCCACGTCCTGTGTCCACCCGCGATTCCCCCCAGGGGTGTGCCTCCGGCTGGGGGCACCTGCTGTCCTCCAACTCCGGCCGCCCATAGCTCTCCTTTGTCTGGTGCGCTCGAAGGGGTGGCCACTTCTGGGAACAGATGGGGAGGGAGCGGACACCCCCAGACCTTTGTCCCCGCCCCCCTTCCTCCCCGCGCACCTTGCAGTCCGCCGGACGCAGGGCGCTCAGCCCCGGGGTGGCGGAGGTTAGTGGGGCGGGGCCCGGGAGCCCCGAACTCCCCGCCCCGCCCCCCAGCCGCGGCGCCGGGCTGCGGGGGAGGGGCGGGCGCTACTTCCTCTTCCGCGGTGTGTCACCGGCGGGGGGGCGGGGGGCACGGCAAGGTGCGGCCGCAGGTGAGCGGCGGGGGGCGGCGGCACGCGCGGCGCGGTGCGGCCATATTTGGCCATTTGGGCGCCGCGGGAGCCCCGCCCGCCGCCCGGGAAGCCGCGGCCCGGGCAGCCCCGTCCCCGCCCGCCGCCGGCCCTGAGTCACCGGCCGGGCGGGGGTGGAAGTAACGGACGGGGGGCGCCGGGCGCGCTCCTCGCCTTATTTAGTCAAGGAGGCCGCCGATTGGCCGGCGGAACAAAGGGGCGGTGGCGGGCGGCAGGGGCGGGGCGGGAGCGGAGGGGCAGCCGCCTCCCCCGCCCCCACCCGGGGCTCCCGGCGACCCCGCCGCTCGGCGGCAGGCCCGGCCGCGACAGTGGGGGTGGGGCTACGTGTGCGGCCCGGTGGCCGCAGAGGGTGGGGGCGATGCGGGGCTAGATGCCCGGCCGGGGAGGAGGGCAGTGACCGCCCTTCTGGGAAGCACCACCGGAAGCCTGGGATACGTGGACGCGGCGGGGCCCGGCTCCAGGTAGAACTGGGCCCGCTGGCCCGGCGCAGGGGGACGGGGAGCACCGGCTTCGGCGCTGTGATTTCTCTGTTTTGCTGCTGGGCAGTACGAGGCCTCGCCCAAGGTCACCTCGGGGCTGTGCTCTTGGAAGCTCAGGGCCGCCCCCACCCCGCCGGCGTCCCTGGGGAGGGGACCGCGAGGACGCGGCAGCCCCTGGCCCGGGCGAGAGGGGAAGCTCTGCGCAGGAGGGAGTCTGCACTTGCCGTCCTGCCCAGAAGCGGTGCGTCCTTTCCTTCGTGAGGACAGAAACTTGAGCCTCAGAGAAACGATGTGATTTTTTTCTAGCTCCTTGCTGGCTTTGGGGGATTTATTGTGACTTTGTGCCTCTGGTTTTCTCTCTCATGCATTTAATGGCTGAGAAAATAGCGGGGCAGGGAGGTGGCGTCACCTTGCTGGTAACTGGTGGGGCTGAGACAGCAATCCGGTCCTGGGTGCTGTCTGACAAGCCCACACCCCCCGCCCTCTCCCTGCTCCCCAGGACCTCTGCAGCTGGACTCGTGGCCCCCGCCTCCCCACACTCACTCTCCCTCACCCCTGCTTGCCTCCCACCTCTAGCCGCCCCCCAGTTAGTCGTTACTTGTCAGGCAGACGGGGTAGGTCATGGGCCACCACTCGGAGCCTTTGCCGCTGCCATTTGATTTGCCTGGGATGCCTTTCCTTCTGCACCCAAACGCAGCGTGGGAGCCTGGGTTGGGTCCCAGCACAGAGGAACCGGGGAAGTCCAAAGAAAGCTTGGAGTTCAATACCGAATGCCAAAGCTGGTCTGGGTGACAGATGAACCCCGCCGGCGTAAGTTGTCACACGAGGGAAACTGAGTGTGGAACGTACAGCAAAGCTCAGATGGTCTGTGCCACTTTTCTATAAATCTAAAATTATCTCAATAAAAACTTCCCTTTAGAGAACCCAAGGAAAACCAGTTTCTCTACCCGTGAGTCTCTGTCTTGCTCTCCCAGGCCCGTGGACAGATACACGCGACAGTGCTCTGCCACCGGAAGCCACCTGCCGAGCGCTGGGCAGGCTCCCTCGGGGCCGCCGTGGTCCCGAGGGCGGCCCTGGTAGGCAAGGCCAGGTTCCTGCCGGCTTGGCCTGCTTGCCTATGAGTTTCAAGTCAAAGGGCAAGGTCAGAGCCATGTACTTCAGTGTCTGGACTAGTGCCCAGCGGGGTCTGTTCCCCCGCCAGAGCCGGGCGTGTGCGCTGAGGCACAGCTGGAAAGGAAGCGGCGTGGTGGCTGTCTGGTGACAGGGTCACGGGCACCGTGGAGCGTGGACCCTGGTTTGACGTCTCATCGCCACCACTCCGTCCTGGGCCGGGCCTCCATGTGCCATCCACTTCTTGCCATCTGGGGAGATACCCCCAAAACGATGCCATATCACAGGTGGGGAGACAGGCTCGCGGTGTGGGGAGTCGGGGGCACAGAGGCCCCCAAGGCCGGGAGTCCCACACTACCCCTGTTTCTGCAGGGGAGGGTTCCAGGCTTTCATGGACAGGCACAGAGGGAGTTTATCTCCCCACTCTGGTGCAACAGGAAGCAAGCAGGGTCCTGGAAGAGCAGGGGGCTGAGTCAGGGCCTCCCCACGCCTCAGTTTCCCTGAAGTGTTTCGGTTATGTGAAGGTAGCGCAGCCCTTCGGAGGCTCTGAGGCTGGCGGTCTTTCTGTGTGGACAACAGGTGTGGGGACAGGAGGCCATCGGCGGCCTGGTGAATCTCCCCGCCACCGCCTGCCTGGGCCCTCTGGGTCTGGCTTTGACATCCCGGTATGTTCCATTTTT
This sequence comes from Nasua narica, assembly GCA_028533885.1. Taxonomy (NCBI): domain Eukaryota; kingdom Metazoa; phylum Chordata; class Mammalia; order Carnivora; family Procyonidae; genus Nasua; species Nasua narica. The sequence continues at coordinate 1,141,862 of CM052804.1, read as the reverse complement.
GGCGAAGAGGCACTCACTCCGTGCCTCTGTGTGTCAGGCCCAAGACTGCCAGGAGCCGTGGGCTTTGACGGAGCAGCTGGCTCCCGGCTTTGCTTCTGCCCGCGCATCTCCAAGCCGCGCTTCCCTGGGCCTCAGGAGGCAGAGTGATGCGCTCCCTGTGCCGCGGGCGGGGTGCGGGCCTGCCCCCGGGGGTCCCTCTGGTAGCGCTCAGGCCATCTGCTCCTCACCTTTGCTGCACACCCTGCCAGGGATAACGATGGCACCGGTGCGCCGCCGCCTGCCTCCCCACAGTGACCGGTGCCCGGCCCGTCCCTCTGCTCCAGGTGTGGGAGGCCCTGTGGGGGGCTGGGCCCGCCCGCACCCTTCACCCACTGTATCGCTGGCTCACTGCCCTCTGGCCCCGAGCTAGTGCCTGGCTCTCCATCTGCGGGGAAGCTCCTCCAGTTGGCTGCCTCTGCCCTGCAGGCCTCCAAGCCATGCACGGGCCTCGGGTCTCATCCCCCTACCTCCTACCTGGATATCTGTTATGCACTGCTTGTCCCCACCTTCTGTCCCAGAGTGGAGGTTCCCAGGGCTCGATGGGGCAGCTGGTACCCCTCTGCAGAGAGCAGGAAGGGAGGGAGGCAGAAGGAATGAAGAGGCAGCAGCTCACAGACCTGGAGGGACAGTCCCTAAGGCACGGGCCCAGCGGTCCCCCTACCCTGACTTCAGTGTGCAGAAAAAGGGCCATGTCTCTTGGGCTGAGAAGGAAGGGAGCCTTAAGGTCTGACCTCTCCCTGGGCCACTGTCCTCACACCCCCCTCCCCGGCGCTGGTGGGCTCTCGGGGCTGCAGGGGACGGTGCCGAGGTGCGGGGGCAGGGCACAGGGAAGGTACAGGCTAGCCCTGTACCTCCCGCTCTGGCCCCGGACTTTGGGGAGCGCGCCCTGCCGGCCAAGCTCTCCTGACTTAGACGAGGTCAGGGCCCCGCGCCGCAGGTGTCCCCACCCCCAGGACCCCTGGCGCCACTCCGAGGACTAGGAGGCGGATCAGAGCGGAAACATGGGCAGGAGGACGCTGCCCTGGGCGCTCCGAACTCCCCGCCACTGTCCCGAGGGCTGGCAGAGTGGGAGGACGCAAGGCCAGGCTGGGGTCCAGCCAGGGCTCGGGACAGATCACCGGGCCCCCTGCCGCGCGCTCCTTCCTCGCCCCGGCTTCCCGGGAAAGATTCGCGGCGTCCGGGGGGCGTGGGCCCGGCGAGGGGCGGGGCGTGATGATGCTAGGCCCCGCCCACCCGCGGGTGGGCTGTCGCCGGCGCCGAGGAACCCCGGTGGGCGGGCCTCCGGCCGCTGGCTCCCACACCGCGCCCGGGGCCACGGGTCCCTCTGGTCGGGGGACGGCGCCCGGGCCACAAAGTCCTCGCCCCCCCTCCCCCTCCCGGCGCCTGGGTCCCCGCCCTCGCTTTCCCCGCGCTCTCTGAGGTCAGCGCTGGGGACTCGGGCGGGGACCCAGCGGGCGGCCGGGCGCGGAAGACGCTACCCCAGAGGCAGCGCCAGCTGGAGCCGGAGACCCGGGCGCCCTGACCTCCCCAGACCTGCGGGTCTCCGGGGATGCGAGCAGGGACCGGCCACAGGGCGGCCCTCCCCCGCAGCCCTTCTGCCCTCCTCCTGTGAGCGGCTTTCAGACCTGGCCGCAGAGCCCCTCGCCGCCCGGCGCTCCCCATCCCCCCCGCGCCGGCGGGGCGCGGGCGGGCGCGGGGACACGCCCCAGGGGCCTGGGCCGGGAGGTGGCGCCCCGCTCGGGGCGGGCCCGGTGCTGTCCCCGGGTGCGCCGCCAGGTGGGTCCAGCTAGCGCGGCCGGGCGAGGAGTCGGCGCTGCACCTGCCTGCGCCGGGAGGGACCCGCACAGCCTCTGACGGGCTTGGGGAGGCGCCCGGCCCCGCCGGCCCCGCCGGCCCCTGAGTCACTGCCGCCCGAGAGCGGCGGGAGTGGCCGGTGACCTCAGCCAGTGCTGACGCAAGGAGGGAAGGTGGGAGCGGGGTCTGCCGGCCCCCGGGGAAGCCGGGCAACGGAAGAGGGGAGGGCCAGCGCCTTACTCAGCCAGACGGGCAGCCCACCCTGATGTCCAGGGGCACACCGCACCCACAGAGGGACGCCAGAGCCGGGCCGACCTGGACCTGCGGTGTATCTGTTGAGTACACAACGCGGGCGCGCGGCTCCCGTGCCCGGTCTGCTCCCCGGCGCGTTAGGTTATTTCCACGGCCAGACCCACCCCCCCCAGGCAGACGGCGATTGATAACCAATTCGGAGAGAAGGAGAGGGGGCTCCAGGCCACACCGGAGGAAGGGCGCAGCCAGGATTGGCGCCAGGGGACTCTAAAGCCAGCTGGCTGCTCCCGCTGCCGGCAATGGGAGGCCCTGGGGCCGGGGACAGAGGGGGTGATTTGCCCCACTTCTCCAGGGACAGCGCAGGGCTGTGAGCTGCAGGGCTAGCCCCAGGGAGAGGGGAGGGGGCGCTGGAGTACCACAGCCCCGGAATGTGCTGGGGGAGGGGCCCCGGTCGGCCAGGCTGGGGTCACGCCCTTCTGGGGGAGGTACTTCTGCCTCCCCGGGTCACAGGTGGGTTGGCCCCAGCACGTGTGTCCACAGGGGACTGGGGGAGTGAATCACTGCAGGGGAGCCGGACCTCCCGCCCCCAGGGAGCAGCCCAGCGGTGTGAAGCGCCTTCCCCCACCCCCTCCCGCCAGGCCCCACTGGACACCTGGGGGGACTGAGTCTGATGGGCCGCCCAGCTGGGGAGGGGCAGGCAGGGGCCTGTGAGTAGGGTTTTGGGTTTGCATATCTACACACCTGAATTTTACCCTGCCTGGGGAGGGTGGTTTGGGGAGGGAGGGAATTCCATGCGGAAAATGTGCCCCTGGGGGTGCCTGGGTGGCTCAGTCAGTGAAGCCTCTGCCTTCGGCTCCGGTCATGATCCCGGGGTCCTGGGATGGAGCCCCGCATCGGGCTCCCTGCCTCCCTCTCCCACTCCCCTGCTTGTGTTCCGTCTCTCGCTAATAAATAAAAATAAATAAATAAATAAATAAATAAATAAATAAATAAATAAATAAATAGGAAAATGTGCCCTTGGATTTTGAAGGCCTGGCTCCCTCCCTGTCTCTTGCTCATGCAGCTCTTTTGGGGAAGTGGGTATCATTTGCGTTCCGATCCAATATCTAGGATTGTTTCCCGTGTTTCTCTGTGAGGTTTTAGGCCGTTCTCTTCATTTCTGTGGCCGTGATATCGCTGGCTGTGCCCCTTCCAGAGCACCCTTCTCATCCGGGCCACTCCCGGCCCCTGGGCACACAGTGGCCTTCAGCTCCTGGGAAATTTCCTGCATTCTTTCTTTCATGATTTCTTTCCCATTTTTTTTTCCAGTTTTTTTCTTTTGGGATCTCTGATAATGGAGTACTGTATCTCTTCCACAAGGCCTTTAATACCGTTACTGTTTCTTTGACCTGTTTTTCCCCCATCTTCCTGGGATATTTTTTTTAAAGATTTTATTTATTTATTTGACAGAGAGAGAGAGAGATCACAAGCAGGCAGAGACGCAGGCAGAGAGAGGGAGGGAAGCAGGCTCCCTGCTGAGCAGGGAGCCCGATGATGCGATGATGCGGGGCTTGATCCCAGGACCCTGAGACCATGACCTGAGCCGAAGGCAGAGGCTTTAACCCACTGAGCCCCCCAGGCGCCCCTGGGATATTTCTTTGACTTCTGACGACCACTCAATGGAATTTTTTATCCCAGTTATTATAGTTTCTAACCCTTTTGTTTTTAGATAATTTCAAACTTATTTTCTCACATTTACCACACTTGCCTTATTGTTCTTTTTATCTGTCTTTTCACTTCTGAGCCATGTGGGAGTTGGTCTCAGACATTCCGCCCTCTCCGCCTCTGCATCCAGCGCGTTGCTCCTGAGAACAGGGGCATTGTCCCACGGAAGGATGGCGGCCCAGGTGCGGCGACCGAATTGCCGCTGGGGCCTCAGCTGCAGGCCGTATGCTCACGACAGCAGTTATTATGACTGGGTCCGGGGCCACTGTGCCATCCAGGCGTCACGAGCCGTCCCACGCTGCATCCCCCAGGCTTTTCTCTCCCGCGCCCACGGCTCGGAGCGGCGCCCAGAGGTGCGTGGATTTCCCCGGGGAAGCGGACCGGCACCGAGGTGCCGGGCTGGTGCTTGGCGCCCCGCCCGGGAGCTGACCGGCCAAGGAAGGCGACCACGAGCACGGCCTTTCCCGCTGCAGGACGAGGAAACGCTCCACTCCTGTTTTGGCCCCGAAGTCCCTTTCGGATCTCTAGCAAGGCTGCAGGCACAGAGTAGGCACTTACTGTGTGCCCGTGACGGTTGGTGGGAAGGGCCTGCTTCGTTGTGACAGGCTGTGCCCCTGAGCACGGCTGCGGTCCCTGTGTGTCTGCCGCACGCCCAGGCGCGCTCGGCCACACGTGGAGGCTGGGCTGCGCAGGGGCGGCCCTGGTCGGCGCTCCCGACTGTGGGTGCCGCCGTCTCAAAGCCCAGCCGCAGAGTAAAGAACCATCTAGTCTCTTGGAGCCGGTCCTGCTGGTCCTGCTCCCAAGTCCCAGGCATCTGGGGACGTACTCCTGCGATGCTCCCCTCTTGTTCCAGAAACATGCCCAGGTCCTGGGGTTGGGGTGCTGGACCACCGCAGCGGTCACATCTGGGCAGGCCAAGATCCCCTGTGCTGCCCTCGTGGTCCCTTCAGGGACCTTTAGCCTTGCTGGGGCCCTGGGACTCCCGCAGGGCCCGAGGCCGAGGTCCCTCTCTCTCCCTTCCCCTCTAGAAATAAGCACCCCTCCCCAGGACTTCATGATTTTATTTTATTTTTTTAAAGATTTTATTTATTTATTAGAGAGACAGAGAACGTGAGAGAGAGCACGAGAGGAGAGAAGGTTAGAGGAAGAAGCAGACTCCCCGTGGAGCTGGGAGCCCGATGTGGGACTCGATCCCGGAACTCAAGGATCATGACCTGAGCCCGAAGGCAGTTGCTCAACCAACTGAGCCATCCAGGCGCCCCAGGACTTCATGATTTTACAAGAGACAAGAGCCAGGAGACTATACCAGCTTTCTACCCGGATGGCACCAAGGTGGGGCTTACCCTCCTGGCCAGCAGCGCTCCCTTCCAGGGGGAGGGGGAGGGCCACGCAGGGGAGGAGCCCGAGGAAACCTGCCTTTCAGTGAGCTGCCCTGCCTTCACGAGGGGTCTGGGGGTTGGGTTGGGGTGGTGGGGCGGGCAGCAGGCCAGGCACCGCCCAGCAGTGAAAGATGCAGGAGCTCCCTCCCACACTTCATTCCAACACCGCCCTCCTGCCGCCCCCCCCCCCCCCCGCCCTGCAGGAGGGAGCCTGTCACCCTAACCGGCCAGTGAGCGGGCCCAGGCCCCGCCTGCCCGCGTAAGTGGAACTTCAGAGTGGCCGAGCTCCACCATGAAAAAGTCATGAGGCTGCCCAGCCCTGGGGCCCGTTTTCAGGAACAAGGCAGGAGGCTGGGGCCTGGGCGTGGCCAAGCTGGACCCCCGCAACGGACGCTGGCCCGGGAGCCAGGAAATCACGGCCTTTGGTCCGGGCCCAGCAGCACGGGCCGGCAGGAAAACCCTGGCCTCTCCCCGGGGAGGGGCGGAGGAGCCCGGGGGCAGAGGCCCAGAAGGCGGCCAGCCAGAGTGGTGCGGCCGTGGGAGGGCGCAGCGCCCAGTTGGACGGGAATGCGGGGGGTGGGGCACCGGGGATTTCCTCCGTGTGCGCTGGCCTGTGGGGAAGGAAGGGCACAGCTGGCACTGCCCAGCAGGGGGCCACGACCTGGGTCCGGGACAGGTGCGGCCTGGGGCCGTCCCTCCGTCCTGGGCCATTTCCCAGTTTCCAAGGCTCCAGGCCAGCCCAAGGGGGGAGCCAACCCTCCCCCACCAGCACCCACACAAGGCCCCTGCCAGCTCACGCCCCTGCCAGCTCACGCTGCCAGCAGCAGCCTTGCCCGGGCGTCCGGCCTGGCCCACGCGCCTGTCGCTATGGCAGCGGGGCGAGCTGGGCAGGCGCCCGGGCCGGGCTGTCGCAGCCGGGGCTGGCCGTCTAGATCTGCGGGACCGGGACTCCTTTCCCTTGCAGCCCCCCAGGGGCCTGCATGTGGCCGGCCTGCCCATCCCCCGGCGTCCCAGGGAAGGAGCGCTTTCCTGAGAGCTGCTGGGGAGAGGGCCAGGCAGGAGGCAGCCAGGGACCCCCCATGCTGGGAGCTTCAGAGAGCTGGAGTGACCCCTACCTTCCAGGCCCCACTCCAGGTGGCAGGGTCCATCCGGCTGTGTGCGTCTGCAGCTGGCCACTCCCCAAAGTGGGGCGCAGGGGAGCCGCTCGGCCAGACGGCCTCTCAGTGCCCAGGACGGCAAGTCAGCGTGAGCGTGCTGAAGTGGACGCGTCGGGCACCCTGACACCTGTCCTCAGGCCTTGTCTGGGGGTGGCGGACGGCAGCCCAGGGCAATGCACACTCGGTACACACCCCATCCCCCAGGATCGCCGGTTCACAGGTGACGCCCCCGAGGGGACCCTGGACAGGCCACAGGGCTCATGCGGGTGGCTGTGTAGCCCCTCCGGCAAGACACGTGTGTCCCTGAGGACACAGCAACCACAGGCTCGCACAAGTAGTCCCTGACACGGATTCCCTTGTGCTGTACACAACCTGATCTCCCTGCTGGGCAGCCATGAATGGGCTCTGAGGCTGGGATCCAGGGAAGCCTCTCCAGGGCCAGGGCCGGCCCAGCCACTGACCGTGGCTCTCTCTGTCCCACGCCGTCCGTGTGCACCTTTGCACGCACGCCCGCACTGGCCCGCACACTGCCTCACCTCCCTGCAGAGGCTCAGCCCATCGCACCAAATGTTCCCAGTACCTACTCTGCGCCGGAGCCTTACAGGGGATCCGGAGAGGAACCGTGACCCCCAACAGGCCTCTGGGCTCGGGGCTTGGGTCCTGGGGGGCCATCCATGCAAACTCCCTCCCTGCAAGGACCCCAGGGCTGGGAGGCCCACCTCTCAGAGTTTCCCCTTGGGGCCTGAGAGGTTCTCCACCCCCCGCCCCCGGCCCCCGCCGGAGCTCACCCCGTCAGTCAGTGCCTGCCCCACGCCACGCCCACCTGCGGCTGTAGGGCCCTGGGGACCGAGAGGCCACAGCCACTTCTGGCTCTGCCACCGAGAGGCTGCCTGGAGCCAGGCCCACTTAGCGCCTGGCAGCTGGGTCTTCCTCCCACTGGGCACGTGACATCCGCGAGCGCCCCGCCAGCGCCCATCAGCGCCAATGAGGCCTCCGTGCCGACCGGGCACCCCGGGCTCCTTCGGAGCCTAGCTGCGAGCTGGGGGGACCAGGCACGGCTGCCCCCAGGCCCCCCAAGCACTGAAGAACTGAGCAGTGCCCTTGAGCACCTGCTCTGCGGGTGTCCCTGGAACCCTGAGGGGGGCACAGTGGGTGACGCGGCGAGAGACAGGTGTGGACAGCCTCGTGGCCTGTACCCCCAGCCCAGGGACATCTGCCTGGCATCGAGGCCAGGCCCCAGGCCCTGGGACTTGGAGGATCTTATATGGGTGCATCCCGTGGGGAGGGGATGTAGCCCAGACCGCCTCTCCCCCACCATGGCCGCCTGGCACGCAGCCGAGCCAGGCCCGCTGTTGGTGCCCTATCGGCGAGGGGGGTCGCAGAGACGGACAGCGCTTGCGGTCAGGGAGCCCTAGAGCAGCCCCCCCCCCCGGCCATCTCGCAGCGTGCACTGAGGTGCTGGGGGGACGGGGGCCCAGGCGGGTCTCCCAGCATCCCACCCTGGCCCTCAGTGTCTGCCCGTCCCTGGCAGGGCTGCTGTGCAGGCTTTTGAGGACAGAGGAAGGCCCTCTGATCCTGCCTGCCCTGCCCGCCCCAAGGCCCTCACCCTCAGCGGACCCCCATGGCACAGGGCCCGTCCCAGCGCCCAGAGGGGCGGAGCGGTGTGCCTGCGGCATCCAGGGCCCACGAGGCTGTGGCTGGAAATGGCCGTGGCCGCGGGCCCATTCCCCCGGGGAGGCCCGAGGGCCACACACTGAGAGGAGGAAGAGGACACCAAGGCTGGCCCAGGACCAGGCCAGGCGGCTCTGGTTTCGCTACTTGGCGCCCGGCCCCTGAGGCAGGTGCAGGAGACAGACAGGCAGGGTGCGACCGAGCAGGTCCCGTGCGTCCCCGAAGATGTGATCCCTGGTGCTCAGGGTGGAGGGAGTGTGGCAGGGGGTCCCAGTGGCCGTGGCTGGGAGGTGCTGGGGTCGGCGGGGGGGGGGCTTCCAGCCCCTCCAGGCCTGCTGGCCGCACCCCTTCTGCTGAGAGGGCTTTGCCCCCCGCGCCCCCGGGCCCAGAGCCTATAAAGACACCGCAGGTCAGGCCAGTTGCCCCAGCAACAGGAGCGCCGGTTAGGGATCCCCGGGCCTGGCAGCAAGGCTGGCTTCAGACAGCTCACCCCAGGAGGGGGATCAGCCTCGTGGGCTCCGTGAGGTGCTGACGGCTCAAGGGTCAGCCGAGGCCTGGTCCTCTGACCCTGGGTCCAACGGCCCCTGTGCCGCACTCACACTCCCGTGTCACCTTCCTGCTGAGTGGTCCTCCAGGCGGACCAGGGCCCCCTCCGGCCCCGCACAGCCAGGCTGCCTGGACCCACGTGAGTGCGCCCTGGTTGGGCCCCCGGGGCCACGGGTGCCAGGATGGGGGCACTCCCCGGCCCCCCGCCCCCTGGCTGCCACTTCCCCAGCCCAGGGCTGCCCCCTGGGGGGATGGGGCGGGACTCCAGCTCCAGGCTGGAGTTGGGGGGCCTTGCCGGGCTCCTGGCACTGGGAATCAGAGAAGCAGTAACTGGATCCGGCCGCGGATCTGGCGGCCACCGAGGGTGGAGGGCTGCGATCGGGTTGCGGCCTCGCTGAGTTTTCCACCAGGCAGCTTTCCACACACTGGGAAGGAGGTGGACTGGGCTGGTCAGTGTGCGCGGTGGGTCTGGGGGCCCTGACGCGGGGGCCCACGAGGGGCCAGGAGGCGGGGCGCAGGGCCCCGGCCGCCGCAAGTGAGGACGGGGAAGTGGTCAGCCCTCAGCGGGTGGAGCTCTCCACCCCTGCGGGCCCTGGGGCTCCGGCTGCTGTGCAGTCCACGAGGGGCTGAAATCCAAGCTGGGGTAACAAAAGGCAGCTGCTGTCCCTAAGCCGGCACAGCTCTGATCCGCCCTCCCACCCCCCTCTGCTGCCCGCAGGCCCGCAGCCACTGGCCAGAGGGCAGCGGGTCCATGCCGCCGGCCGGGCCTCTGGGGGACCTCGGGGGCCGTAAGCACGCCGAGCGCACGTCCCAGGCCCTGCACGGGGCACCAGGCCAGCCCTGAAGATGCCCACCAACGGCCTGCACCAGGTGCTGAAGATCCAGTTTGGCCTCATTAACGACACCGACCGCTACCTGACAGCCGAGAGCTTTGGCTTCAAGGTCAACGCCTCAGCCCCCAGCCTCAAGAGGAAGCAGACATGGGTGCTGGAGCCCGACCCAGGGCAGGGCAGCGCCGTGCTCTTCCGCAGCAGCCACCTGGGCCGCTACCTGTCCGCCGAGGAGGACGGCCGCGTGGCCTGCGAGGCCGAGCGGCCGGGCCGCGACTGCCGCTTCCTGGTGCTGCCGCAGCCCGACGGGCGCTGGGCGCTGCAGTCAGAGCCGCACGGCCGCTTCTTCGGCGGCACCGAGGACCAGCTGTCCTGCTTCGCCACGGCCATCTCCCCGGCCGAGCTGTGGACCGTCCACCTGGCCATCCACCCGCAGGCGCACCTGCTGAGCGTCAGCCGTCGGCGCTACGTGCACCTGTGCGCGCAGGAGGACGAGATGGCGGCCGACAGCGACACCCCCTGGGGCGTGGACGCGCTCATCACCCTCATCTTCCAGAGCCGGCAGTACTGCCTCCGGTCCTGCGACAGCCGCTACCTGCGCAGCGATGGCCGCCTGGTGCGGGAGCCCGAGCCCCGGGCACGCTACACGCTCGAGTTCAAGGCCGGCAAGCTGGCCTTCAAGGATGCTGACGGCCGCTACCTGGCACCCGTGGGGCCGGCCGGCTCGCTCCGGGCGGGCCGCAACACGCGGCCGGGCAAGGACGAGCTCTTCGACCTGGAGGAAAGTCACCCGCAGGTGGTGCTGGTGGCCGCCAACCACCGCTACGTGTCCGTGAGGCAAGGTAACGTGGGCGCGGCGGCCGGCCCCGCGCTCTGGGCTGGGCGCGCACGTGGGGCAGTGGCATCGTGTCCACGCGGGTGGTGGCCAGTGAGGGGCAGCACGCGGGGTGGGGCGGGGGCATGTGAGGGGGTCCCAGCGGAGGGCTGCTGGCTTCAGTGTCAGGAGGACGGGGTCCTTCTTGGCACCCGAGCCCAGCCTGTGCCAGACACGGCCCGCTGCCGCGAGGGGAGGACGGCAGGTCCCACCCGCGCCGCCTTGGCTCCCCCCTCCCGCCCTCCCCTTCTCTTCTCCTGCTCTATTTTCTGAACTTTACAGAAAATTGGGGAGGGGGCCAAGGACAGGCCAAGGAGCCAGCAGGAGTGCAGTGGGCAGGGCCCTTGTGCCCACACCGCCCGTGCCTGACCGGTGGAGACCCTCACCCACCCTGGGAGTGGAGTGTGGAGGGACATGGGGGTCCCTCCAGTCTGGTGGCTTCCCCCGGGGCCCGGGCTTCTTGACGGGAGGCATGTCTCTGCCAGCTGGGTGCGGCCTGTCCATCCTGGCTCGTTGGCCGCCTGCCTCCTGTGACCAATGGGCCTTTCCACATGCCGTCACACGCCTGTGGGGCGAACACAGGCAATTCCTACTTCCCTAAGACAAAGCTGGGCCCTGGCCAGCAGTCGCAGCTGCCCCCTGCCGGGGTCCCCTGGGTCTGCGGCCCCAGGAGTGGCCTGGCCTGCCCTGACCTGGCCTGCTGCCCCCCGCGGCCCGCTGGCAGAGGCCCAGCCACGAGCACTCAGGAGGGGCCCCCGCCTGGAGCCAGGGGTCCCCAGGCTGGTCCTGCGGGCATCCTACAAACCCTCCCGAATGCCCGTCTGGAACATGGCCAGGTCCCGGGCACCACGGTCAGCCCTGTCCTTCCTGGCGCAGGCCCTGCGGTCTGGCCACACCACGCCCCGGCCTGCGGGAAGGCCTCAGGGTTGGCCTGTCAACCCTGTGAAGTGGGCGGTGCTGCAGGTGGTGGGGGAGGGGCAGAGAGTGCTGGTAGCGCCGCTCGGCTTCCCTCCCTGGAGCCCCTGCGCCTGTCTCTGTCCCAGCAGCACCCCCACGAAGGACGGGCTCTGCCTTCCACTGTAGAAGCCAGGGGCACCCCACATTCGCCTGCTTGCTTCCTCTGCAGTAACCCTGGGACGTGTGACCTCCCCCCAGATGTTCAGACGCGCACCTGGCAGCGAGTGGCCAGGAAGCGGGATGTGGCGTGTCCGCCGCGGGGGAGGGGGCAGCTGCAGCCCCCTGGGTTCTGCCGGGGGGGCCGCCTGTACCCCAACAATTCTGCTGGTCAGGCAGCCCCCAAACCTGTCTTCTTCCCATGGGGTGTTGGGAGCCCCCCAGCTGGTCTGTTTTCCCCGCCCAGTGTCTTTTTTTGCTGCCCCCATGGCCGGCCTCAGTGGAGCTCCGAGAACGGCCCCACGTGGCTCCGGCCACGAGGACACCATCTCCTGTAAATGGAAGTCCGGAGGCACTGGGCGGCGGGGTCCCAGGCAGGACACCATCGCCGGCTCCATGGGTCCTCAAAGCCCCTCACTCTCTCCTCCTTGTGGAGCTGCTCTCGGGGGACAGCTCTGTCCTCGGGCTGGTGGCCTCCTGGTCACAAGATGGCTGCTGTTACTCCAACAGGCCGCTGTGGGAACTGGAAACCCCTTGGCCGCAGTCTGTCCGGGGCGATGCTGGGGATGCCCAGGGGGTTGGCCTCAGAGGGGCCCCAGTGCAGGTGTGCGGCCCAACTCGGGAGCGCTGGCCTCCTTCTGCCCTCAGCCCCTGCGGGCACGGGCCTCCCAATTCTCGGTCTGTTTCAGTGTCCCCTTCTCCAGGAGCCCTCGCAGCCAAGGCCCGCAGCACCCACGGGGCTCGGTCAGCTGCCTTTGGTGTCTGTGTTGTCACTGCTGATCGCATGCCCGGGGCCTCAAGTGCTCACTTAGTTCAGCGATGGGACGGCGGGGCTGGAGGTGATCATTCGAGAGGGAGCAGCCTTGGGAGCTGGTGAAGGACGGCAGGTCCCAGCCTCTCTGGCACAGGCCCTGCCTGGTGCCCGCCCTGCCTTTCTAGGGACAGGGGTGGGCAGGATCTGGCCCTGACCCTTAGGCCATTTCTTCCCGCTCCACCAGCTAGCTGCACACGCTGGAGCCTGGCCTCATCCAGGAGCTCTGTGATCGGCCACAGCCCTGGGAACAGGGGCGTGGTTTATGGGAAAATACTAGGGAGACTCTAGGGCCTGCCTCTCTGCCCCCTTTCCTGGGCATGGACACCCCAGGTCCCCCGCCTTCCAGGAAGCCCAGGCAGTGCCCCAGACAGCCTGGCCCTCCCTCGGGGCTCCTGGGACACCACACACATAAAAAGGGGGCTGAAAATGGGACAGTGGGCAGGCTCTCCTCTGTGCCCAGGAGTGGAGCGCAGGCCCCAGCTGTGCCCTGGGCCATGGCTTGGGGAAGAAGAGGGACCCCACTGTGCCCACTCAGAGGCTTAGCAGTGAGTTATAAATAGAGGCTGGTGTAAGTCCTGGGTCGAGAGAGCAGCAGCCAGCAGATTACCTAATGATTAGCAGAGGCAGGGGATCTGCTGGCACGGAAGGGTCTGGTTCCTGGGGCTGTGGAAGGAGCTAGACCAAGGACCTTCAGGGAACTGGATGCAGGGGTCTGCGGTGTGCCCACATGGCCACAGGGGCACCCCCTCCTACCCTCCGAGAAGTGCCTTCCAAATCTTCACTCCACGGGGTTCTCGATGAGACCCCCTCTGCCTTCAGGGTTGCCCCAAGCACATGCTTTTCCCCATCTTTCTGCTCCCCACCCCCCACCCAGGGAGAGGCGTGAGGGGCTTCCCATATCCTCCCTCTAGGGGTCAACGTCTCAGCCAACCAGGACGAGGAACTGCATCATGAGACCTTTCTGATGCAAATCGACCAGGAGACAAAGAAGTGCACCTTCTATTCCAGCACTGGGGGCTACTGGAGCCTCGTCACCCATGGGGGAATCCATGCCACAGCCACACAGGTGTGAGTGCCCCATCCCCGTCTCCACCACCACCGCCGCCTCTGTCACCATCACCACCAGGATCACCACCAGGATCACCACCAGGATCACCACCACCACCACCACCATCACCACCATCACCAGCACCACCACCACCACCAGCACCACCATCACCACCATCACCACCACCATCACCACCACCAGCACCACCATCACCACCACCATCATCACCAGCACCACCATCACCACCACCATCACCACCATCACCACCATCACCACCACCAGCACCACCATCACCATCACCAACACCATGATCACCACCATCACCGCCATCACCACCATCACCACCACCATCATCACCACCATCACCATCACCATCACCATCACCACCATCACCACCACCAGCACCACCAGCACCACCACCAGCACCACCATCACCACCATCACCAACACCATCACCACTACAGAATCACCACCATGATCACCACCAGCACCGCCAGGATCACCACCACCACCATCACCAGGTCACCATCACCAGCACCATCACCAGCACCATCACCACCATCACCAACACCATGATCACCGCCATCACCACCACCGCCACCACCAGCACCATCAGCATCACCACACCTCCTCCACTGCTGCAATCACCAGCATTTCCATCACCTAACCACCCCGCCCAGCACCTCTCTCTCCACCACGAGCAGCACCGTAGCAGCCCAGCCAGGAAAGAATACCCGCTGGGGGGAGGGGCAGCTCTTCATGGCGGTGGGTGTCAGCGGAAGGCAGGTGCGGGTCTCTCCCCCTGGGATTGGTGCTGGACCCAACGGGTGTGTGAGAGCCTGACCCTGAGCTCCCAAGGTCTTGCCGCTCTGAGGGGACTCTACCCTGACCTTCCCAGTTCTGCCAACACCATGTTTGAGGTGGAGTGGCGCGGCCGGCGGGTGGCCCTCAAGGCCAGCAACGGCCGCTATGTGTGCATGAAGAAGAACGGACAGCTGGCGGCCATCAGCGATTTTGTGGGTGAGCACCCCTCACTAGTCCCAGGGGACTGGGGCTAGGCCTTCTGCCCAGGGATCCCCTCTACCCAGTTGGTCCCTCCTTCCTGCCCAGGCGGCCCTCGGCAGTAGTCGTACTTGCTCGTCGAGATGACCTCTGGACGTCAAGGAGAAATTAGAACCCAGAGCCCCCTTATCTCCATGCACATCTGGGGAACCCAGGGCTGAGCGGCAGCAGGCCTCCTGCCAAGGTCACGAGTCATGGCAACCGCAAACGTGGGCCCACAAGAGGCCAGGCCAAGAATCTAGGCCCTTCCTGCCCCCAGACCCCACCCATCCTACCCAACCCCTGGAGGGCAGCGCCAGCAGAGGCCCCTCAGCCCCTACTCCCCACCAGGTGAGGATGAGGAGTTCATTCTCAAGCTCATCAATCGGCCCATCCTCGTGCTGCGGGGCCTGGATGGCTTCGTCTGCCACCGCCGGGGCTCCAACCAGCTGGACACCAACCGCTCCGTCTACGACGTCTTCCATCTGAGCTTCAGCGACGGCGCCTACCACATCCGAGGTGCGGACGGGAGTGGGGCCGCGGGGCAGGGGCTTCTCCGGGGCGGGGCCGCGGGTTTCTGCGGGGCGGGGGCCCGGGCGACCCCGCCGACCCGCCCCGCCCCGCCCCGCCCCCAGGCCGCGGCGGCGGGTTCTGGTACACCGGCAGCTACGGCAGCGTGTACAGCGACGGCGAGCGCGCCGAGGACTTCCTGTTCGAGTTCCGCGAGCGCGGCCGCCTGGCCATCCGCGCCCGGGGCGGCAAGTACCTGCGCGGGGGCGCCTCGGGGCTGCTGCGCGCGGACGCGGACGCGCCGGCCGGAGTCGCGCTCTGGGAGTACTGAGCGGGCGGCCCGCGCGTTCCCCCATTAAACCGTGTCTGTGACGCAGCGGCTGGCGGGTTCCGTGGCGCCGCTCGCGTGGGGAGGGCTGTGCGCCGCCGGCCGGCCCGGGACACCCAGCACAGGGGCGTGGGGCTGGGAGGCGGGCCCAGCGGGTGAGACCCCTCGGCCCGGCAGGTGCACCCGGCCCCCCAGCTCGGCTGCTGGCTTCTGCCGGCGCCACACGACTGCTCCCGGAGACGTGCGGGGTTAGGCCGCTCACAGAGTATCGGGGGTGACCTGCCCTCGCACACGGATCTCCCCCTGCCAGGGGCAGGGTCTTAGGAAATCCCCACACACAGTTGAGGCGAAAACGACCCCACTCCCCCTCCAAAACAGGGTGTGAGTGGCCAACCCTGGGGAGAGACCCTCTCACCTTTGCGCGGCCCAGATGGGCAGGGGGCTCCAGGCTCCCCCCCAGCAGGCTGGATGCCAAGACAACATCTCTGGTCCACCAGCCGGCATGCAGGCACCCCCAAGCCCCAAGGACCCCCACCCAGACCAATGCCTCTTGGATGGGTTGGGTGAGCCAGGTGGGAGCCCTGGAACTTGGGAGCTGGGGAGGGGGGTACGACACCCACAGGTGGCCTCGGCCCTGAAGGGAGGATGAGACCATATGCCGGGTCCCTAAGCTGTGCCTGGGGCCTGAAAACCCCAGGTGAGTCCAGCCAGTGTGGGCTGGTGGGGACTGGGGCACTTTGAGAAAGGGGTGCGAGGCAGGGGGTGCAGAATGGACGTGCCTGACCAGGGTGGAGAAGGGACCCCCCAGCCTCTCCCCAGCACCCTCCTCAGCCTGGCCTGCTCCAGACCTCACTGGCCTCCCCCGGCCTTGAGGACAGCGGGGCTGGACCCAAGAGGGCCCACTCGTCCCAGGCGAGCACAGTTAACCCTTTGAGGATCAGCCAGCAGAGCCTAGAGGCAGCAGGGGGACAGGTGGCTGCCGGAGCCACAGCATGTGCTGCCCCCTGGTGGCATCCAGGGCAGGGGTTGGGGGCTCCCCCTACGCAGGGCTCGCCAGCCGTAATCACAGCATGAGGATCCCCTCAGTGTCCCCCAACTCCCCTTCGCTGACCTCTGCCAGGTAGTGCACTTGGCCTCAGAGCCCTGCTGAGCGAAGCCCACACGGCCTGGGGAAGGGAGACAGTGAGGACGGCCCCGCGCCTGGGACAAGAGCCTCGTGCAGTAGGGGCGGGCTGGGGGACTCCCGTGCTCAGTGCAGCGGCCCCTGCCTGATGGGGCGCTGACAGGGGAGCCCAGCACGAGGCTCCCCGAGCGGCTCTGGACAGGCTGAGCTCGGCCCTCTGTGCCTCTTGTCCTTAACCCCTGCCCGTCTCCCCCAACTTACAAAGGTTTCACAGGACTCCACTTTATTTCCTGTCCGCTTGGCTGCCCAGCGTGTCTCCTTTTCTGGAGACCAGGTGGCGGGCCTCGAGTGGCTGCCGCCGCCCCCGCTGCCCCAGAGGCCTCCTGCCAGCACTCAGGGGGAGCGCCCCTTCCCACTGCTGCATCCCTGGGAGGATGCGGGCTCCCGGCTCGCCAAGGTCATCCAGGTCAGCAGCCCGGCGGGCGGCAGGCTGCCCGTGTGGGGGGGCTGGACAGCAGGGTCCAGGGCAGTCTGGCCGAGCTCCGGCACTGGGGACATGCTTCCGGCGCTGCTGTGCCCGCACCCGTCATCGGTGCCCAGCCCAGCTGCCCTCCCGGCATGCAGTCGACGGGGCCTCAGTCCTCCCCGGGGGGCGGGGGATCGCATGCCCTGCAGGCCGGGTAGGCCTTTTGCCCAGTGCTGGGGACTCCCCACCGGCCCCCACAACCACGGGAAAGACGGACGTGGGGTTCATCCAAGCACAGCCCAGGGGAGGCCCAGAAATGCAGTCCAAGCTGCGGCCCCAACACACAGCAAAGCCGAGGCAGCTCAACACAGACACAGAGTAGACTTGTCCCGCTGCACGGGGGCCTCGCAGCCCCCGCACGCACAGGGGAGCACCGTGTTGAGTCCAAACGGGGGTAACACCCCCCCCCCCGCCCCGCTGCGGGACACACCAACTCCCGAGTGCCGCTGAGCGGCTGCCCAGGCCGAGGCGCCCTGGGGATGAGACAGTGCTGGGTGCAGCCCCGGCCGGAAGGACCCACTGGGTGAGTGTCGGAGCTTCGGGCAGCACGGTCCCAGCTGGGGACCTCAGCAGCCCAGAAGCAGGGCTGAGGGGCTCCAAGGGAGATGAGAGAGTATGTAATGTGCGGGAGCGGGCAGAGGGGCAGCAGGGACGACCACAACCACGGCCACAAACCCACAAGTCCCACACCCAGAAACTTTCTCCAGGGCCTCTGTGGGGTGCTCCGGGGCCCGGACCCCACGCCTGGGGCCTGACTTCGGGGTGGAGGGGACGTCGCGGATCCAGCTCCAGTGCTCCAGGCCAGGGACTGCCGGGCATGACCAGGTTCAGCGGGAGCCATGGGCAGCTGCCAAGGGGAAAGGAACGCTGGGCAGGGGTTCGGGCCGGGGGGCCGCGAGCGCCGCTTCCCACACGGCCCAGAGCACCACGGGCCCGCGTCCCGGACAGTGGCCCAGCCCAGCGGCCTCCCGCAGCCCCAAGCCAGGGTCGGGAGCCGGGAAGCAGCCCCTCGTGGCCTGGGCTTCTCTCCATAAAGCCCCGAAGGCGCGGGGCTTGTCGGGGGGCCCACCTGGGGTCACACCAGGAGGAGGCTGGGGCTGCGTAGCTGCCGGTGCACCTGCAGGAGCCTCTGGGCGGTGGCGCGTGAGCCGGCTTCGTCCTCGGTGCACAGCCGGTCCCGCAGGCTTCGCACCTCCCGCAGCAGGGTCTGCCGGCGGGCAGTGAGCTCAGACCCCTCCCCGCACAGCTCCTCCGGGGACACTCTTACGCACAACCCCTACCTGGGATGTGGCAGGTGACCCAGGAATGCAGGGGACGCGCGGCCAGGCCCCCTCCCTGGGTGACAGGAGGGTCTTGTGAAGGTGGCTGGGCGAGAGGAGCAGGGGGCCGGAGACAAGGAACCGCACCCACCCTGCCCCCTGCCCCAACTCTTGGCTGAGGACGGGCAGGCCCCCCACTGTGCCGGGTGACCCCAGGGCTCCCCGAGGATCCCGGCCAGGGCAGTCGTCACCGACCAGGCCGCGGGAGGTCGTGGGGACGGGAGCCGGAGGGCCTCACCTCGTGGTCGCTGTGCATCTGCTGGAGGCACTGCACATGGAGGTCGGGTGGGCTGGGGCCCTGGGCAGCTCGCTCTACAACCACCCTCTGGGGAGGCGGATGGGAAGCAGGGGCTAAACAGGATGCCCCCCAGTCTGGAGCCGGTGCCCACAGCCCCTGGCACCTGTCCTCCAGCACCGCACCACCTCCAAGGGCCCCCCTGTGTCTCCCACTCAAGCCCTAGCCTGATGATGGAGAACTCGGACGTCATTCTCCTAAGTTCCTGCCCCCACCCCTGCCTCACTGCCCACCTCCTCTCTCGTCCCCACGGAGCCACCTCCCACCACCCTGTCTCCCATCCTCCGTCCCAGGCCTGGTGCCCACTGTCCTCACAAGGGCCACCCACCCTGCCCCAGGGGCACATCCTCTCGGCAGGGCCCCGCGGGGCTGCTGCCTGTCCCACGCCCCGGGGACCCCAGGCAGCTCCTGGGGGCTCAGCCAGGGTAAGGCAGTGAAGCCCCCGCCGGCCTCTGTGGCAGTGGCACAGCGGCAGGCACTGCACACCTGGCAGGGTCCCCCAAACTCTGAGCGGCCCGGAGAATACGCGCTGGCTCCCAGGAACGCTCCCGTGGCGGGGAGCAGGGCGTCAGCCGACAGGAGGGACGGGGGTCTGCAGCCCACGTGAGGGCCACACGCCCGTGGGAGTGCTGTCCCCAGCAGCCGCGTGACTGCTTGGACGCGGGGCCTTCGCAGATGAACGAGATAGGATGAGCTCGTGTGGGGAGGGACCAAAGTACACGGAGACAGAGTGGCCATCTGCGTGACCTGGAGAGAGGCCTCAGCCTCCGGCCCTGAGTTCCTGCCGTTTGGGCCCAGTCTGTGGTTGTCATGGCAACACCAGGACGCCCTTCCCCAGCATCACGCTGACCCCGCGCGCCTCCTGACCGCCCCGCGGGCCAGGGCTAAGCCCCGCCCAGCGCACGCGGCCCCGGCGCACGGTCTGTCTGCGCAGGCGCCGCCGCTCGGCCTGGGGAGCGCGGGGACCTGCGGCTGACCCGGCGGGGGAGCACACACACTGCCCTCTCTTGGCGGCCAGGGGGCTCACGGGAGCGCGGGCCGTGTCTGCCACGGAAGAGTGATCAGCACAGCTCCCCCGCCCGGCACGACCCCGTGGGAGCAGAGGAGGGACGGTCCTGTGACCCCCACAGCCCCCCACCCCGGCTGCGCGAGCAGGCCCACACACCTGCAGACGCGCGACAACAGCGCGGTGTGTCCCGCACAGGCTGCCCAGAGACGAGCTGTCCACCTGGATCTCCACGGTCTGCACGGACCCTGCCGCACACAGGGGGGTCACGGCCACCTGCAACACAGGAGGAGTTTCGCCGCCGCCCCACGGCCCCGCCCCGCGGGCCGCTCCACCTGCCCTCAGGGGCCCTAGCGGCCCCCACTGCTGGGCCTGGGTCCCGTGTGCCCCGCCCCCCCCCCGTGAACTTCGATCACAAAGACCAGCCAGCCAAGCAGCAGCGGCAGCTCGCTGGGAACGTGCGCGCACGAGTCCGTTCCCTCGGGATCCGGAGCCAAGGCGCTCACTCTATGGCCAAGTAACTCCGTGCCGGTCCCCCCCCCCCCACAGCCCATGCCTGGACCACCCCTACAGCTCATACTGGGCACCCTGGGTCACCCAAGAGCAGGGTCAGGGGCTCAGATGTGATCCACAGAGTGGGTGGGTGATGGGTGCCAAGTGGCCCCCCACCGCCCCGGGAGCTTCCAGCCGCAGTGAGCGGAAAATAAAACCCTGGTGAGGACAGGCCTCGGGCCTCGATGTGCTGCTCGTTCCCCACACAGAACGAGCGAGGGGCGAGGACGGCCCCACCCGGGAACTCGGGAAGGTCGCTGTTCCCGCCTTGCTTCCTTACGGAGCCCTGGGGTGTGTGAGGACCGTGAGTGCTTGGGAGGCCAAGAGCGCCCGTGGAGCCACTGTCAGGGCCCGGAATCAGGGCCCAGGGACACCCCAACCCTGACACGCTGGCCTGGCCTGAAAGGCCGCGCTACAGCCAGGGACCAGCCCATCACCTCCAGGACATGTGTCCCGGCAGCCTGGGCTGGTCCGCAAGCCCCGGGCCCGGGTGCTGAGAGTCTGCCGGACGTGGCCCAGGCCTGCTGCCGGCAGCACCTCGGGAAGGAAGGGGTGCATGAGAGCAAGCGGCTAGAGCCCCACAGGCCAGTGTGGCATCTCGGCATCGCCAGAAGCAACTTCTGCCAACGGGCGGGGGCTTGGGGGTCCGAAAATGGGTGCCAGCAGGCGCTGCCCCGGGGTACAAACCACTGCCAGGCAGAGCTCGGGGAGCCGGCCGCGAGCGCCAGCAGTGCAAGGGGTGGGGGCCCCCACGTGAAGGGCAGGCCGGTCCCCGCACGGACCCCACAGCCCCGCAAAGGCTGTTCCAGCCCAGCTGGCGCATGGCGGGAACCTCTGCACGGTGAGGACCACCCCGGTTCCTATCAAGCAGCCCGGAGACACCGCTGGCTCGGGGATGCTGCTCGGAGATGCTTCTCCCCAGAGTGCAGACCCCCACTTGCCTCTCGGATGGTAAGGTGCACATCAGCGCCATCTGGGGCCACTCCGCAGACTGCGGAGAGCTGGCGGGCTCGCACGACATCCAGGGCAGCGCTCTCCGCAAGGAGCCACTGCAGGGTGGCGCAGCCCAGGGATGTGCCTGCCGGACGGAGGGGCCACGGTGAGCCCAGGCAGGGCCTGTGAGAGGGAGGAGCCCCGTGTCCACAGGCCCCGAGGCCACAGCGACGGCGGCCACCACCACCCACCTGTGAGACGGTCCCCCACGGCGGCCCTCAGCAGCTCTGCGGACACCCTGAGCGTGGCCACCGACGGCGGTAGGAACTTGGCCCGCAGGGAAGCGGGTTCCGCCGGCTCGCTGCGGGGCCCGAGCAGAGATCCCAAGAAGGTGTCCACAGGGTCGCAGGTGGGGCCGAGCAGCCCGGGGGCCCGCGCAGGGGGTGTAGCCAGGCCAGGAAAGCGCAGGCACTGGAGCACGTCCACGGTGTGCTCGCTCAGGGGCAGGCAGACCGCGTCCTGCTCGGGCAAGACGTCAGGGGGGCACTCCTCCAAAGAGGGGCGCCTGAAGGGCTCCGACGAGGCGCGCGCCCCGCCCACGACCTCCCTGAGGCTGTAGTGGAGCGCGCAGCATACGGTCAGGGGCAGGTCCAGGACACCGTCCTCCCCCGGGCCTAGGGGCAGCGTCACCTCCCGCTGATTGCCAGGGCCCAGCCGCTCCACGGGGACAGTGTAGGTGGTGGCCGCGCCAGCCACGTCGGAGTCTGGGTCGGAGGCGCTGGTCAGCACCTGCACACACAAGGTCCAGCCCCGGTCCAGACTGAGGCCACTGCTGTTGTCCAGCCGGCAGGTGGCCATCAGCATGTCCCGCGTCTGCAGGCGGCTCCAGGCGGTGCTCACGGTGCATGAGATGGGCCTGGCGCCCTCCCCGCTGGCCAACAGGATGCAGCACACGTTCATGGCTTCATTAAGGCACGTCAGGGCCTCGTTCTGCTGCCCAACGGCCTTCTTCAGAGAAGACACCCTGGAAAGAACAAATGTGGCACCCGAGGGACGGGCAGGAGGCACGGTGGGGGCCCCTCGTCCCCTACTCCCAGGACTGGGCGACACCAGGACCTCACTCCTCGCCGCACTCCCCGCGAGGAGCTGGCCGCCTCAGGGAGGAGCCCTCCGGTCCCGGCCACGCCGAGCCCCCGGAAGCTGCTCCCCGCCATCTGACCCGGGCCCTCCTCTCAGGCAGCGGGACCACAGGGGGCAGAGGATGAGGCTGCCACAGCCCACAAGTGGCAGTGCCGCGCGGCCTGGGGGGGGCCTGCGCATTCCGGGCCCTGTTCCGAGTTGGCCCCTTTGCTACGGCAGCACGACGACAGCCCAGAGGACGGCAGGCGCTCTGCAAATGGCCCGAAACCACAGGGCGCCGCACAGGAGAGCAGGGAAGGGCTGAGGGGAGCCGTTTCTCTGAACAGGTCGGTGGAAAACGTGGCTGGGCCTCTGCTGAGACAGGGAGACAGAGGCCTCCGAGGAGGGGGGTACGCTGGGGGGCAGCCGAGAAACCAGCACAAGCAGACTCCCACGCCCACTAACAGGGAAAAGGGGCAGGTGGGGTATAGAAACTGGGGATACCCCCTTCACCCTCTGAGGCAGCCTTCTGCCACTCCACATGGCATCCGGGGCTCTCACTGGGGTCAGAGACCTGGACCCATGGCGCCCCTGCGGACGCGGCACCGGCCTCTGCCCAAGCCACCCGCGAACAGCCGCGCACCTCTCGGAGACGGTGCCGATCCCAGAGAGCAACTCCTTAATCTTCTGGCCGGCACTGGCCGCAGCGGCTCTGGGGGGGCCCAGCAGCTCCGCGCTCGGCTGCAGGCGGCAGGTCATCAGGCGGCCCCTGGCGGACAGGGCCAGGAGCCGCGCACCACCTGCAGACGCATACCCGCGGGACCCGGTCACCAGGATGGAGGGGCGAGCTGCGGGGGGCACTGGACAGAGGTCAGTGGGCCGGCCCCCGGCCAGAAAGAGAGGGTCGCGGAGACGGCCCTGAAGAGCCCCTGCCCACGTCTACCCCGCCACTTGTTCTGAAGAGCCTGGGGGAAGTGCTGGCACACACTCAGTGCCGTGTGGGGAAGGGGGCCGGGAATGGCTGGGAACAGGGGCCAACCAAGGACCCATGTGGCCCCTGAATCAGCCAGGCGCAGCGGGCCCTTCGATGGCCCCTGGGGTCTGCAGAGAGCAGAGCGGCACACAAGCCCCCCGGTCTCGCTCCGCACTCACGGGGTCCTTTCCGGCAGCCTGCGCTCTCTCTGGCATCATTCGGTCGCCTTCCCCGCCCTTGGGCTCCATCTCCTGCACCTGCCTGCCTATCCCCCACGCCCAGGGCCACCGAGGTCCCGAGCCCCCGGCCGCGGTGCGGCAGCTGGAACAGCGAGGCACGGAGCATCCACGGGCCGTGGGGCAGCCTGGTGCTGTCGAACACGTGGCCGTCCTTCCCGGCGGCACAGACACCGGCCTCATCTGAGCTGACTCCGGGGCGAGTCCCGCCCCACGGTGGGGAGGGGCTCTGTCCTCTCTCTGTACCCCCCCCCCCCGCCACGGTCCAGGGAGGACTGTCCAGCACGCAGCGCCAGCACAGAGTGGCCCAGGGGCAGGCCGCAGGGGAGGCGGGGCACGCGCTTCACTCCGGGCCTGGACCGGAGCCCTCCAGGGACTCCGACTGCAGAAGACCTGCCATGGAGAGATGCCCCTGCCCCACAGGACACGCCCCCGCAGGCACCCCCTGCCCCCGAGACAGGCGCCAAGTGCCCGCCTACGGCAGCTGGGGAGAAGCCTGCCTGCCGGGTTTGCAAAGACGAGGACAAAGCAGGGAGACGGCAAGGGGCCAGTTCACAACACAAGACAAGCCCACGGGAAGTTCTACCCCCCGGCATGACAGGCTGTGGCGTCCCGGGGTCACACAGCACCTCGTACCTTCGGGCACCTCAGACGACACAGAGAGAGTGACGACGCTGCAGATGCCCAAGCTGGCTGGACACAGCAGAGACGGCAGGCCTCCTGGGCCCCCGCCGGGGACGCCTCCCTGAGCCAGGTCCACGACACAGAGCTCCGAGGGGGTGCTGTGGTAGACACGGCCACCTCCGCCGCAGGCCGCACAGAGCACAGGCCCCGGCAGCCGGTACTCCCGCAGCTCTGGCACCAGAGTCCCTGCCTCGTCCCAGCTGGCCTTGATGGCCAGGACCCTGCCGTCGTGACCAAGTGCCACTAGGCAGTCAGGGTGTGTGTCCTCCACGTCCTCGGCCAGTGACTCTGTCTTCAAGGCCCCAATGAAAACAACGGGTTCCTCCAGGTGATGGAGGGTCTTGACAAGGGCTTTCGGGTCGCCAGGGGACAACCTTGAGGTGACCAGGGTCTTCAAGACCACACAGCAGAGCTGGCCATCGGGGAGACCACAGAGGATCACTGGTGATTCCAGAAGAGAAGCATCGACTCCAAAGAGCAGCCCAAAGAGGGCCTGTCCCAGCAGGAAGCCCCTGGGGCCCTGCGTCCAGCTGTGCAGAGTGCTGCGGCCCACCGGGGAAGCACAGCGCAGCACTGGGGGGAAGCGGGGGGCTGCGGGCTCCCCAAGGGGCCCAGCCAGGGGGCTGGAAGTGGGCAACTCCACCTCGCCGAGCTGGGCTCCGGCGTCCTCCCCCAGACACGGGCACTCAAAGAGCTGTACCTTCCACTGGGCAGGGCGCCATGCCAGGGTGACGAGCTTGTCACCAACCACAGTGAAAGTACACAGAGAGTCATCCGTGAGGAGGCAGGCATCTCGGTCCACGGGGATCACGGCACAAGGAGGCTCGCCGTCCTCACTGTCCTCGCTGTCCCTGTCATCCCCGTCATCTTGGTTCACGGACCTTCAAGAACCAGGAAACTGTGGGTCAGAACGTGAATAAGCTGTCTTCCCCACAAAGTGCCACTGACCACACCGGGCCTGGAGTCCTTCCCCGGCAGTGACCCCGGTGCCCCTTACGGCCCCTCAGCAGCGTGGGGAAGGCCCACCTGCAGGCAGCGGGCCTGCCCCACGACCTCCCCCTGCCTGAGGACTGCCGTCATCAGCACCAGTCACCCTGGGACCCACACAACAGGATGTACCCGGCTTCCAGAAACGGGTTCAGGAGGAAACTTCTCGTCTGTGCAGAACTGTAAGGCGCCCCCCCAACCCAGGTCTAGTCTGCGAATTGCACCCTCGTTTTTAGGTCCTGCGCCAGCAACGAGCATGGGCTGTGTCTAGACCTGCACTGGCGCAGGGGGGCCGGCTCTTCGGTATAGGCCCCTCCGGGGCCTTAGCGTTCAGGGCGCCCAGGCTGTGACCGCTAACTACAGAGACCCACCCAAAGGGTGTGTCAGGCCAGAGGGGACAGAACCCTGCCTCGGGCTGTGCACTCTGCAGCCTGAGCCCCATTTCCAAGGTTTCTCCTTGAGAGGAGCCTACTGGAAGATGCCCAGGCTGGGGCTGGGGCGGGGGCTGGGGGCCACCCAGACCTCAGAGCTGGCTCTGCATCCACCAGCCCCGCAAGTGAGGGCTGGTGTGTGCTCACTGTGACCCTGATCTAGGCCACGCAGGGCGTACATGTCACAGCGGGCACAGTGGACGGCCGAGACCAGAGGGGGCCAGGAGTCCACCTGAGGCCGCGTCCGGCTCCGCGGCGGGTGCTGCCCACGGTTCCCCCGTCACCTGCTGGCCTGGTCCAATGACAAGCAGTAGATGCCCTTCCGGGCGCACAGGACGTAGAGCAGCCTGGGGACAGCCGAGAGCTCCAGGTGCCACACCTGCCCAGGGAACGTGTACACAGCCTGGACGTCGGGGAGAAGGCAGCGTTAGGCCAGCGGCGGGGAGGGCGGGGGGAGGCAGAGCACAGCACCCCGGCTTTGAACAAGCCCCTCCCAAAGAACCAGGAGCCCCCTCACGTCTGCTCGCCCCGGGTGGCCTGCCCCTCGGCCCGGAGCTGCCTCCCCGCCGCCCCCGCCGGGCGCTCACGGTCGGCGGCCTCCCCTCCTGGTCGTACGCGTAGACCAGCTCGCTCCCGGTGGACACGAAGATCTCGGCCCCGTGACACAGCACGCGGGGCCTGCCCGCCGCCAGGCCCCCGAGTGGGCAGCGGAAGCTCCCGAGGTACTGGACCCGCGGCTCCAGGCCGGCCATGGTGTGGGCCGGGGCGCGGGCGCTTTACGGCCGCCCACGTCGTGGCGCGACCTCCGCCGTAAAGCTGCGTCAGGGGGCGGGGCCCGGTCGCAGCCCCGGCTGGTGGGCGGGGCCCGCGCCGCTGCGAGGGGCTCGCGGACTCAGCGGTTTGCCGAAGCGCCTACGTGTTGGAAGCCGAACGCGGGACGCAGCCGGGGCTGCGCTCGCGGACCTCGTCCGCCCTCCGCGCGGCCCCAGGCGCTGTCCGGGGTGGGGACCCCGCGGCCTGCAGCCCTCCCATGCCGGTGCTGGGCCTCGGGGCCTCGGTGGTCGGGACCGAAGTGGCGTCGCCCCTCCCTCGCGCCCCCTGGAGCAGGGCCGAGTCGGGACACTGCCGGGACGCGGGCTCCCTCGGGCCGGGGCCCCGGAGCCGGGGGCCGGCGGAACGTCACCTCCTCGGAGCAGGCGGCCCGCTCCTAGAGCGGTTTTGTGGGGTCTCGGGGAGCGGTTAGATTGCACGGGGGATGGGTCACCTCCCTCTGAGCAGCTGGACTGCGGGATGCCCGCCCCTCCCTCCACGTGGGGCCACAAGCTGTTCGTGGGTGTGTCGGTTCGGCTGGGCGATGGGTCACCAGCGCTCTGTCTGGGGGTGAGGGTGAAGCGAGACCCCTCTCCTCCCCATCACCCTGGCGGCTCCCTCTCATATTCCCCAGGGCTTTGGGGAGAGGTGCTGACCAGAGGGGCGGAGCCCTGTCTTCTGGAGAGTCCCTGAAGGGTGTCTGCGGTTGGAGAGGTCAAGTGCACCTCACTCCTTTGAAGCCCTGGGAGAATCTCCAAATCCAGACACCCATGAGCGAAAGAGGCGTCTGTGGGATGTGACCACGCACAGCGTGCTGCCGGACGTCCCTGGGCGTGGACGTGAAGCTCACCGAGGCTGCACGTCTGCGTCTGACTCCTTGTAGAGGATGAGGTGGGCACTCAGCCCCCGGGGCTGTGCGCAGCCACTAGTCCAGCTTCTGGGTTGAACTCCATGTAGGCCACGCCTGGACTGGAAACACCGTCCGGGATTCGGGGGGACAGGCATGAGGAAGACCAACTCCCAGTAGGCCTACATAGTTGGGAAGTGGGGCAGGCTTCTCTCCCAGGAGCGGGCGCAGCTCTTCTGGGCCAGTCTGACCGCCATCCCTTGTGAGCTGCCCTGGCACACGAACTCCTGGGACGACGGGCCTGCAGGGGACGAGAGCGTGGGGACGCAGATCTGGAAGGAGGTGGGTTGAGCCGGGCAGGCCCCTGCCTGGCCAGGACTCCCCTGCAGACACTTGTTAGGTTGGGTCCCTACTCCCTTTGCTGTGATGTAAGGATTTACGATCAACTGTCTAAACAGAGGGGCCCTGAGTGCCGATCCCTAGTTGACACCCACACGAAGGGCTGAAGCCGGCTGGGACAGCAGAGCGGTGATGCGGGGTAAGGCAGCTGCCCGTGTGGGTGTGCAAGGTGTGCACTCCTGTCGGGGCTCTTCATGTCAGTTGTGCGGGCGGTGTGATCTTCCTACGGTCCCACACCACCACCGGCCTGGGGAGGAGGCAGGGCAGCTGCAGGCCACGCTGGCCGTTCCTCACGGCAGCGCACCCCCTGCCCGTGGTTTCCTGAGGTGGGGGCAGCTCACTTCAGAGATCCAGCAAGTCCAGTGGTCTGAGATGTGCCAAGGGCTGGGTGTGGCAGTCACCCAACTTGGGGACCCCAATTGGTAGTTGCACCGCACTGCTGCCGGGAGCAGCCCGGCCTGGGCGCAAGGCTACACGCCCCCGGGGCCCCTGACACCGGCAGGTGCTGTGTTCTACGTCCTTGTCCAGGGCGCAATGCGTCCTGAGGCCAAAGGACAGGGTGGTACCCGACCACCAAGAAGGAATGCCTCTGGCTGCCATCGACAAGGTGATCCAGGACAAGCAGAGTGTCCCCTCCAGGCCTTGCATCCCCACGCCTGTCCAGTCTGGGGGCTCCCAGACCACGTCCCTTACCGGCCGTCTGCTGCAAGCACCTGCCTCCCCCCGTGCCCCCGCCAGGCCCAGAAGCAGCCACACGGCTGACAGGCTGGAAACCCAGGGAAGCCACGCTCTCCTTCTACCCCGAGGACACGCTGGGGTCTCTATCCTTCAGCGGTCCAGATACGTCAGCGAGGACAGTGACGTGTGGAGAAAAGGGAAGTCACACAACACAAAGCAGACTCGGAAGCAGCCTGCAGACACGTGCTCAGCGCGCAGGGAAGGCCTCTGGGCCCAGGAAGGACAATCGGGAGCTCAGCAGTCGCTTCAGGAATTTTATTGGCTTCACGGCAGGACCGGAGTCCAGTTAACGCTAATGCAAACCCAGCTGACGCACCCGTGCAGCCCCTACGGGGGGGCGGGGGACAGGCAGACCCTCAGAGAAGGCCGAGGCAGCCGGCTGTGTGCACCTGGACACCTGAGCACTGTCACCCCTCGCCCGGTGGCGAGAGGGTGTGTCCACGCAAGGGCAAGTAGGGTGCGGCGGGGCCGGGGACCCCTCACTACCTCCCCTGTGCAGGAGGAGGTGGCTGAGCTGCCCACGGCCAAGGCCTCTGGCAGGGTGCCCCCCACACCCTCACGCTGAGCTCGGAGTCTGTTTACCGGGACAGTAAAGTGTGTTACTGAACAAAGAGTGACTCAGAAGCAGAGAAGTCACAGCGCTTTTCCTTCCGCTAAAAGATGAAAGGTAACGAATTCTGCATCTGCCAGACCTTCAGAGTGAGGAGAATGTTAGCTGAAGAGAGACAGGAACCAGCTTGGCGGGTGAAGGCGACACAAGGAGAAGTGGCTGGGGGGACACAGAGGCCAAGCTCAGGGCCCAGAGCCTCCAGGCCCCTTGGCAGGCGGTGGGGAGCCAAGCTCGGAGCTGGGACAGCCACCAGACACTGGCGGGGACCCCCTCCTGCAACAACCGATGGCTCTACTGATGCCGGACCCAACCTGCCTGTTGTGCCGCCCCACCAGGAGGCCGGCGAGAGCCCGCAGAGCCCCCCGAGCCGACGAGATGCCAGGCGGACCTGCAGGTGCCGGGCACAGCCCTACCCCGAGAAACCCAAAGTGCAGAGAACAGGTCTCTGTCCACACTGCCGTGGGCAAGGGAGGGTCACACAGGCCTCCTTCCACGCCCAGGGCAGAGGCGTGAAGTCCCCAGCACAGTCCATGTCTGGGCCAGCCTCTCCTGTGGGTGCCCTGCCGCTCGAGACATGACCCTCATTAAGGCAAAGAGGCATCAGGGCGCTGCCCACAACTCCCTGGGGACCCCGGAGCACAGGCGCAAGGCCTGACCATGACCTCTGTCCTGAGACCCCCACAACCGGCCAAGCCCGTTCTCTCCCGCGGGCCTGTTTCGATGGCTTGGCCGCTGTGCAGGAGGCCCGGGGCCGGGCAGAGCAACGGTAAGAACGGCACGCAGGGCAAAAGGGGCCGGTGCTTCGGGTCCCAGGCAACCCAGCTCACCGCAGGCAGGCCCGGCCCATTCGCAGGGGCCAATGCTCGGCGGGAGAGACCGCTGCCCCCCTGCTGGACCACCGAGGGTGCCGCTGCAGCGGCTGTGTGGCTTGGCAGGAAGGTCTCAGGCACTGAGGTTTACTTCCAAGAAAAACTGACTGTGGGTCCCCAACCCCCTTCGCCCACCCTGTGTCCACCCTGCACCCACTCCCAGGGACTCACTGTGGGAGGGAAGGAAGTGGGAACTAGTCTCAGTCCCCTTTTTATGTAGTTTTTATCTTAAAAAGAAATAAATAAAAGTCTTCTGGGCAGAAATTATAACTGTTATTACAACCAATGCAGACTTTAAAAATCCCACCTGGATCTCAGGTGAGAACAAGGAGGAGGGCGGGCAGCAAATGAACCTGCAGGTCAAGCAGAAGGGAGGCCAGTGACCCTGGGTCCACTCATGTCTCCACCAGACAATGGCTACCGGCAGGGAGGGAAGTGGCCCCCACAGGCAGGGTCTGCCCAGAGCGACACGGTACAGCGGCCACCAACACTCCCAACTGCAACCACGGAAGAGGAAAGAACAAAAAGCATCCAAAAGGAAGGGAAGGGAAAGCTGGATGGCGGCAGTAAGCCCTCCCCGCCCCCCTAACCCCAGGTGATGGCTCCAAGGTGCCCAGGTCCTTCCACCCCCTCGGAGGCTGGAACGGGGCATGCGGGGGACGGTCGTGCCGCCCCGCTGGGAGGCTGGTGTCACCCCGCAGAGCACCAGCCGGGCTCTCCCTGCAGGAAGCCTGGTGCCGAGAAGCTTTGTGGGTCAGTGACCCGAGGGCAGCCACCCTGCCCCGCCCTTCAGGCTGCCCACCATGGGGCAATGGTTAGATCCTGGCGTCAGAGAGGGCTGGGGCAGGCCCAGTCCTGCCGGCAGGGGCCGGGAGCCCTAGGTCCTAGGGAGGCTACACATCTCGCAGTGGCCGGTGCCCGGCTGGTTCATGAAGGTGCAGTGCTGACAGGCCCACATGGCCGCCGTGGCGGCGTGCGTGGAGCCCCCGACGGCTCCGTACTCGTGGAGGCCCGGAAGCTGTACTCCGACGGTGCCTGCAGGGTGGGAAGAGAAGCTGTTGGATGCCGCTCATGGTTTCTGCCCCCTAAGAGCTCTACCTTACTGTGCGGCCGAGGACAAGGTGGCCCTGATGCAAGCAGCCACAGGCAGGGGGACAGACGGGGCTCTAGGAGCACGCGGGGGCACGGTGCGTGCACACAAGCCCGCTGCACAGAGCGGCCATCCACACGACTCCACGCCGTCAAGCGGGAGTGACTCAACCCCACCGCCGGCCTCCCGGTGTGCCGGGCCGAGTGTGGGTCCTCGGCGAGAGCACCGCCTCTGGCTGCCCGTCCGGGTGGCCGACGGTTTGGGCCGCCAGCGGCAGCGCCGCCACGGACACTCCTGCACACATCTCCGCGTGGCCTGTGTTTTCATGTCTCACGGAAAAGCCCAGGAGCCGGCTTCCTGGCCCCGAGAGGTGGTGGCTGTTTTTAGACGGCCGCCCGGCGGCCTCTGAGTGGTCAGTGGTGCGGGCGAGGGGACAAACGTGTGCGGGACTCTCGCCGAGTGTAAATTCCACCTCCCTGCTCCCCGATGCTGCTCTCTCTGTGTCAAAGGTCTAAGTCACTGGGTTCTTTTGAATCCAAGTACAGCTGACCCAGGATGCTTAGCTCTGGGGGTCCAGCACAGGGGCTCGTCAGCCTTGGACGGTGCCCAGGGCCCCTCACCCCACATGGCTAGGGGCTGGCCGGCGGCCCCTGACAGCGTGACTCTGCAGCCGGGGTCTCGCGGGGGGGGGGGGGGGGGGGGGGGGG